>VBSM01002937.1:24859605-24889553 GCA_008086735.1 Cheirogaleus medius
AAAAGTTCTCAACAAAATTTTAGCAAATCAAATTCAGCAGCACATCAAAGAAAGCATTCACTATGACCAGGTGGATTTCATTCCAGGGATGCAATGCTGGTTCAACATATGCATCTATAAATGCAATTCGCCTCATAAATAAAAGCAAGAACAAAGACCATATGATTATCTCAATATATGCAGAAAAAGCATTTGACAAAGTCCAGCACACCTTTATGATAAAAACTCTTAACAAAATAGGCATAGATGGGACATACCTTAAAATTATCAAGGCCATTTACGATGAACACACTGCCAATATGATACTGAATGGGGAATATTTGAAACCATGTCCACTTAGAACTGGAATCAGGCAAGGTTGCTCAATATCTCCACTTCTATTAAACATAGTGCTGGAAGTGCTTGCTAGAGCAATTAGACAAGAGAGGGGGATTAAGTGTGCCCAAATGGAAGTAGAATAGAACTCTCATTCTTTGCTGATGATATGATATTATATCTAGAAAAACCCAAAGATTCAACCAAGAGACTCCTGGAATTGATAAATGAATTCAGTAAAGCCTCAGGATACAAAATCAATACACACAAATCAGAGGCATTCTTATACACAAATACCATTCAAGCCAAAACTCAAATAAAAAATGTAGTACATTTTACAATAGCCTGAAAGAAATTTAAATATCTAGGAGTATATTTAATGAAAGAGGTGAGAGACATATAAAGAGAGAACTATGAAAGACTAGGAAAATAAATGGTAGAACATGTAAACAGATGGGAAAATCTACTTTGCTCATGGATTGGTAGCATCAACATTGTTAAAATCTCCACACTACCTAAAGTGATCTACAGAATTAATGGAATCCCTATCAAAGTACTATCATCATTCTTTACAGATCTAAAAAAAAATCCTTCACTTTGTATGGAACCAGAGAAGACCTCGTGTAAAACAAAGCAATCTTAAGTAAAAAGAGCAAACTGGGAGGTACCAGTCTACCAGACTTCAAGCTGTACTACAAGGCTATAGTAACTAAAACAGTATGTTATTGGCACAAGAACAGAGATATAGAACAGGACTGAGTATACAGAGATGAAACCATCTGCATATGGTAATCTAATCTTTGAAAAAGTGGACAAAATATACACTGGGGAAAAGAATCGCTTTTCAATAAATGGTGTTGGGGAAACTAGGTAGCTACATGTAGGAGATTTAAACTGGATCCCAACTTCTCACCTCTTACAAAAATCAATTCATGATGGATAATAGACTTAAACATAAGGCATGAAACCTTAAGAATCCTAGAGAAGATGCAGGATGATCCTTTCGGACATCGGCCTAGGCATAGAATTTATGAAGAAGACCCACAAAACAATCAAAGCAACAAAAAAAATAAATAAATGGGACCTGATCAAATTAAAAAGCTTTTGCACAGCCAAGGAAACCATCATTATAGTGAGTAGACAGCCTACAGAATGAGAGAAAATATGAGCTCTCTACACATCAGATAAAGGGCTGATAACAAGAATCTATCTAGGACATTAGAAAATCACCAAGAAAAAATCAAACAACCCCATCAATAAATGAGCAAAAGACATGAACAGGGACTTTTCAAAAGAAGACAGAATAATGACTATCAAACATATTAAAAAAATGTTCAACAGAGAAATGCAAATCAAAACCACAGTGAGATATCACCTAGCCCCAGTGAGATTGGCCTTAATCAAAATTCCCAAAATAACAAATGTAACCCAGGATTTGGAGAGACAGGAACACTCTTACACTGCTGGTGGGACTGCAAATCAGTGCAACCTCTGTGGAAAATAATTTGGGGATACCTCAAATAGCTAAAAATAGAAATAGCATTTGATACAGCAATAGCACTATTAGGCATCTACCCAAAAGAACAAAAGATATTCTGTAATAAAGACAACTGCACCCAAATGTATATGGCAGCACAATTTACTATTGCAAGGATGTGGAAACAACACAAGTGCCCATCAATTCATTAGTGGATTAATAAAATTTGGTATATGTATACCATGGAATATTACTCAATTGTAAGAAACGATGGTGATCTAACACCTCTTATATTTTCCTGGATAGAACTCGAGTCTATCTTGTGAAGTGAGATATAACAAGAATGGAAGAATAAGCTCCACATGTACTCACCATCAAATTGGCACTAACTGATCAACAGTATGTTGCTCACACGGTAGTAATATTCTTCAAGGATTTGGGGGTTGGGGGTTGGTAAACTTACAACTAATTGATGTGGTGAACATTGTAGCAGGGAAAAGGCATGCCTTAAATCATGGTTTGGGTATGGCAAAATCATAACATGTAACCAAAATTTTTGTATCCCCATAATGCCCTAAAATAAATAAATAAATATTTGTTTAGAAAGGTTACAATTACAGTTGGAAATTTTAGCATTTCTCCATTACTAATTGACGAGGCAAATTATAAAGTTATAGAAAATTTTGACAGTACTATCAACAAATATATAACCTAAGCTATATTTACCAAACACTATAGGAAACAAATTCAGAATATACATTCTTTTCAGTGGACACAGTACTATCACCAAGATAGTCTATATCCTAGTTTATAAATCACATCACAATAAAATTCAATGGACTGAAATTTCACAGAATGCATTTTTTTATTCAAGTGGTATTAACTTGGAAATCAACAACAACAACAACAAAAAAGAGTCCAAACATATCCCAATGTATCCAAACTTAGAAGTTTTAAAAACCTTGGCAAATTTTGACATTGTTAATAGAATAAAATAATAAGAATAGCAATCAATGAAATGCAAAAACATATAAAAAAGCAATAAGAAAATGTAATTATTTATACTTTGAAAAATTAGTAAAATTGACAACCCCCTAGAAGACTGGAGAAAGAGAGAGAGAGAGAGAGAGAGAGAGAATGGTGAATATTAAGAAGAAAAGTGAAGACAGTGCAACTTCCAGAGTGACTGGTGAGAAGCTTAGCTGACAGGGGGAGAAGACAAAAGCAGAGAACTAGCATCTCCATAGCTCAACTCAGGAAGAGTAACTTTATTTGGGATCCTATAGGTAAGAATGAATGCTTTAAGATGCTGAAGATAATAGAGGCAGTTAAGAAAGGGAAGGTTCTGTGAAACTTATAGCAATAAACAAAATGGTTGACCATCCAGCCAGGCTTTACCAGAGAGAAAACAAAAGCACATCTACAATGGGCTCAGCTAAAATGATGTTCATCCCCTGAGTCTGGTAACCTGGGTGTATATGCTGAGTTATGCCCACTGAGGACAACCAGAGTAAGCACTTGAGAACCACTCTTCCTTGACTGAACATGGTACAGACTGAAAGCATTCTTCACATCACTCGCAGGTCCATCAGCACAGTGAGGAAGCCTTACTAGCTCAAAGGGCTTAATTACAACCTTGGCACCCACCAGAATGTTTAAAATGAAAAACAAATAAATCAAAACTCACTTGACAAATATATTCAAGGATGTGCTAAAAATGGAATTTTCACACATTGCTGGTGATATGAAAATAATTGTGCTAGTTTCTTATGGCTGCTGTAACAAACTTTCACAAACTAGGTTTAAGCTACCAAGTTAAAGCAATAGAAATTTATTCTCTCACAGTTGGATACTTGTAGAAGCTAGAAGTCTGAAATCAATATCATTGGGCTGATTACCAGGTATTAGCATAGTTGTACTGTCTATTGAGGCTCTAAGGAGGAAACTCTACTTCTAGCCTCTACCAATGTATGGTGAATGCCTGCATTCCCTGGCTTGTGGCCGCATCATTCCAGTATTCAAAGAGAGATCTTCAAATCTCTCTCTCCTACAGCTCACATCACAACTCTTCTCTTTGTATGTCAAATCTCCTTCTGCCTCTCTGTTCTAAGGATGATGTGACTGTATTTAGGACTGAGCCAGCTAATCCAGGATAATACTTTCATCCAAAAATCCTTAAATTAATCATATAATCAAATAATTATTTTTCCAAATAAAGTAATTCCACAGATTAGGACCAGATTTTGGGGGGAACCATTTTTCAGAATGCCAAATATAAAAACCACTCCAGTAAACTATTTTATAGTTTCCTATTTAGTCAAACATATATGAACATTCACCTACTACAAGACATAGCAATTCTATTCCTATACTTATTTTAAAAAAAGAAAATATATAAACTTAAAAAGACTGTATAAGAATATCTTTCAGATTAATATATAACATCCTCAAACTAGAAATATCAAATATTTGTTAACAGAAGAATGGATAAACAAATTGTGAAATATATGCACATGCATACATAATACACAGTCACAGAATATATATATATATATATATATATGTCTGTGAACGTGTGTATATATGTGTGTGTGCATTTGTACAGGTTAAGCATCCTAATCTAAAATATGAAGTCCAAAATGCTCCAAAAACTAAAAACATTTTGAACTCTGATGTGAAGCATGTCACAAGTGGAAAATTCCACACCAGACCTCATGTGACAGGTCACAGTCAAAAGGCAGTAAAAATTTTGTTGCATGCACAAAATCATTAATTATATTGCATAAAATTACCTTATGTCTATGTATATAAGTTGTATATGAAATATAAATGAATTTTATGATTTTGTGTTTAGACTTATATCTTGTCCCCAAGATATCTAATTACATATATGCAAATATTCCCAAATAGTAAAATTATGTACTATGAAACACTCTGTTTCCAATAATTTCAGAAAAGGGATTATCTCTCTCTGTCTCCCTCTCTCTCTCTCTCTCTGAATATGTAACGTATATATATATGTGTGTATGTGTATAAAATGGAATATTTTATAAATAAAATGGAAAATTTCAGCAATATAATTGAAGAAACTAGAGATCTATATAACCAAATATAGGATCACATAGATGTTGTATTGGATAAAAGAATCCAGATGCAGTAACACGTCTGGATTCTGTGTGTTATTGAAGAAACGATACTGATCTTTACTAATTACAATGAGAATAATCATTGTCTACATGGAGAGTTACTGGAAACAGGCATTGGAAATATTCTGAAGTGATGAACACATACTTTAGTTACATTGCTTTGTGAATTACATAGTGATTTTGTCAAAATTTATCAAATGATATGCTAAAGAGATGTGTATTCCTTTGTAACATAATCCAATTGAAAATAGATTCACATGCATACAATATTTGATTCAAATTCCACTTCATGTATTTGAATTCTACAAATTTGTTTACATATATTTAAAATAACACAGGACATAGTTATTCATTACTGTATTGGTTGCTATTTCAAGAGTAATTGGAAACAATGCTAATGTCTGTCAATAGATAATCTGTAAAATAATGTTTCTTGCTTTATACAGTTAAAATCTACATAGATTAAGCAATTTAGCAAGATATAGAAATATATGTATAATACCTATCCATTGTGTTAGTAAAAGGCTGTGACAAATGTTTGCAATGTCATATATTAAAAAATTATCCTGATAAAAATAAAGGAGAATGCCAAACTTTAAAAAGAGGATGATAACTTAGCAGATCTGCTCAGCAAAAAATTGAGACATGCTTTTTAAAATTTCTTTGTGTATTTTTGGTGTTTCAAAAATATAAACATATTACCAATTCAAAATAAAATTTTAAAAAGTATATGGCAAATAATGGAGTCACGAAAATATTCCAAAGCTGTTTAAAAATTAGAGATACTAGGAACAGAAAATTCAGGAAGGTATATTCTGTTCTTGCACTTAGATAAAATATACTAGCATATGGTGAACAATTACTATATTTAGACACTCCAAAATATTAATATTTACATACTTCAAAAATATTAACTATTGAATTTGTCCTCCAAACAGTATAACTTATATAATATTTTTATATCCATTACATACCATGAGAAGATTACACTGCTAGTAAGTGGAATAGTCAATATTAAAGCAAATATTATATTATTATGCATTAATTTTTTTTGGTTTACACATCCAGAAATGAATATTGTGGTGTTGAACAAATTGCATTCTAAAACAATAGTCACATAAATTACATTTTTTTGAAAACGAGTTTTGTGTAATATGATTAAATATATTAAAATTTTATTAATATTTATGTGATGATGTCTTCCCCATGGCTTAATGCTTTACTGTGACTATTTCATACACATCAGATATATTGTCTATCACAGTTTGAATGAAAACATCTATATCTATGTCAATCCTAGCTTTTCATGCAAAATTTTGTATCTGTTCAGAACAAAAATTAAAGCTATGGAACATTCAAAACACTTAACAGAAAAGTGCTTTCTCTGGCTGTTTATCCTACCTGCATTTAATTCACCTGTATGCTAAGGTTGCGAGAGGGTTGCTGGATACTGTCCTCTCAAAAATAATACACAACACAAGCACTAGGCTGATAAAGAGTGTAATATCTCAGCTAATTTCAGCCTAAGGATATGTTTTAAAACAGACATACACAGAATTCAACATAAGAAGAGAACAGATTAGTTTAATAAATATATTATAATTTTTTTATTTTCTATCCTGAAAAACATTTTGCAATTTCAACACTGTCACAGAATTAATTCAATGTTTTTATATTGCCTATTCTCAGGAATTTTAAGTAGGGGACATATTAATTATCTATACCACTCTCATCAGCACTTGAAAATATGTCCTTAGAATTATCTCAGTTATGAAACACTAAGAGAATGTGAGGATAAATACCTTTGAGGTTCTCCAAAGTAAAAATATTTTAGAACTTTCTAATTATTTTTTTTTACAATTTAGAGCATTTTCAGACCATAAAGCTAGTTAGACTTTAGAATAGTTTTTATTTTATTTCAGAATATTATGGGGGTACAAAGGCTTTGGTTGCATTAATTAGTTTTGTACAGTTTGAGTCAAAGACATGTGTCCATCACCCCGATGATGTGCACTGTACCCACTAGGTATGAATTTACCTATCCCCTCCTCCCCTCTCCCACCTGCTTAATTTCCATTGAATTTTACTACATATGTACATGACTGTTGATCAATTAGTTCCAATTTAATAGTGAGTACATGTGATGTGTGTCTTACATTCTTGCAATACTTCACTTATGAAGATAATCTCCAGTTTCATCCAGGTTGTTACAAAATGGTCACCATTTTTTTAATGGCTGAGTAATACTCCACAGTATACATAAGTCACATTTTATTAATACACTCAAGTATTGATGGGGAATTGGGTTGTTTCCACATCTTTGTGATTGTGAATTGTGTTTCAATAGACATTTGAGTGCAGGTGTCTGTTTTATAAAATATCCCGTATCCTTTTTCTTACACAATGGTGAAATAAAATTAGAAATCAACTACAACAGAAACACTCAACTCTACATAAAGTCATGGAAATTAAAGAACCCACTGCTACATAGTCATTGGTTCAAGGAGAAAATTAAGATAGGAATAAAAAGATTCTTCAAACTAAATGACAAAAGGGACACAAGTTATCAAATCTGTTGGATTCAGCAAAAGCAGTCATAATAGGAAAATATATAGTCATAAATGCCTACACCAAAGAGACAAATAGCAATCTAAAAAATCAAGTAAAGGAGCTGGAAAAGTAAGAACAAACCAACCCCAAATCCAATAGAAGAAATGAAATAACCTAGTTCAGAACAGAACTAAATGAAATAAATAACAACAGAAGTATACAGATGACTAATGAAACAAAAAGTTGGTTCTTTGAAAATGCAAACAAAATTGAGAGACCTCTTGCTAGATTAACCATAAATATACATGAAAGGATTATAATAACCTCAGTCAGAAATTGAAAATGAGATTTTAAAACTGATATCATGGAAATACAAAATATCATCTTTGAATACTATAAAAATCTCTATGCATATATATTTGAAAACATTGAGGAAATGGATGAACTCTTGGAAACACACAGCTTCCCTAGGTTCAGTCAGGGAGAATTAGAACTCTTAGACCACTGTCAAGTAATGAAGGTGAAGCAGCAATAAAAAAAAAAATAATCTCCCAACAGCAAAAAATATCCCAGATCAGATGGCTTCCAAAGAAGAACTGGTACCTACACTGCAGAAATTATTTCATAACATAAAGAAGGAAGGAATCCTCCTCAATTTGTTCTATGAAGACAATATCACCTTGATACCAAAGCCAAGAAAGGGCACTTGTTATAAACATAGATGTAAAAATTCTCAATACTAGCAAACCAAATTCAGCTGCACATTCAAAAATAATCCACCAAGATCAAGTAGTTTTTTCTTGAGAAATGTGTGAAACCTGAGGAGACAAGAAAAGATGTTCAGTAAGTGATACAAGCTAATTCATCAGAGGAGTGAGTACATTAGGTTTAGGGACACATTTTTTTTCTGTATAAAAAATATATAAACTAGATTTTTCTTCTACTAAATATACTCTGAGAATTGGAATGTAGTGTCTATTAAAGGCCAAGATTTCAAAATTTGGATTCATGTTTAAATAAAATTTGTTAATTCTCAAAAGACTTATCTAGTACATTTTAGCAAAACATGTGAGTATTGTATATGCAATTGATATTTTAATGTAATAGGGAAGGAGAAATATTGCTATTTTATTCATAGAAGAATGTTTTCTAATTTTAAAACATCTTTCATATAAACTAGTAAAATTTTGGAGAAAAGCAAATGATAACAGAAAATGCTTCATTCCACTTAGCAGAAAAGCCTGTGCAAATATTTAATAATGAAGTTCATGTTTCTAATTTCAAAATAGATAGAATTTTGGTTTTTTTAATAATCTATATATTGGCTATAATGATCATGACAGTCTGGCATAATCTATTGATCATTCCCATGCCCCATCCTATATCTCAGAGATGCTATTTTATTTCTGAGGAATTCAATTTCTGCTGAAGAAACATTTGTTTGCTTCTTGTTCCTGTTTGTTTGCTTTTGTTTTGTTTTTCAGAAAGTGACATGTGTATGTGGTAGCCACGTGCTGCCTTTGATATAGTGAATGGTTATTGTGGCCCAGGAAATTCAAAATTGGGGATATAAAACATTGATGCAGGAAGCAGAGGACACATTTTTTTTTTTGTAGTGGAAACTACAGTATTGTATAGTAATGTCCTAGGCCTTCACATTCATTCACCACTCATTCATTGACTCACCCAAAACAGCTTCCAGTCCTGCAAGCTACATTCATGGTAAGTGTTCTATAAAGGTGTACAAGTTTTTGTCTTTTATTTTACATTTTACTGTACCTTTTCTATGTTTAGATACATAAATACCTACTATTATGCCACAGTTGTCTACAATGTTCAGTACAGAAACATACCATACAGGTCTGTAGCTTGAGAACAATAGGCTGTATCATATATCCTAGGTATGTAGGCTACACCATCTGGGTTTGTGTAAGTATACTCTATGATGTTTCCATAATGATGAAATTCCCTAGTAATGCATTTCTCAGAACATATCCCTGTTGTTCAATGATGTATCATTGTATTTTGTAGAATTCATTAATGCAGCAATTTGGCTCTAAGCTTTTTAGTTTTTTAAATTGATAACTAAATCAATATTTTCATTTATATGCCTATTATATTGTTTATTCTTCAGTCAGTTCTTATTGTTTAAATCTTTTGAGAAATTTGTTGGTTTTATTTAAGTTGTCTAATTCATTGGAACACAATTTTTCATAGCATTTATTTATATTATTTTTATTGATCTAAGATTGGTAATAATGTCTTCTTCTGCATATCTGATTTTGTTAATGGCCTTTGCTATCATTTGAATGTGTTTTCCCCCTCCTTTCCAAATTCATGTGTTGGAGGTCTAATTCCCTATGCAAAAGTGTTGGGAGGTGGGGCCTAATAGGAGGTATTTAGATCATAAGAATTCTACCCTTATGAATGAATTAATGCTACTGTAATATGAAAAGGATTTTGGGGGAGTAGATTCTCTCTCTTCTGCTCTTTTGCCATGTTAGGAGGGCTGTTTCTCTGCTCTGGAGGATGAAGCATTCTAGGTGCCATCTTGGAAGGAAAGACGAGCCCCTTACTAGACATCAAACCTGCTGGCAGCTTGATCTTGAATGGGCCCAGACTCCAGAACTGTGAAAAATAAATTCTTGTTCTTTATTAATTACTCAGTTTCAGTATACTGTTATAGCAACAAAAAGTGGACTAAGCCAGTGTTCATAGAACATATTTTCTTTTACTTGTATCCATTTAAATTTATTAAGGTTTCTTTATATCCTACCATTTGGTCTATCTTGATTAATGTTGCAGATGGAGTTGAGAAGAACGTGTACCCTGCTGTTTTTAGGTGAAGCACTCTATGCATATTACATCTATAAATGTTACAAACTGAAAAATACATTGAGATACTTATTACTTTACATAATTCATATTTTTTAAAGAAAAAAGGTAGGAGATAAAGTTCCATTGATAGTTCTTGTTATGTTAATTTTATCATTCTGGTCCTTTTCATTGTTTCTAAGGACTGAAGTTACCACCAGAGTCATTTATTTAGCCCAATACAGCTTTCCTTGTGCCCAATTCTTTGTGTAGTTATTGCCAAATATATTATATTTCTATATGTTATATGCTGAAAAATATAGTATATGCATATTGTTTTATACAATATTTGCTCTTTAAATCAGTTAAGAGAAGAACAAAAAGATTTTTTTGTGCCTTTTGCAATTTTATATTAATAATTACTCTTACGATTTCTCTTTGTTTTACTTTGTAGATTCAAATACTTGTAGGGTCATGTAATTGCAGCCTGAAGAACTTCCTTAGAATTTTTTGTAAAGTTTGTCTGCAGCTACAAATCCCATTTCTTCTCCCAGTTTTTGTTTTTCTGGAAATGTCTTCAGTTCATCTTCATTTTTTGAAAGAAACTCTTCTGAATACATGGTACTTTGCTGAGTATTCATTTTTTACCTTGAGCATTTTGAATGTGTTATTCCTCTCCATTTTGTTCTCCTTTGTTGCTGATGAGAAATCAACTGTTAATCTTACTGGTCTTCCTTTGTAAGTGATCAATCATTTTTGTTATGCTTCTTTTTTCTTCATCTCCTCCTCTTCTGCCACTCTCATTATGCATGTTGATGCATGTAATGGTGTTCACATTTCTCTGAGGATTTGTGAATTTATTTTCACACTTTTTTCTTTGTGTTTATATTGTGCAATCAATATCAATGTATCTTCAAGTTCAATAATTCTTTCTTCTGGCAGTTTAAATCCATTCATAAGGCCCTTTAGTGAATTTTCGTTTGTTATTGTATTCATCAACTTTAGAATTTCAATTTATCCTTTTCTGTAATTTCTCCTGATTGATAATCTCTATTTGATGAGACACTGTTTTCATAGCTTTCTTTCCTTCTTTACTCATGGTTTCCTTTAGATCTTTGAATACATTAATAATGGCTACATTGAAGTATTTTTCTGTTAAATTCAATATGTGGTTACCCTCATAGGTGTTTAATGTCACTTGATTTTCTTTTTTATGGTGTATGTATCTGACTTTCCTGTTTCTTTTCATGTCTCAAAATTTTTGTTGGAACTTTTGTATCTTAGGTAATATATTGTAGTAAATATGGATATTGCCCCACCCCCAGTCCCAAATGGGGTCTTGATATTGTTACCTGCTTATTGACTTGTTTATTAACTGCCTGGATTATTTTAATGAAGTTCGTTTGCCTACTGCAATGTGAGATCTCTGATATTGTTCCTCACTAGGCCTGGCACCAGATGTGTAGAAATTACCCTGGGAAAACAGTGGTTTTGATAATATTCTCTTTGAGATAACTCCTTCCTTGACCACATACAGCTGTTAAACACCAGGAATGGCTAGCTGATTGCCCTATTGTTTTCCACAGAGTTCTGGAGCATAAATTGCATCACAGATGACTCCAATAAAATTAGAGTTCTCCAATAAGAAAAGAATCTCAGCCCTCCCAATGTTGTAAGTGTATAGATTATTATGAATATAAATTCTAATGTAACAATTTCAGATATTGTATGCCTTATAGGAAATCTGAAGATCAAGGGTAGGGAATCTTTTCATGTTGCAAGACTGCATTAGGTTAGCTGTAATGAAATAAGGCAGTATTCCAGAAACTTCAATTAGATATACTTAAAAGTGTACATTATTTTATAAAAATCTAACCACTGTGTATTTAATAATTTCAAAAAATAAAAACTATTTATTAATTTTAAATTTAACTAATCTTTTAATGACTTTGTTGTGTATGCTATTTGTTGGAAAACATTTGAATATTTAGTGGCAGTAGAGGTGTGCAGTTTTAGTTGATCCTATAGATGGGTATCAGTCATTTGTGACATTAAGGGCATCTTGATTTGGGTTGGGTAGAAGAATGCAGATTCTCATCAATAAGTGGTTGAAAAGCAAGAAAGCATCTTTCAGGCATGTTGCCAAAAGAATGGATATTCTACTGCATTTTTTCATATTTCAACTGGATATTTCTTAGCATCAAATAATGCCTTTAAAATGTCACCTACTGAGAACTCAATCAATTTCATCTGTAGTTCTTTAGGTGTCTTAATGATATCAACTAGGATGAAATGCTAATATGAGTGTGATGTCATGATTCTCAAAATCAGTGAACCTTTCATTGTATTCTCCAGTTAATAGGTCTATAATAGCTGCATATTCTTCAAATGATTCACATATATCATCCTACTCATCAGTGACCTTTGCTAACTGGGGGAAATGTGGATCTGAAACTTTCTTTTGAAGAAGTGTTTTGAAAAAAGACAGTGTTTTCCCCAAAATGCTTGTATTTTTTGCCACATATCATATATAGACTTAATTGTACTTTTAAAAAATTGAAGTTGTTTTGATTTGACATGATATCACACAGAAATGTTGCATTCCTATTGAAATATTTTTTTCAATAATTCACATTGCTAATTCTGTCATTCATAAAATTTAACTATCTGTTCTTGTAGAGATAAAATTTTAGCTAACACCTGTTCTTGCAGTAGCCGATGTACTTTAGAATGATATGGAAAATCCGTATTGAATACCTCATTGTCCAACTTCAGCATGTTATGGAATTGATGATACCATGTTGCATTTGCATGAGTATAGTTAAAATACTAATAACTTGTTGCAAAGTGTCACTTTAAATAGTAGCTTTAACACAAGATATTGCTAATACAAGATACAATGAAAAGAAATGAGAGCATCTGGATCTGTTAATATTTTTTTTAAAAATCTGTACAATAAACCCTTCATGTTTTCCTGTCATGGAAAGTGCATCATCTGTACATACACTCACTAAATTTACCAAATTCAGTCCAATTTCATGATATTTATCTTGAAAGTTGTTGAAGATATCTATTCCCCATGTTCTGTTCACAAAAGTGTCCAAAACAAATAGCTCTTTGTAGCAAAGAAAATTTTCTGTTTTGATCTGAACAAAGTATAAAACCTGTGCCGAGTTAGTAGGAATAATATATATTTTCCTTTTGAAGCTTTGCTTAACTTGTTTTGTTAAGTTGAAGCCTGCCTGATGCTGATGATCAGTTATGGGTCTCCTTGTAAAAGGCAGTTGTTTGTACTTTGAAACATTATCAGAGTTTAAACATCCTACAACTTTGACAATGCATTCTTTCACAATTTCTACATCACTGAATGGCTTCCTTTTTTCCCCCGAGTATATGAGATACTTTATAAGTCGCTTCAGTGGCATTACTTCCAGTTCTCACTGTTGCTTGAAAGAATTATCTTTGCTTTTGCTTTTCATCCTTTAATATATGCAATACATTCTTTCATGCTTCTCCTTATAATTTAAAATATTTGTGGTCCTTATGATTGTTATTGTGCTGATGAGCATTGAATTTCTTTAATGTTGATATTGCAGTATTACAAAACAAGTAAATCATTTTATCTTTAGCAGACACAAGATAATATTGCAATTCCCAATACTCATTTAAAAATATGTTTTCTTCCTTCAGTGTTCTCTTGGACTTCTTTGACATGATGGGCTCTTAAGCAGACAGAATTAAAGAATACTGATGAGCTGTGTAACTATTCAGAAATTCCACTTCAAACAGAAACACAGTGCACAGTTATCAAAAGCTGATAAAAGACTGGTGTATTTGACCCCCATAAAATCTCACCAACCAGCCTCATATGGTAGGAATGTCAGTCAGGAGGGGAAAGTTAGAACTGAATCATGAGCATAGCAGCTGTCAATTTAGCCCTTGTGGTTTATTAATGTGCAAATTGTGTTGGTCTATCTGGGAGGATTATTTCATTGAACTCTATTTTGTTCTTTGGTGTTTTAAATACATTCACTTTAAAAATAAGTTAAATATAGAAAAAATGAACAAAAATGTATTAATAAAAATGAAAGGATTTGTTCTGTAAAATTTGGATTCAGTCAAAAGACTATACTTAAGGACCTAGAAAACCACAGGTTCCCCAGCCCTAGTCTAGATATTTTTCAGTCCCCTCATTTTCCATAATAATTTTAATCTCAGAAAAAAACATTAAGTAAATTTTTATAGCATATTTATACGTTTTTCAAAGATTTGTCTGAGTCCTTGTTATGCTTTGCTTTGCCTAATAATAATAGAAAACAAGAGAATAGCATTACTTGTCCTAGTTTCAGTTGTTATTTTAAAAAATTATCTTGGCTCCTGCCTCAATTTTGAATTGAATCTACCATATTCTGTATCAGTAGTTTTCAATGGAAGAATATACATCATCTTAACCTATGGAGTTCAAAAACAAACAAAAATGACAAATGTCTAGGTCCTACTCCAGACTCACTGAGTATCTTTACTTCTAGTCTTTATATATTCTTGAAATACACATAATATACTCTTTAGATATTATGCATATTATATTTGGGGATTGTTGTATATTATATATCAAGTTATTTTCCTCTTAAAATTGTGTTTATTTATGTAGATAAGATATATCATTTAATTATTTCTTTGAATGAAAGTTCAGTCACTCCTTGTAGATATTTTGTCTAATTGTTTTTGGGTTGGTTTAATTATCTTTCTTTTGTGTTCCATGGAAACATCTAAATTTAGTTTTCACTTGCATTATTCTTAAGCTTCCATCTTAAAAAAATATAAATAAAAGAGCAAACTAGGTTTAAAATAAACAAAATGAAGGAAGAATATTAAGGAGAAATCAATGAAAAATACAATAAATCAATTAAATCCATGCATGTTGTTTGAAAAGATAAACAAAAATGACAATCTTTTTTGATCATAGACTGACAAAATAGAAGAAAAAGAAGAAAGAAAGAAAAAAGAAAGAAAGAAAGCAAGAAAGAAATGGAAAGAAGGGAGGGAGGGAGGGAGGTAGAAGGGAAGGAAGAGACCATATATCACCAACATCAGGAATAATGAAGAGTAGTTCCAAAAGAAATAGAAAATCAGCAGAGACCATAAGTAAGGAAATTGACTCAATAATTTAAAAAAAAACCAACTTTCCACACAAAAGCTAGTCTAAGATGTGATATTCACAAGATATTGAATAGATCTTTTCAACTCATTCTATTAGGCTAGTGTCATCCCTAATGCAAAAGTTATAAAGTGATATTATAATTAAGAAAAAAAATAACCAATATTACTCAATAACATAAATACAATAAGTCCTTAAAACATTAGCAAATAAATCTGGCAACATATGAAAGAGGTTGTATATAGTGATGAACTCTGTTTATGTAGAACTACCAAGTTAGTTAGCATTTAAAAATCAATCAATGTTATATATGATAGTAAAAGATAAAAGAAAAAAAACATGCTCAGTGAAGTAGCTGCAGAAAAAGAATTTGCCAAAAGCCAACTGCCATTGATGAGAAAAATTCTCAAGAAACTAACAATAAAAAAGACTTTTCCTCAAATAGATAAAGTATATCAACAAAATACATATTATACTTACTGGTGAAAGACTAAATGGTTTACCCCTAAAATTTAAAACAACATAAAATGTCCACTTTTGGCATTTGTATTCAATATCATATGGGAAATTTGACCTGTGAAGTATAAAGAGAAATAAACTAAAGAATATAGATTAAAACAAAGAAGGAAAACTGTCTCTATTTGCAGATATGATGCTTCAAGGACTTTACAAAAAGAAAAAAAAAGTGCTGGAAGTAATTAAAGATTTTAGCAAAGTAGAAGGATAGAAGATCAATATACAAAGGCAATTGCATTTCTATAACAAACAACAAATATTCAAGAAAAGAGAAAATTGATCAATTTAAAATACCATCAAAAAGAACAAAATGCAATAATATCTTTAAAATTGAATATTTAGAAACATATTTAACAAAAAGAAAAAAAGATGCACACTGAAAACATTGCTGAGGGAATTGAAGTTCTACATAAATGAAGTGACCAATTCTTCCCAAATTGATCTATTTCCAACACAATCCCTATCAAAATGCCTAGCAGACTTTCTTTTGTAGAAACATACTTAATGTTACTAAAATTTATATGGATACATGAATAACCTACAAAATAATTTTGAAAAAGAAGAAAGTTGAAGAAATTGTATTTTTTCAGTTTTGCAATTTACTATAAACCTACAGCATTTAAGTGGGTAGATTGGTGTCAAGATAGGCAATATAGTTGAGTACGGAAATAAATCTTTACAACTATGATCAATTGAGTTTTGAGAAAATTTCAAGACAACTCAACAGGTAGAGGATAATCTTTACAACATGTAATTCTGAGACAATTGGATATCGAAAAGCAAATAGATGAAGTAGTATTTTTAATTCAAACCACTCACAAAATTATCTAAAAATGAATCACAGACTTAGATATAGAAGATAAAACAATAATATTTCTAGAAGGAAATATTTGAGAAAAGATTTTGAGATTTCGGTCTAGACAGAGATTTTAAATATTAATACAAGATATTGAATAGATCTTTTCAACTCATGTGCATGATCTATAAAATATATAAAAATTGTAATTAAAAAATTAAAAATGTTTCCACTTCAACAATGCCATCAAGAAAGTAAAAGGACACATTGCAGAATAGAAAAAAATAATTGCAAATATATATCTTGTAAAATATTTGCATACAAAATTTATAAAGAACTCTTGCAACTCCAATAAAAGTTGAGCAAAAATTTGCAAAGATATTTCACTAAAGAGATGCATTAGGAATAAATAACCGTATGACAAGATGCACAGCAGCATTATTCATATTCGAAATGTGCATTAAAACCACAATAAGATACCTCTTTTACACCCACTAGAATAACTGTAAGGAAAAATAAAAAAGTTAAGGCCATAATATGGGAAAAAAATTAAAATCTTTTTGTTAGTGGAGATGTAGAATGATTTAGTCACTTTGAAAAAACAGTTTCACAGCAAACTAAAAAATTAAAAATAAACTATATGACCCAACAATTCCACTTCTAGGAAGCTATCATAGAAAAATAAAAATATGTCTACACAAAGATAAACATGTATTATTCATAGCAGCATTATTTATAATACACAAAAATTTGAACAATAAAACTTTCCATCAACTGGTAAATAAATAAATAATATGTGGCATGTATTTGTAGTAGAATACTATTTAGTAATAAGAGGAATATATGTTACAACATGGATATACTTCCAAAACACTATGCTAAATGAAAGACACCAATCTGAACAGATTTTATATTATGATTCCTTTTATATAATATATCCAGAAAAGGTAAATTTATAGAGACTCCAAAAGGATACAGGGAACAATTTATGAGTGAGGAGAATATTCTGGAATTGCATTTTGGTGATAGGTGCATCTATCAGAGGTGATACACACTCACTGAAAATTATTGATCTATATATTTACAATAGATGAATTTTATGTTATGTAAATTATACCTCAATTACACTGTTAAAAATCAATTTTACAATGTTTCAATAGTATATGCCTAAAGATTTTACAAAGAGAATAATCCAAAACAGGAAAAATAACAACTGATAATCTTCTAAATAGTTTTAAAGGAAGGGGTTTAAGGTTCGTTTTTCATGGTGTCAAAGGTGAATTTGCAGACTTTATGTAAAAGCTTGCATCCCCATAAGAAAATATTAACATCACAGACATATTTCACTCTATAATCTCTCTTTATGCTCTTTTATGCCCATGTGTCAGATTTAATAAGCCAAGATACTCAAAGAAAATAGCAAACTTTAAATCTCAGTTCTTCAAAGGTTACTTTCCTTCAACTCCATTCACTATTTTCAAAATTCCCCAAATGGCAACCAACTACAATAAAAGTAAACACATCTGTCAGCAAATGAATAGTTTAAAAACTACTGTTTCAAGATACTTTGAAGTTTACAAGACATTTATAAATTTGATTCATGAATTTATAATAAAATATATTCTCGTATATTATCTCAGTTGTTTTTTTCCTTGATTTTGTGTGTATGTGGCCTGTAACCATTCTATTAAAGTAGAATAATATTTATTTTCTTATTAAATTAGGGAATTTTACTCTTGGGGAATTTTGTATATGTTAGTTTCTGCCCTACTTGCTATCAATTGGAAGAATATTCTTCCTTGCTTTTCAATATTTATGTGTAATTTTGCTAGCAGGAATATTTTTCTTTCCAAATCAACATGATTGTTAAGGCACTTACCAAGTTGTTGAGCAGTAACTAAGTTTTTATCAAAAATTAAGTGAAATGTCTAGATATGTAACCTTGGACAACACAACCTAAGACTCTACTTTCACATTTTTTAAAATGAATATTAATTCTCTTTGTGATAACTAAATTAAGATAAAATGAATATATTAAGTCATTAAATATGAAATTTTTATTTAAAATCAAAAGTTTAGCTTATTATATCTCAAACAAGGACAAATACAATTAATCAAATTATGTTCCTCAACTATTGACATAGTTTTATCATCTTAACAGTAGCTTGCTTATGCCAGCAGCGAAGATGCCTGGACAGAGAGTGGTGATGAAATTGTGAAAGGCATTTTCCACAGCTTGTTGAGAATTGAGTATTTTTCCCTGCAAGAAGTGGTCCAAAACCTGGAACAAGTGGTTTTCAGCTGATGCAAAACCTGGTAAATATGGTAGATGACAAAGAGTTTCCAAGTCGCTGTAGTTTGAGCAGTGTTGTTTGTGTAACATGTGGCCAAGTATTGTCGTGCAAGAGGATTGGCCTGTCTCTATTGACCAATCTTGGCTGCTTAATTGCAAGTAGCCTCATCATTTTGTCCAATTGGTTGCAGTAGACATCTGCTGTAATTGACTGACCAGGTTTCATGAAGCTGTAGTGGATGATACCAGTGCTAGACCACCAAACAGACACCATTAGTATTTTTAATGAATATTTGGTTTTGAACTGTGTTTTGACACTTCATTTTTACCCAACCATTGCGTTGAATGCTTTCAATTGTCAAAAAGAATCCATTTTTCATCACATGTAACAATACGGTGTAGAAATGATTTTCATTTATTTCGTGACAGCAAAGAAAGGCAAGCTTCAGGATTATTTCTCTTCTGATGCTCATTTAATTCATGCGGTACCCATCTATCTAACTTCTTTACCTTATCCATTTGTTTAAAATGGTCCAATATTGTTGGAATAGTAATGTCAAATCTTGATGCTAATTCACGTGTAGTTTGAGATGGATTTGCTTCCACTATAGCTTTCAGCTCATCATTATCCACCTTGGTCTCAGGTTATCCATATGGCTCATTTTCAATATTAAAATCACCAGAATGGAACTTCTAAAACCACCAACGTCCTGTGTGTTCATTAGCCACATCCTTCCCAAACTCTTGTATTTCCAGCTGTCTGTACTGCATTGGCTCCACAACTGAACTCATATTCAAAAATAACATGAATGTTTGACTTAGCCATGACTTCACAAAAATTGCTCTGAAAAAATTATTGACAGATAATCATAAGCCAAACTGTGTGTTTGATAGAATGAGGATGTACCTTCCCAATAAAAATAAAACAAGAAGGGTCAAAGTGAAATGTCAGACATATCAACTGTCAAACTCACTACTTAAGGAAATTGAACATGTCATACTTAATACCCTAATACCTATCCTAATCCCTGAAATAATTGTAAATGTTCAATAAGTATTAATCTTTCTTTACTTTTCTTTGGTCTTAGTGTCCTATCTATATATAGAAAAAGAACTCAAACTTTTAAAATATGTTCTTTTAATGGTAGATACATCTGAGATTGAATATTGTAAAATATTTACGCTTTTAAATATGAGGTTGAGTTTATTTTCTCTCTCTCTCTCTCTTTTTTTTTTTTTTTTGAGACAGAGTCTGACTCTGTTGCCTGGGCTAGAGTGCCGTGGCATCAGCCTAGCTCACGGCAACCTCAAACTCCTGGGCTAAGGAGGTTGAGTTGAATCTATCCAGAGCACTGCTCTTGCGATAAAGTCAGAGAAAAAGAGTGTTTACACAAGGACAACATAATAAGTCTACAGTGTGGAGAAGAGAATCTGGTAAAAAAAAAATTAAAAAGAAAAAACTGAAAGAGACACAAAAGCTTTGCAGGTGTTAAGAAATATACTGTATGTACGACTCTGTGCAACTTTTACCAGATATATAATGCTATACTTTGAATGTTTCTGTCCTCTCCATAATTCATATTAAAACTTATTCAAAATGCAACAGTATTAAGAGGTGGGGCCTTTAGGAGATTATTAGGTCATGAGGGCTCCACCCTCATAGGTGAGATTAGCAACCTTATAAAAGTGCTGGAATAAATAAGCTAGGCTTTTTGCCTTTCCATCTCTGTCATGTGAGTACGCAGCACCAAGATGCCCTCTTGTAAGAAGAGACTGGGCCCTCACCAGACTCTGAACCTGGTAGCGCCCTGATCTTGGACTTCTAACATCTAGAACCATGAGAAATAAATTTTTTAAAATAAATTACTCAGTCTCAGGTATTTTGTTATGATAGCACAAACAGAATATGACACCTACCAAAAGGAAGCACAACTGTTGAGAAGCCAGAATGGCTTAAGTCAATATAAGTTCTGCAAAATGGAATTCTTACCATTTTAGATATGTAATTAAGAATTTAAATTGTATTTTAAAATTTTGCTTCCCACCCCTTGCTTCATTCATTAAAAAAGCTATATATGAAATTATTATTATGTTTACCATAATTAGGGTGAAAATTTGATGTCTCAGGAAATTATTCTACTCTATCCATAAAACTCAAGATTTAGATTTAGTTACTATGAGAAAAATTTCCAGGTTAATCCTAACAGAACCTAACAGAACACTGAATTATCTTTATCTCTCTCACTCCTACAACTAGCTCTTCATTTCTAAAAAACTGCAAGAAAAATTAATGCATTAACCTCACCCAGGTAATTTCGTATTAAATTTATTATTGCTACTTTTTTTTTCTCTGTTGCTTCAGCTAGAATGCAGTGGCATCATCAGAGCTCACTGCAACCTCAAACTCCTGGGCTCAAGTGAATCTCCTAACTCAACCTCCCAAAGTACTAGGATTACATGTGTGAGCCACCAGACCCAGCATGGTGATCATTTTTAATACACTATATTATATCATTTATTTTATCTTCTGTATCTTTTTCCAAACCTAATTTAACTTTGTTTTTAACCAAACTAAAATCAATAATGACTTACTCAAGCAAATGTCGTCATTTTCTATCAAATATGCTTCACCCTGTTTGCCCTCATTACTCTCATTTTTACTATTTTGATTTATAAAATGATGAAATGATGGTGATAACAAAAATAATGATAATGGTAATGATAACAGTAATAATTACTAATACATACAATGTACCATTTTGGAAGCAGAGACTGGTCCCTCATGGAATCTGCCTATGCCTTGATCTTGGACTTTCAGCCTCCAGAACTGTGACAAATAACATTTTTTCCTTTATAAATTGCCCATTCTCAGATATTTTGTTATAGCAGCACAGATTATGGCTCTTAAATTTACTTATTATGTCACTGAGGAGATCTATAAATATTTACCTCCCTTGTAACACAGTATAAATACTTTGTATTTGTTTTGTCACACCATTCATGTTCTTGTCCCCATAGTATCCCCACCTCTTTACCCCATGCATGAAACATATTAAGTTCCTTTGGGTCAGTAACTGTCAGTGCCTTGGGGGCTTAGTCATGATTACAGATTTCAGAACAAAAAGGGAGCGAACATGACAAATGAAAAATTAAAACAGGCAAAGATACCCTCTTGTCTGGGAGTAGATCATTGTTTCAAGAGGATATGGTGCTAGAAGAAAGGTTTTATTCTGTATGGGTAGCATTGGTAATGTTGAAGAAGGGTCAAATATGTGGATGGCAAGGGGTACAGGTGGGCTGTGTTATTGCTATAACATAATACATAGTGCAGGGACAACCAGACAGATAGGCCCAGGCTTAATATTAAAGACCATTTGTTAGTAGATAGTAGGACTTCAGTCAAATGTCATTCATTCAGAGTTCAAGGTTTTCCAAGAATAGGAATACAGTTCAAGTGGAACAGAGTTCTGAGTAGATGTTAAGAATAAGAAAATAAATGAGGTCTTCACTTCTACAACTGTAGGACTAACATCGGAACAAAACCCAATTACTAGAATCGGAATACAAAGGCAGTGCCTGAAGCTCTGTAAGGATGACTCAGCATTTCACCTGAGATAGTGATGTAGGACTTCTTAATTCCTTCTGAATGAGGCAAGGCATCCTTCCGGAGCCTAGGAAATGGATTGATTGTGGAATACCTAATAATGTCTCAATTGTTAGCACAGAAAAGCTTTGAAAGGTAGAGTTGGTCAAATTCCTTCAAATAAATGTTTAAAAAATGGTATATCAAGCTTTAATCTCTTTAATTCTTTTAAATGGCACTGGGATAAGGCAATATTTTTTTCCCTAAGGTCAAATTATATCAACTTGAACTTTATAAAGTATATATCATTGAACATAAGCTTCTAAGAATATCTTCTCTTTTATTACCATTCTTTTGTAATGCATTTTTTCACATTTTATTAAAAATGAGCTTGCAGTAAAATACTTTTTGATCTTCACTTCTTGTGCTTTTGAACACCTCAGTTCTATCTCATATTCCCCCTATGATTCCAGCCTCAATTTTTCTCATGTTAGGCAAAGTGAAATTGACATTAAATCCAGGGATACACATCCGATCTCATTTACACTTGGTATTTCTTACTGAAAGGGAAGAAAAAATACCTGTGAATGAGAACATCTTCCTTACGCTTTCAAATGCACCCAATAAAAGTATTGCAATACCTTTTTTCCACATATCAAGCAAACCCATAAGGGATTTTATTTCCATTTTTATTTTTATTTTTTCTTAGGATTTTTAAGTAGTATATTTTATTTGAAGTATAAGTCTTATCAAAACTGTTATTTTTAAATTCATACTTTAAGGACATAGAATTTATAAATTTTGTATTTTTAAAAACAAGGATAAGAGTAAAGTGGGGGTTAAAGAGTTGGGTTTTTTTTTTCTTTCTTTTTCAATAGAACATCCAGTGAACACAAACAATTATCCATAAGATTAGTATAGATTCCTCTATGTATCAAACCAAGAAAGCATACATCAACAAATGATCAACTAAGATCATTTGAATAAGAACCTAAAAATCAGTGGTATACTGGTTTTAAGTTATTTTAACAATTTTTGTTTAAAATAATTCTACATTAACCTATGGGCCTTGTTACACTACTTCTCTTAGCCAGATAATTATTTTTCAAAGTAAATCAAGAATATCTTAGATTTTGATGAGAATTGATCATTTTAATTATTGCTGGCTTTATTATTTAATTATAATCTAAATTTCCAGGTGATGATTAAATTCATTTATACTTAAAGTTATTCAAAATATAAACTTAATCTATAGCATACATGAGGGAAAACACATCTAAGAATCAGATAACTTTGTTGATTATCTCTTAGCTAGTATAAAATTTGTAAACTTTAAATTTATTTACCAAACAGGAAAGCATCATTCTGGAAAGCATATAATGTTAGAGTTTACAGATCTTAGGTTTTTTTGTACAGGTCAAATCCAGGATATTGAAATTCCAGGAAAGTTAATAAAATTGCCCTGACTTATTAATTACCTAATGATATGAAGCATTGAAGTGATGAGGCTGTTATTTAAATAAAGCCCTGAAAAGCATTAGATATTGTACTGAATGTGCGGGAAGATGCAAAACATGCCTTTAACAAGCTGGCATCCACACACTCTCTGTGAGACAACACCATGTAGAAAATCTGTTCATGAGTTAAGAAGTTGCTCTGTAAGTCATATTTCAAAGAATTTGTGAAGTTTTAGGTTTTGTTGTTTTGATTTAACACTGATGAAATTGGAGTTGGAAGACAAGGAGAGAAGAATTAGAGAGAAGGTATAAATCTGAAGCTTTTGTAAATTGAAGGTCCAGGGGAATGCTCTGTGTTGAGATGGTGAGAAGTTATTTTAAGAACTTGGTTATTAAATTCTAATTTAATGTGTATGTTTCTGTAATAACTCCCCACACACATGTGCACACATGTATATACAATTATTTTATAAAATATAATAGACTCAGGAATATGACTGATAAGTGTGATGGCTTGAGTGGTTTTGATTTTTATTATTCAGGAAGTTAAGATAACCAAGAGCTGTCCTGTTAAGGGTGTATGCTTTGGAATATAACTTCCTGACTTCAAATTCTTCTTCCTCTTGCATGATCCTAGACAGTTATTTAATCTCAAAAAAATCAGTTTCAAGTGGGCACAGTAGTCCCAGCTTCTCCAGAGACTGAGGTAAGAGGAACCATTTCCATCAGGAGTTCAAGGTCAGCCTGAACAAAACACTAAAACCCTGTCTCCAAAAAAAAAAAAAAATCTTTTTAAAAAAGAATTAATTATATAATAATTTGAATTTACGAGATTAAAGTCACTTAAAATCACTTAAAGTCACTTAAAATCAATTAAGGAATAATGATATGACATTAATAACTTTCATTTGACACTTAAAAAAAGAACCTGATGGCTCAGCATAGGAAGGCTATTAGAAGTTTGAGGCCCTACAGGGATTGGCTCAGCTATACAGAGCTGCCTTGTTTAAGACTACTTCCTTCCCAGGGGGTCCACATCAAATGACTGACTGATGGGGAATATTAAAGACCTGGCATCTAGGTCTGACTTGGGACAACTCTGAATGGCCATTTTGGCACCAGAAGTCCATGTGTGGTTGGCCAAGGCTGAAAGTATCCCTATATCACTTCTCAACTTCTTCCTGTACTCATTCCTGCTCCGTTTCTCTCAGCTCCACTTGTGCTAAGTTTTAGAGTACTCCTAACAAACATCTTTAACTCTAAATTCTTCAGAGTTTGCTTCCTAGGAAAAAATAGCAATAGCTTTAAAAATAATAATTTAAAATTAATACATTATATTTGTGCATATGTATCAGGTATATGTAAAATTTTGTTACATGCATAACATGTGCAATGATCAAGTCAGGGTAAAGTATTCACCACCTAACTATTTATTATTTCTATGCACTGGGTACATTTAAGGTCTTTTTTCTAACTATTTTGAAAAATACAATACATTGTTAAATATAGTCACCCTGTCCTGCTCTCAAGCATTAGAACTGATTTCTTCTATTTAACTGTATGTTTATGTCCACTAACAGACCTCTTGTTATCCCTGCTTCCACCCTTCCACCCTTCCAAATCTCTGGTAGCTATCATTCCACTCTCTACCTCCATGTCATTTATATTTTACAATCACATATGAGTGAAATCACATGATATTTGTCTTTCTTTGCCTGGCTTATTTCACTTAACATAATGACCTCCATTTCCAGAAATGTTGCTGCAAATGACATGATTTCATTCTTTTTTTAATGCCAAATAGTATTCTATTGTGTATATATACCTCATTTCCTTTACACATTCGTCTGTTGATACATACTGTGTTTCCTCGAAAATAAGACAGGGTCTTATATTTATTTTTCCTCAAGAAGACACCCTAGGGCTTGTTTTCAGGGGATGTGTTATTTTCCCCTCAAAGCCTCAGCTTGCAGCACGCACAGGATGGCCGCGACCTGACAGGGAGAGCCAACCTTATTGGTGGGGCTGCCCGCACCTTTCAGGTCACTTCTGAGTTAGTAGCTGTCAAGATGGCGCAGATGAGAAGGGCTGCTCCTCTTCTTTACCGCTGGGCCAAGAAAGGCGTGAGTTGTGCAGATACGCTGCGTAGCCACGCCCATCACTAGGTCTTATTTTCAGGGTAGGGCTTATATTGCGCAAATGCTTAGAAATCCTGTTAGGGCTTATTTTATGGGTAGGGCTTATTTTCGGGGAAACACGGTACTTAGGTTGATTTCATATCTTTGCTATTGTGAATAGTGCTGCAATAAACATGGAAGTGATTGCATCCTTTGATACATTGATTTATTTTCCTTTGTATGAATATCCAGTAGTCTGATTTCTGGATAGTATTTCAGTTCTATTTTTAGCTATTTGAGAAATCTTCATACTAATTTCCATAGTGACCGTGCTAATTTATATTCCTACTAACAATGTTCTCCACATCGTCATCAACATCTATTATTTTTTGTCTTTTTAATATTAGCCATTGTAACTGGGGTAAGATAATATCTCATTGTGATTTTGATTTGCATTTCCCTGATGATTAGCTATGTGAAGCATTTTTTCATTTATCTGCTGGTCATATGTATGTCTTCTTTTGAGAAATGTCTATTCATGCCCTCTGCCTATACTTAAAGGATCATATGGGTTGTTTTTTATTTGTTTGTTTGTTTTGTTTTGGTTTGGTTTTTTAATGTCCAGTTGTTTGAGTTCCTTGTATATTCTGAATATTAACCCCTCATTGGATCAATAGTTTGCAAATATTTTCTCCCATTCAAGAAATTGTCTCCTCACTCTGTTGATTATTTATTTTGCTATGTAGAAAAGTTTTAGTTTAATATAGTCCTATTTATCTATTTTCATTTTAGTTGTCTGTGTGTTTGAAGTCTTGGCCATAAAATCTTTGCCTAGACTAATGTCCTGAAGAGTTTTCCCTAAGTTTTCTTCTAGCAGTTTTACAATATGGTGTCTTATGTCTAAGTATTTAATCCATCTTGAGTTTGTATTTGCCTACAGTGAGAGATAGGATTCCAGTTTCATTCTTTTGCATATGATTATCCAGTTTTCTCTGCACTATTTATTAAAAAGGGTGTCATTTCCCTAATGTATATTTTCAATGGCTTTGTTGAAGATAAGTTGGCTGTAAATATGTGGATTTATTTCTGGGTTCTCTGTTCCATTCTATCAATCTTTGTGTTTCATTTTATACTAATACAATGCTGTTTCAGTTGCTATAGCCTTCTATTATATTTTAAAGTCAGGGAGTATTTTGCCCCCAGCTTTGTTCCTTTAACTCAGCATCATTTTGGCTATTCTGTCTTTTTTGGTTCCATACAAATTTTATGATTTTATTAAATATTTATGTAAAAATAAAATTGGTATTATAATAGGGATTGCACCAAATGTATAGATTGTTTTGGGGAGTATCATCACAGTAATTCTTCTGATCAATGACAGTGGGATGTTTTTCTATTTGTTTATGTTCTCCTCAATTTCTTTCATCAGAGTTTTGTAGTTTTCTTTGTAGAGATCTTTTACCTCTTTGGTTAAATGTATTCCTAGGTATTTTTGGTAGCTATTATAAATGGGATTACCTTTTTGATTTCTTTTTTACTTATTTCATTATTAGTTTATAGAAACATTTCTGATTATTGTGTACTGATTTTATATCCTGCAACTTGACTGAATTTGTCAGTTCTAAGGGTTTTGTTTTTATTTTTCTAAATATAAAAACATGTCATCTTCAAAGAGGGACAATTCAACTTTCTCTTTTCCAAGTTGGATGCTTTTTATTTCTTTCTTGTGTCTGATTGCTCTGGCTATGATTTCCAGTACTATATTGAATAACAGTTATAAAAGTTGGCATTTTTGTGTTCTAGATCTTAGGGGAAGGCTTTCAGTTTTTCCTTGTTCAGCATGACACTAGTTGTTGGTCTGTCATATATTGCTTTTATTGTGTTTAGGTATATTCCTTCTATACCCAGTTTTTTGAGTTTTTGTCATGCGGGGATTTTGAATTTTTTCATAAGCTTTTTCAGCATCAATTGAAATGATCATATGTTTTGTGTTCTTCATTCTGTTGATATAATATATCATTTTTACTGATTTGCATGTGTTGAACCATCCTTTCATACCTGAGATAAATTCCATGCGATCATTGTGTATTATCCTTTTGATGTACTGTTAAATTTGGTTTTCTAGTATTTTATTGAGGATATTCGTGCCTATGCTCATCATGGATATCGTCTCGTAGTTTTCTATTTTTGCTGTGTCCTCGTTTGTTTTTGGTGTCATGGTAATGCTAAGTTTGTAGGATGAGTTGGAGAGAATTCCCTCTTCTTCAATTATTGGTAATATTTTGAATAGAATTGGTGTTAGTTCTTCATTACACATTTTGTAGAATTCAGCAGTGAATTTATATGTTCCTGAGTTTTTCTTTGTTGGGATACTTTTTTATTACTGATTCAGTCTTATCTATTGTTATTAACCTGTTTAGGTTTTCTGTTTAGTCCTGATTCAATCTTGGTAAGTTGTATATTTCCAGGAAGTTATTCATTTTCTCTAGGTTTTCCAGTTTGTGAGTGTATAGTTATTCATAATAGTCTCTGATAAACTTTTGTATTTTTCTGGTATCAGTAGTAAGGTCCCCCATTTTATTTCTGATATTGTTTATTTGGTCTTTTCTCTTACTTTCTTGATTAGTCTAGCTAACCAATGAGTTTTATATTTTCATGTGTTGTCGTGACAGCTGTGTTGCACAGCTGTAGAGTCAGCCCCAGAGTCACCAGAGGAATGCTCAGGTAAAGGTGGCAGAAGCTGAAGGTGGGTTGCAGCCTTGCTACTAGGGAGGACAGAGTTGGTTTCCCTGGGAGCATCTGTAGGCAGTCAGCTGGGAGGTATGGCTGAGGTACCTCAGCCCACAATAGGTTACATCCATGACAGTCGCAGGTAGTGGCATTTTTCCTTGGAATGTGTGAGAATATGTGGCCATCCCTCTGCAGAGGAATTGGGATTGCTGTCAGTGGCTACTGCCTCAGCCTCTGTTGCAGGGCAGGATGAAGTCCAGTGGAGTAAAGGCTATTATGTCAAAATGGCACCATGATGCCACTTCTCAGGACTTGGGGCTGGTGGGACCCAGCATGAGCTCTCTCTCTGGACCAATGCTTTCTAGAGGTTTCCAAGGCACTCCCTGTCTTAGTCTCGGGCCCACAAGGGTCAAGGGACTCTCCCGTGGTTGGGATTGGAGGAGTCCACCGTAGGAATATGAACATCTGGGATTTCTCACTTACCCTTTCCCCATATTGGGAAGTCTCTCCTGGCTCCTGAGCCTGGCCAAGCAGGTTACCTCACTTCTGCCCTTTCCTTTGCTTTAGGCATTTCTTGTCACTTTCTTGAATTCCAGTATTTCCTCATGGATGATCTATCCAAATTATGATTATCTATTCACTATTTTAGTTCTTGTTAGTGAAGGAGGCAAGTAACACATGCCTCTAATCAGACATCTGTAAACCCCTCTAATAATAATAAATTCTTGTATGTATTGAATGATTATTATTATTTGCCACATATCTTACTATTTGCTGTGAATTTTACTTCTAAAGCAATGCCTAGAGAAAACTTAATAGGTATTTACTATATTTGTTTTATAGATGAGAAAAAAGAGGATTAAAAAAATTAAGCAATTTGCCTAAAGTGAAACAAACATAACTTGGATTGATACTTAAGTAATATGAAATCAGCATAGGCATTCTTAAAGTATTAGTGTTAGGCTGTAGTAATATTGAAATTATTTAATTTAGAGA
>VBSM01002937.1:24889653-24901414 GCA_008086735.1 Cheirogaleus medius
AAAATGAATTATTTATTTTCTTTCCTATGCCATCAGGATTGCAGTGAGACTGATAGCACCTCATAAGATTGCTGCCCTTACTAAGTAGTTCTATAGTAATTTTGGAGTGACTTTAAATCTCAAGAAAGCAAATAATTTCCTAAATTGTTTGGTTTACTGAAAAATGAAATCATGGATAACAAAGAAGAAAGTCATTTTTGAAAAGCATTTCTTGGTTAAAAAATTAAGCTAAATTGCTGTCTATGCTGAGAAAAAGTGAGCCATTTCCAATTACTCTAAAAAATATCTGATGCTAAACTTAAAATAAGATATATTTGTGTTCTACAATTCATTGCAATTAATTTTTAAATTAGAATATTTGAATAATAATATTTTGCAATGATTTCTTTCTGATTAATTTCTTGAAAGTGTTATACTTTCTAGTTTATTAAAATTCATTTTAATGCTTTATTACTCATCTGTGTTTCCAAATTCTTGTAATTTTCTATTTTATGTTTTCACTCAAGAAGAATGCAGAGACAGGCCATTGGGAATTAATTTGCATAAGTACAACCTAAATCCCCCTGAAGAAAGTGGTGAAGAGAGATTTCAGTCTGTCAGTCAAGCCTTTAATGCACAGATATTAAATGGCTTTTAAAGCAGAGACAGATTGTAAACAAAACAAATAAAACTAATAACTACTAGGATTCAGAATACTTCAAAAAGGTTTGGAAATTGTCCTATGTAGTATAAAGGGAAACAACGGATTTGTGAGTCAGAAGGAAAAAGAAAAAAATAATCTTCCTATTAGGCCATTTTCTCTATGTTTAACATTAGTAAATGCTTAAATTTATTTATTAATAATGTATTATTTATCTTATCATTTAGGTTAACCTCCATGATACTGAAGAAACTAATATTTAATGAGACAGCTCTTGCTAATTACCAATCATAGTAGTAGATATTTTAAATTCTTTAACTTACTGAATAAATATAGTTATCTTGACATGGTTTTTGTAACTTTGTCTTACGTTACCAATCCTCCTCACAGAGAGGATCAGAGATGGATATGGGAACCTAGTTATAGGCAACTTAGCTGCATTTTGAACTCAAGTCTTTCTGAATTTAAAGTTTATGATATTTGTGCTGTCGCACATCACACGCATGTAAGCAGTTTGTTCTCAAAATAGTAAGCGTAATGAAAAAATACAACTAAAGAACTGAAGGAGGTTCATAGTCTGGGATCTACCATGCAGTCATTGCATACCCCCTTTTCGTTTGGGAATCATAGGATGTTAGTAATAGGCACACAGTTTTGATTGACTGTGGTGATTTGCTTTGTTTCCCATGGATTTTCTGAGTTAAAGCCCAAAACTCCAGTTAGTATCCTCTTGCTTCTTATGCATACACTACTGTAAGCCTAATCATATACATTCTTGTGAATGGCACAATTTCACTAAAGTGACTCCAAATTGTATTTATTATTATGCTGAATTTATGACATGTCAAAAGTATAAAAATAATACTTTTAAGACAATTCTATAAAAGTACAAAGGCAAAAATACCAACAGTGACCAAATTCCTTTGATTTAAATGCTGATGCCTCAAAATGAAATTATCCAATATCATTTTCTCTCTTAAATATGTTCCAAGTAAAAAGAATAATAATAATACTTTCATTGTAAAACTTCTGAAACTAAGCTTCCTTTAATATTGTCTCTTTTTTTCCCTCTGTTTTTCTCTCTCTCGCTAATGTATATAAATCTCAGCTTTATATATATATATACATATATATTCTAGCTTTAAATTCCCCATCTACACATCTACTTACAAAGTTTCAATTTATTTTGAACCTTCCCCTAAACAAAATGAACCAAATGAATTTAATTTTTCCTGAGTTTTTTTCCTTATGAAAAAAAATGTCATGACACAACAACCTCTTAAAACCACTAGTCCAGAAGGAATGTCTATAGAAGTTAAACCCAAAACCTGATCTAGAAAAAGATGGAATCTTATAATTGAAAGAGTTTTTTAAAGCACATACACAAAATTATTAAAATCTTGCTTCAGAGTTAAGGATTCTGTTAGGAGAATTTTGCCCTAGACTATAAGATTTATGTCAATTATTTGATTTTTAAATTATTATTTCAAGTAGAAACAGTATTTAAATAAAATAAGAAAGGAGCTAACACAATATTCTGGCATAGAATAAACTGGCAAGGTAAAGGGGTTTGTGGTCTTTCTTGGAAAATAGATTCAGACTTGAAATAGGGACTTTATCAGAAAAAAATAATAACTATATTGTAAATGAAATCACTCAATTAGAAGGTTTCCTATATGTGCCTTGACATTTTGAAAGAGCCCTAGGAAATGGATAAGTTATTATTCAAAACCACTAATGTCCCTTTACATAAATACATAACTCCTTCTCCCCCCCCAAAAAAAGTCTAAATGTCCCCTTTTTTCTAAGAATCAAAGGGAATGAATGAAATATAAGATATGTAGATATTACAAGCATGCTCCAAAGATTCATTGAAACACAATCAAAACTTCAAGCCAGAATTTTAAGGATATGTAGTTTCCTTGTGGAGACACTCTGGTAATAAATAGAAGATCTCTCTTAATATTGCATTAATATGGGCAAATCTAAGGGTTACTCTTGTATTAGTTTCCTATGGATGCTAATAACAATTACTACAAACTTAGTGTTTTATAAAATCATAAATTTATTTTTTTACAGTTTGGGAGATCAAGAGTCCAAAACCCATGATTTCTGGGGTTCAGTTAGGTGTCAAGCAGGACTGATTTATTCTAAAGCTTCCAAGGGAAAATAAATTCCTTTTTGTTTTCAGCTTCTGTTCTATAGCCAACTAGATTCCTTCACTCATGATCACTTCTTCCATCTTCAGAGCACATTGTTCCAACCTCTGCTTCCATCATCACACCTTTTCTCTCTGTGATCCTCTTGCCTTCCTCTTACGAGGACCCTTGTGATTTTAGTGGGCTCACCTATGTAATATAAGGTAATCTCCCCATTTCAAGGTCTTTAACTTAATCACATATGCAAAATCCCTTTTGCGCTGTGAAATTAGATACTTAAAGTTTCTGGAAATTAGAATGTGGACATCTTTGGGATTATATTATTCTATCACAATTCTGTACATCTATTTTCTAATCAGTCTAAAAAGTAATGCAAAGCTTCTAGGTAAAGTAATAATCGTATTATCTCCCTGATGATCTGTTAGGTGAAGGAAGAATATTATCTAGGGATACATTACAAATAATTCAAAGTTACTCAAGATCAACTACTAAAAAAATCATAAGATGATTTCTGATATTAACATATTTGTAAGGCAATTGCATCAAATTTTTCTGCAATAGAGATGCTTCTATGTTTGACTAAACTAAAATTTTGAAACCAACTCCATGAAACATATAAATGAAAAAGGTCCTCAAGTAATTTCAAAATACTCCTTCAACAATGCCATATCAAGATATAAATACATATATATATATAAAATGAAAAGTTATGCCAAGTTGTATGGTGTCATCTCAATATGCTATACATTAAAATGCATTGTCTATTTCTTAATCCAGTAGCCTAAGCTTATTTAACAATTTTAGTCTCAGCTGAATTAATCAACATATTTTTAGGTCATAAACTATAGTTACCTTTAAATCTAATGTCACCAAATGTAATGCAATCCCTATTGCTAATGGAGTACCTCTAACATCTTCCAGACAATTAATTAATTAATGTAACCTTTTTTTCTCATATTACTATCTGCCAAAGTTTACTATTATGTTTACCTGATGAGGGAGATGGTCTCAATAATATCATTTTATTTTGTTGAGAGTCTATGCCAAGAATATATCTTGTGGATAGTGTTGTAGTTAGATAAATCCTGACAAAATTGTTTCTTGTTAGGCCTCATGTAAATAATGATGGACAATTTTAGGTTACTTTTTCAATAACTACTCCAGAATTCTTTGAAGAATCCAATCTGTTATCAAATTTCAAATTGACCCAGTGGCCAAACTTATGATCTTTCTGGAGCCTTACAAGTTGCTAAATAAGCAAGGGTAAATACATACATTAATATTCATGATGCTTTTAATGTAGTTCATGATCTGACATGCTTTAGAAACAACATTGTTAGTTAACCTTTGCAAGTACCATGTTAGAAAATGGACAACAAATACGTGAATTATTTAATATCTCAATGCTTTCAGCAAAAATATTGCATACACAAAAATAATGGCCCTGGCCTACTATAAAAAACATACTATAAGATATGGAACAAATTCATTAGCAAATCTTTATGCTAAACAAGCTGTTCTAACTCAAGTTTTTTGCAGAGAACAATTCATGAATACATTTATAGATTTCACCATGGATGAACAATCTCTGACTCAGGGAGTCTGAAAAAATACTAGGAAAAATCTAGTTGTTAGATCCATCAAAAATAATCTGACAAATGCAGGTGGCTGTGCATTGGGACCAGAAACCTTAACTGGACAAGTGGACATTTGCTTAAGTACTCCATGAGACAACTCTTCAAATATAGTCAAACACTGATTGAAATACCACTCTAAAATAGCAATTTTTGACTCATCTATAACCAATGTGATCCTGGAAAAGTTGTAAAGGTGGCTGGCACATGAACAAGATCTATATCCTAAGATAAGATTTGAGCATCTCTAAATGAATTTTGTGTTATTTCCTCACACTGTGAGTTATGAAAATGCATCAATCAATATGTGTATATTTTCCAAGTTTAAACATTCACCTATTTAAAAAGCCATAGCAAACCAGTGCCCTTGTATCCTTCCTGGAAAGTGATTGACTATGCTTTTCATGGGTCTATTTCTAAGCAATTCCATTCCATGAGTGTGGAATATCTCTCCATTTGTTTATCTTTCTTGATTTATTCATTATAGTTTTGTAGATGTGTCCATGCTGATCCTGGGCATATTTTTTTTAAATCTATAAATAATTATTTTATTTTAGTGCTATTATAAATGCTATTTCTTGTTTTAGAATTCCAAATTTTAATTGTTTATTGCCAGTATATAGGTCAGCAACTGACTTTAAAAAAAGTTTTATTTTTTTTAGAGCAGTTTTAGATTCACAGCAAAATTGAGTGAAATGTACAGAGATTTTTTTATATATATATATATATAATCCCCTGTTCCCACACATACCACCACCTCCCCCATTATCAATACCTCTCACCTCAGTTGTACATTTGTCACAATTTATGAACCTACATTGACAAATTACTATCACCCAAAGTCTATGGTTTACATTAGGGTTCACTCTTGGTGCTGCATTTAGGCAAATGTATAATGTCATATGTCTACTACCATAAAACCATCCAGAGTATTTTCACTGCCCTAAAACCCCTCGTGCTCCACCTGTTCATCCCTCTCTCCTACCTAACTTCTGGCAGCCAAAGGTCTTTTTACACTGTCTATAGTTTTGCTTTGTTCAGAATTTCATAAAGTTGGAATTACACAGTATATAGCTTTTACAGATTAGCTTCTTGTCTAAGTAACATTTAAATATTCCTCCATGACTTTTTATCACTTAATAACTCATTTCTTTTTAGTGCTCAACTATATTACATTGTCTAGATATATTTCAATTTATTTATCCATTCAATTACAGAAGAACATCTTGTTTGCTTCCACGTTTTGGCAGTTATGAATAAAGCTTCTGTAAACATTTGTGTACAGGCTTTTTTGTGGACATAAGTTTTCAACTCCTTTGGGTAAATACCAAGAAATGTGATTGTTGGATCTGGATCAAGAGTATTAGTACTGTAAGTTTGTAAATCTTGGGATATAATTCTGTATCACCTTCTTTTCACTTCTTATAAATTTCATAATCCATTTTTGTGTAGTAGTTTTATAGTGACTATAATCCCGAGACTTAAATGCCTCTTGAAAGTCACTCTTCTGAAAATAATTCTACAAATAATTAAAATTAAACATCACAAAAGGATGATAAAATCATGTTGACAAATGCTCAAACAAAATTAGTCATTCTTAAATATTTTCTTCCAGGAGAATCAAATAAAATAATCAAATAAAATAATGAACAATCTCTGATTGTTGATTCTGAAACTTTGGCTGAGGAGTGACTAAAGGGGTATTGGAGAGACCAAGAATAATGAGTAAAACTTTTTCAAAATAAAGAAAGGAAAACACTGAATATTCTTTGTCTGTAATTAAAAACATTCGCAATGTGATCAAAGAGATAGAGCGAGTAGTGGGAGATAGAAGTGAGAAGAGAGAGAGAGAGAGAGTTTTATACCCTTACTAATCAATTAGCAGAGGCATCCTTACTTGTGTATACCCTAAAAGTCAGCCAATCAATAGCAATCCCTCATTTCTGAATGTTAACCAAACAGAAACACCGTTACTTGATTAAATCTACCTCCTTGGTGAGAGCCAATTCTTAAATAGTTCTTCTTTCAATACCTAAATATATTCATCCCTAAATTATATATTCATATATATGGAGAAAAAACACAATGTGAGATTGGTTTACCTTGAATTAGGTATCTGTATGTAGAAGGGATCATACACTGAATATAGAATCTTTGAGAAATGTTCTAATTTATCTTCTACATCTTAGGAGATCTATTCTTTTTCTTTTTCCTGTTTTTTTTTTTTTTTTTCTGGCACAGAGTCTCACTCTGTAGTCCTGGGTAGAGTATAGCGGCATCATCGCAGCTAGCTGCAACCGCAAACTCCTGGGCTTACGCAATCCCCTTGCCTCAGCCTCCTGAGTAGCTGGGTCTACAGGTATGGGCCAGGACAGTTGGCTTATTTTTAGTAGAGATGGGATCTCACTCTTGCTCAGGCTGGTCTCTAACTCCTGAGTTCAAGCAGTCTTCTTGTCTTGGCCTCCCAGAGTGCGAGGATTACATGTGTGAGCCTCCATGCCTGGCCAATGGAAATCTATTTTTATAAATGGAAAGTACCATTACACTTAAATGTCATTGTGTAGTTCTCTTACGAAGAAACTATGTTTTTTCACTTGAGTATAAAGTTATAGACCAAAGGTAGGTATGGTCTATTTGGTTTTGGCCAGTCTCAGTTTGTATATATTTTTTTTCAAATTTATTTTTAATAGTATTCCACTTCCTTCATAAAATATCTCAGTTGCAAACTTTTATTTCATGTTATGAGAGTCAATCTTCTGGCCTCCTTCTTGCCATAAGTGACTAGAAAACTGAATGAAATATATTAAACAACTGTTTTTGAACATTATGTAATAGGCAGCATGTGACTGACGTACCTATAAAATGGTGAAAAAAAGAGATTAAAAAATGATAATTTTTCATCACTGTACAAGAACAAAAAACTCAGGCAGAGCATGTTTATTTCAGTCAGCCAAGGAAAGAGGTATGAGAGTTTGGGAAGATTTATGTGATTGTTATTTGGAGCAGATTAATAGAAATTAGGAAACTATGTAGAGAAGGATATATATACACAGTAATCTATATATTAATATAATAAGTAATTTTTTCAATATTAAACCATGGCTACAGAGGTAAAACTCTATAAGCCCGGGCTAAGTATAAATACTTTGCAGCTGAAAATTTCCCTGAGATCACAAAAGTCTGGGAGATATTCAAGTTTCAAGTAGCCTAAGTAGAAATTATGCATGAAATATCTCGGGCATTTAGTCAGGGTCGTAGAAGCATTCCACATTGAGAACAGGGCTAAACTAGACTTAAAGTATCGGTTGCTTTAGAACTTTGCTACCATATAGTCACTGGAGCTCAGGAGTTCTCAATTCAGTGTGATTTCGCTCCCCAGAAAAATTTCTTAGAATGTCTGAAGACATTTTTGATATTCACAATATGTGTGGAGTATGCTCTCGGCATCTCACAGGTGAACGGAAAGGAAGCTGCTAAAACACCCCACAATGAAAAGGATAGCATCCAAAACAAAGAGTTGTGTATCCCAAAGTATCAATAATCCTGAGGTTGAGAAGCTTTATTCTTACTAAATATCACAAACTGACAGTACAAGTTTGGAATCTTGTCCCTCTAATGTTTTGTTTGACTAAATAAATAATATTAATAGCAATAATTTTAATTTACAAAGTCACTTCTTAGTATTAAAATTTTAAGAGATTTGTGTTCTTCATAAATTTAGGGGTTTGCTTCACATTTGCTAGGTGCTAATAAGAAAGACACATGAATAAGTGGATTTTATTAACTGTAATTATTTGAAAACAGGTATAATTCAAAAAAGTACTCAAAGTGTTTATCAAAATATGATTTTAATTATTATTTTTGATGAAATAAAAACACAGTTTAATTAAAATGTCTACAATATTTGTTATAACCCAAATGATAACTATACTATAGATGACTATTTGGTAGGAGTTACTTTTTTCCATAATTATTTTATCTGTTAAGGATTCAAGATATTTGTATCTCTAGAACAAACTTGTAGGGATATGAGATGAAAAATTATTAACACTCATTTGCTTGTATTGATATTTGTAGATTATAACAGTGTCATAAGCAAAGCATACAGATGGCTACATTTATATAGCATTAATTTTCACAACCACTCAAAACCTGAAACAGTATTTGTTTACAGGGTTACCTTCTTATAGTAAGTTAGTGTGCATAATTGAAGTAGTTCTTCTTATGTAAACATTACTGTAAGTGGTTATGTAGGATAATCAAATATTTAAAAGATAACCCTTGTTTGAATAAGTATAAGGCAAATTTTGTACACTTTCTCTTTTTCCTAAGGTAGTGGAAATCCTGCAGAACTCAATGGCCTTGGTCACATATTTTCTCACTATTTAGGGAAAAATTTCAGCGGGAAGCTATAACAAAGCTTAGAAAAATTTCTTAACTATATTTTGTACTCAGGTAAGAAGTGGATTATGAATTTTACAGTTTCAATTAGAAAAAAAAATAAGGTAGGAAAATAGTGGTATTTAAATTTATATAAGTGAAAGTACTCAAAGTTTGCTGTGTGATAAATCACTCTTCAAATATTTTTGTTTACTTAATTTTATGTGATTGTTTTATTTGGTTTTTTGAATACTAATGAGTTCAAGAAAATCTTTGAAAGAGAAACAAGCATAAAATAAGAATTTAGTGTACTATAAATCCACACAAATAAAAATAGACAACAGCATATAAAATAACATATGTAGTTATAATTAAAATGAAGTTTTGTATTAAAAGTCATGTATAAGTGATTTCATCACAAACATGCTCATTTTTATCTATTTATTTCAGCAACAAAAAAAATGAAATATCCATCTTTACTTGCTTCTTTTAAAACAAGTTCATTTTCTCTACATGTCTGAGTAAATTCAGTGTTTTCTGTAGCTTCTTTTATGTATTTTGAAGTAAAGATTTAGAGCTAAATCCCTTCAAGCATGTTAAGCTAAGGGTCATCATCATGAACTAATGTTCTTTAACTTTTCATATAATTCCTCCTCAATGCAGGCTGACCCACTGCACCACCCTCAGTGTATGATTTTTACTGATATGAAATCCTCCTCTGTCCAGTTTAATCAGATCCTACAAATACACATCAAGCCCAAGTCATGAAAAAATGGGATTAATTCCCTCAGCAAAAATGCTGAACTCAGCAAAAATGATTAGGTCTTACATCCTCTAGTACATGACATAGCTAAATTTGTACACAAGTAAAAAAAAACCTTTCAGTTTATTTTTTCCCTGTAGATTTATCCACAAAACGCTCAGATCCAATTTTCTATCACTACCTTTTCTCAAAAACATGATTGTAAACTCTGGAATGATCCTTTCTGTGGATGACAAAATCCCTTTCATGTTCATATTCTCTTCTGGAATATTGCTTATTTTCTCTTTCCCCTCACCAGAATGGATGCTCCCTGAGAGAGGGGACCTTGTCTTTCTGGTCTTCTTCACCTAGAGGAAAGCCTGGCACAACATGCACTCAGTGTTGAGTGAATTGATGAATAAAATATTAACAATAACAGCTAAGGCTTATATGGTGTTCATTGTGTACCAGGCACTTTGCTAAATATTTTATATATATCAACTCATTTACTCCTCACAAGAACTCTTTGAATACATTGGAAATGAGGCATAGAATAATCAAGTAATTTACTCAATTTCACATAATAAGAGGTGGATCTGGGGTTGGAAACCAGGCAGTTTGGCTCCAGAGTTCATGTTTTAATCACTGTCCTCTCTTAATATTTGAAAATTTTAATCTTAGGGGAAAAAAGCATTATTTTTGTCATTTTGAAGCACCTTAAAACTTTAGATTTTTCTATGTAATGCACATTGCCTGACCTGCTGAGATAGGTGTTGGTAACTCACTAAAGGAACAGCATCTCATAAGAATGTAGACATGAGACACCCCTGTAAGATCTCCTTCTCAAAACGCCAAAGGCAAGCAAGCTCATTCAGGTCAGTATAATTTGAGCCTGGACTGAACTACACTGAATCACCTAAAGCTGCATTTTTGCTGCTTTGTGCTGAAAGTTGCGAGTAATGATGCAATACCTCTTCAGAAGAATGTTGGTATGAATATGGTTATTTAGCTTCTATATTTTTAGCTTTAGAACAAAGTCCTAAAACAAAGATAGTTTAGAACAAATTACCTAAATTAAAAAATAGAAAACTTTCGAGGTTCAAGTAATACATATCAGTTTTTCCCATTAACTACATCTGATGCTGGTCTTTAATGAAATATAAGTTTTCTGTTTTAGGACATTCTTTCTCAAAGGACTGGATTATGTTATGAGGCTTGCACCTTCACTTTCCCAGGCTGTGTTTCTGGCAGAAGATGAACAACATATCTTAGGTTTGGACAGTTACATGGACACAACAAGAATGGTTCATATTTAGATAATACCACAAAGAATCAAATTTGGACAGAGTGCATTTTCTCAGCAATGATTATGGCACAGTTACATCCGGATTCCAGGGAAGGCAATGGTGCAAGTGCCGGCATCGTGTCCAGCTCAATTTCCCAGCAACAATTCAGTTGCCACTCGGACATGCCTCAGTCCACAGGCAGTGGAGGTGGGAAGTATGCTTACTGGGCAGGGGTCTGGCATGATTTGGGATGAGATTCTAGCCACTAAAGCCTCTATCTTCTTGTGAATGAATATGTTGATAGGAATTTACTGGAAAGCAAATAAATGAGTAGACTACAATATTTTAATGATTGTAAATTGAGACATACATATATAGATGATATAGGCATAGGCATAGGTATAGGACCAGATTGTGTGTGCGTGTGTGTGTGTCACTGGACTATTACTATTAAACCAACAAGGCATCCTCCATGTTACCTAACGCCCACTTTCTAGAACATAAAGCTGTTCAACTCCTAGAAGGGTATTACCTTTGCTTTTATATAACACTCTTATGTATGATAGTACAAATGTTTATTTTTGTTTACCTTTATATATAATAATGAGAGTTATTTTTATAGTTCTATTTAGTTTCATTCAGCCACATTTTTCTGATCTTGTATCTTAGCCCTCTGATTCATACATCTCACTTTCTTCAAATGACTTTATTCAGAGCAGTAGTAAAACTCTGTGTGTGAAAGGGAGTATTTTCGAATGGCTGATTAAGCTTTAGGGAGGATGAGCAGGAATCTTGTTCTTACGCTGCTGGATGTCTATGTGTACACAGCAACTATATTTGCTTGGATTTTCCAAAGGAGAGTAAACACTTTAGATTACAAATCTTTTTTTCCCTCTTATTATGGGGGTACAAGTATTGTT
>VBSM01002937.1:24917683-24939147 GCA_008086735.1 Cheirogaleus medius
CTAATCATCAGGGAAATGCAAATCAAAACCACAATTAGATATCACTTAATTCCACTGAGAATGGCCTTTATCAAAAAGTCCCAAAACAATAAATGTTGGAGTGGAGGAAGAAAGATAGAAACACTCATACACTGCTGGTGGGACTGCAAACTAGTACAATGTCTATAGAAAGTAATATGGAGATACCTCAAAGAGCTAAAAGTAGAACTGCCATTTGATCCAGCTATCCCATTACTGGGCATCTACCCAAAGGAAAAGAGACATTCTTTGAAAAAGACATCTGCACTTGAATGTTTATAGCAGCACAATTCACAATTGCAAAGATGTGGAAACAACCCAAGGGCCTATCAATACAGGAGTAGATTAATAACATGTTGTATATGCATACCATGGAGTTCTACTCAGCAGCAAAAAACAATGCTGATTTAGCACCTTTTGTATTATCCTGGATAGAGCTGGAGCCCATTCTACTAAGTGAAGTATCTATCGCAAGAATGGAAAAACAAGAACCACATGTACTCACCATCAAATTGGTATTAACTGATCAACACTTAAGTGCACTTATAGTAGTAACATTCATTGGGTGTCGGGTAGATGGAAGAGGGGAGAAGGGAATGGTTATATACATTCCTAATGGGTGCGGTGTGCACCATCTAGGAGATGGACATGCTTGAAGCTCAGATGGGGCAAAAACAATATATGTAACCTAAATATTTATACCTCAATCATATGCTAAAATAAAATTAATTAATTAAAAAATTAATTTAAAAAATATGTAAGAAAATTTAAGTTAGATATGTCATGATTGCAAAAAATATATGTGAATACTAGTCTACTTCATTTACTACCATAAAATATACAAAAATTTATTATAAAAAGTTATAATTCAGGCCGGGCATGGTGGCTCATGCCTATAATTCTAGCACTCTGGGAGGCTGAGGTGGGCAGATCATTTGAGCTCAGAAGTTCGAAACCAGCCTGAGCAAGAGGGAGACCCCATCTCTACTAAAAATAGAAAGAAATTCATTGGTCAACTAAAATATATAGAAAAAATTAGCCGGGCATGGTGGCGCATGCCTGTAGTCCCAGCCACTTGGGAGGCAGAGGCAGAAGGATCGCTTGAGCCCAGGAGTTTGAGGTTGCTGTGAGCTAGGCTGACGCCACGGCACTCTAGCCGGGACAACAGAGTAAGACTCTGTTCAAAAAAAAAAAAAAAAAAAAGTTAAAATTCATCCAAATTACAAGCACAGACTATAGATGGCATTATATACAATAGAGATATATAAACAAGAAGTAAGTCATATCTGCATAAAATTAACTATAGTACATACTGTACTATAATAATTTTAAAGCCACTTACTGTGAACTCAAGTGTTGTGTCTGCTTAAAATGCCAAGTGACACTAACCCTTTCTGCATGAGTAGTCCGTCTGTACAGTAAATTGTGTATCATAACAAAAAGTGATCTCTCATGGTTCTTGCATGTTTAGTGCAATACTGCAAATCCTGAATACCATGGGAACCATACAAAATGTCACTTTTTAAATTTTTTTTTTAATTTCAGAGTATTATAGAGATACAAATGTTTTGGTTACATAAATTGCTTTTGCGCCGCCCAACAAGTGTGCCCATCCCCCAAACAGCACGCACTGCATCCGTTAGGCGTGGATTTACTCATCCCCTCCTCCCCCCTCCCACTTGCCCAACACCTTATGAATGTTATTTCCCTTATGTGCAACAGAATTTCTGAGGAAACACAGATATAACAGAAATAAAAAAGTTGTGGTAGTTAGTGATTTCCTTCTTAGAGGTATGGAAAGATCAGTGTGCAAATTATCATGGCTAGTTGCAAAATGCCACTGTTGATGCTGGAAGTGCCCCTCAAGAAGCAGAGAAAAGTGATGACATTACAGAAAAATGTTGATTTGCTTGATATGCACCATAGATTGAAGTCTGTAGGTGTGATTGGCCTCCATTTTAAGATAAACACATTCAGCATAAGAACATTGTGAAAAATGAAAGGGGAAATTCATGAAGCTGTCACTGTAGCTATTCCAGGAGGCAAAAACCTTGTACTTTTTGCAAAATACATTTTTTATCTCATGTTGAAAATGCAGCTTTTATGCAGGTGCAGGATTGCTGTAAGAAAGGGATGCCTATATATTCTAATATGATTCAAGAAATAACAAAGTCATTATATGGCAACTTAAAGCAAAAGGAAGGTGAAGAATATAAATCTGGAGAATATAATGCCAGCCAAGGATAGTTTGATAATTTTAAAAAGAGGTTTTTCTTTTCAAATATCAAGCTAACAGGAGTAGCAGTTTCTGCTGACCAAGAAGCAGCAGACAAGTTCCCAGATGCCATTAAGAAAATCATTGAGAACAAATATCTGCCAGAAAAGATTTTGAAGGCAACTAAAATGCCCTATTCTGGAAAATAAATGCCATAAAAGATATTTATTAGTAAGTATGAGAAGTGAGCACCAGAACTTAAGGCAGGAAAGGATAGTCTAAGTCTACTTCTATGTGCAAATGCACTCAGGTTTATGATCAGAACTGCCCTGGTCTGTAAAGCTGCTAAACCCGAGACCTGAAGAGAATAGATAAATATTAGGTACCAGTTTTTAATTTTTTTTTATTTCAGCATATTACGAGGGTACAAATTTTTAGGTTACATATATTGCCCTTGCCCCACCCGAGTCAGAGCTTTAAGTGTGTCCATCCCACAGACGGTGCGCACCACACCAATTAGGTGTGAATATACCCATCCCCTCCTCACCCCTCCCATCTGCCCAACACTCGATGAATGTTACTATATATGCACATAAGTGTTGACCAATTAATACCAATTTGATAGTAAGTACATGCGGTGCTTATTTTTCCATTTTTGGGATACTTCACTTAGTAGAATGGGCTCCAGCTCTATCTAGGATGATACAAGAGGTGCTATATCACCTACCAGTTTGCTATATATACCTACTTATTTTTGATTGTACAAAAAGAAGTCCTGGACAGTGAGAATCCTTTTTCTAGATTGGTTCCATCAATGCTTTGCCACTGAAAGTAGCTTACCGGTTAGCTTACTGCCTTTTAAACTTCTTTTGATATTGAACAAAGCCCCTGGCCACCCACAGTTTTCATGAGTTCAACATTAAAGGTACTGAAGTGGACTACTTTTGTCCAAACACAGCGTTTCTGATTCAGCCTCGAGATCCAGGGGTCAGAAAAACATTTATGGCTCATTACACATGATACTCTATGGAAAGGATTGTTAATGCAATGAAAGAGAACCCCTATAGAGAGAGTATCATGACAATTTGGAAGATTTACATCTTTGAAAATGCCATCCTTGTTATAGGAAAAGACCTAAAACTGCCCAAGCCCAAAGTAATAGATTCCTACTAGAGAAAACAGTGTCAGGTGTTGTGCATGACTTCACAGGATTTGTGACAGAGCCAATCAAGGAAATCATAAGAGAGTTTGTGGATATTATAAAAAAAAAAAAAAGGTGGAGGGTGAAGTGTTTCAAGGTATGGATGCTGCAGAAATTCAGGAGCTAATATGCACCCCACCAGAGAAATTAACAGAAGACTACTTGATGAGGATGAGTGCTTCTGAACCAGTGAGTGCCAGGTGGTGAGGAAGAAGATGTGCAATGGCAGAAAACTAATTGGCATTACACAATTTGGCAGAAGAGTTTCAATCGTTCATGTCTGTTTTTTGACTTTTTTTTGCAACATAGACTGTTCTATGAATTGGTCTCTGATATTAAAGCAAATGGTATAAGAAGGACTGGTATGGTGTAGAAATATTTTTAGACATATGAAAAAGCAAAACAGTCACATAGAAATTGTGAGGTATTTCCATACATTTGCACTGAGTGTACCTGCCTTTCCTGCCTCCCCTTCCACCCTTTCCACTTCTTCAACATCTGCCACCCCCAGTAAAGCAGAACTGACCTCTCTGTTTCCTCCTCCTCCTTCTCATACTACTCAACATGAAGATGATAAGGATGAAAACCTATATGATGATCCACTTCCACCTAATGAATAGAAAGAAATTGTCTTTTCTCTAGCTTACTTTACTATAAGAATACAGTGTATAATACAATTAACACACAAAGGTGTGTTAATCAACTGTTTGTTATCAGTAAAGCTTCCAGTCAACAGTAGGCTATTAGTAGTTAGGTTTTGGGGGAAATAAAAACCTATATGTGAATTTTGACTATCCAGAGGTTCACTGTCCCAAACGCTTCTTTGTTCCAGGGTTGACTGTACATTTAAAATCAGTCACCAATTTGGATATTTACTTAATAACGTAACCATATAACTTATAGAAACTCTAAAATAGATTGTATCCAATCACTCAAAGATCAGAATGATGGTTTAAAAATTAATTTTATGTATGTTTTAGAAAGAAACCCTGCTTTATCTTGCATAATAAATATTCTTGAATAATGAATGGGGAGAGTTCATGAAATTAAATTTCTTTAATTACAATTACACATTCAAATTCATGGATTAGTTATAAAAATCCGTTAAATACTAGAATGTGTTTTATATGCCTATGGTGGATTTCCCCCTAAAATAAGTGATATTGGCTTATTTTTTTAAACTAAGCAACGTATTCTTCTGTGATTTTGGTGATGGAATATTTTGTTCTACTGATATATAGAATGTCATCAATAACATTATCAGTAAGATAAAAGCACTGAGAACTCTCACCTACAATGAGAGCATAATTCCTCCAATGACAATTTATGACTGAATAGAATGAAAATAGAATGAAAATGGAGATTTCAGGAGACATATTTTTAGGGAAATTTCTAGTGATAGAAATATAATGAATGATAGAAAACTGCCTTTAAACATTTTCTGGTCATTTACTTCATTTCTGAGGAGCTTATCTTTGTTTAAAGAATTTTGTGTATATGTTGACAATATAAAATCTTCAGAATATTTGGAGAAATTATTTTTAAGTCAGTGTAATTTTTTTTTTAATTTGAAGACTACTTCTTTTGAACTTAGTAAAGATGAAAAGTTAAGTAGGACAAAATACATGAATATGTAGGAAATTATGCAGGAAATTCGGACAAAATTAATAATGATAAACATGTTTACCTAAAAGAAAGTTGTTATAAAAAATCATTAATCTGTCAAACAATTCTATTATAACAGTTCTTTAGTATTTGTATAGGTCTTTTTTAAATTACATGGGAAATTTAAAAAGATCTTGACTCAAAAAATTAAAGGTTTAATAAATCTTTAGTTTAAGTCTTCTCTTCATCTTATTGCTAAGCTCTCATTCACTTTATGTAGTTATTCAGAATGTTCAGAAATGTAATCCAAAAGCATTGATTTTTTCTCACTCATAAATTAATTGATCAAAGTTTAGTATGATTATTATACATTGCACATACTTTCAATACTTGTGTAAGAAAACAAGAATGTACTTGTTTCTGTATTATATGCAATCTTCCACCTGATGTATAAACACCAAAGAGGGTTATAAATATAACATCTATTTCTTTCAATCTTGTTTCAATACCTGCCAACATCAAATGCTGGTGAAGATACAGAGCAACAGGAACACTTATTCTCTGGCGGGGGGAATGAAAAGTGATATAGCCACTCTGGAAGACAGTTTAAATTTTTTTTTTATTATTTCAAAATATTAAGGGAGGACAAAAGTTTTTGTTACATGATACACTCTATTGTGTTGAAGTCAGGGTTTTCAGTGTGCCTACCACCAGGACAAGTTTCATTGTACCCAAGAGGTAAGTTTTTATTCCTCACTCACTTATCACCTCCTTCATCCTCTCCCTTTTTAGTTTCCAATGTCCTTCACAACTTTTTGCGTCCATGTACATCCATTGTTTAGCTCTCACTTAATAGTAAGAACACGTGGTATTTATTTGTCCATTCCTGGGATATTTTCCTTAGGAGAATGGTCTTTAGTTCCACCCAAGTTGCTGAAAAAGGCATTAATTCATCCTTTCTTATGGTAGAGTAGTACTCCAAGGTACACATATAACACATTTTCTTTATCCACTCATGGATAGATGGGCACTTTGGTTGATTCCATATCTTTGCAATTGTAAATTGTACTGTAGTAAATATTAGAGTGTAGTGTATTTTTGATAAAATGATTTCTTTTCCTTTAGGTAGATATCCAGTAGTGGGATTGCTGGATTAAATGATAGGTCTACTCTTAGCTCTTTGAGGAATTTCTATACTTTTTCCATAGAGGTCATATTAATTTGCAGTGCCACCAACAGTGCATAAGTGTACTGTTTCCACAACATCCACACTACCATCTGTTGTTTATTGACTTTTTAGCGATGGTCATTTTAAGAGGGGCAAGGTGACATACCACTGTGGTTTCAATTTGCTTTTCTCTGACAATTAGTGATACTGAACATCTTCTCATATGTCTGTTAGCCATTTATCTATCTTCCTTTGAAAAAAATCCCATTTATGTCTTTTGCCTTCTTTTAAATGGGATTGCTTGTTTTTCTCTTGCTGTTTTGTTTGAGTTCTTTGATAGATTCTGGAAATAAGTCCTTTGTTGGATGTATAGTTTGTGAATATTTTTTGCCGCTTTGTAGGTTGCCTGTTTAGTCTGTTAATGTAATTTTTTTTGCTATGCAGAAATTTAAATTTAATTAAGTTCTAATTATTTATTTTTGTTGCTTCTGTATTTGTTTTTGGGTTCTTAGTTATAAATTATTTGCCTAAGCCTATGTCTAGAAGAGTTTTTCTTATTTTCTTCTAGAATTTTTCTGGTTTCAGGGCTTACATTTAAGTCATTAATCCATCTTGAATTAATTTTTGTATTTGGCAAGAGATATGGGCCTTGTCTCATTTCTATGTACTTGGTTATTCAATTTTTCCAATATCATTTATTGAACAAGGCAACCTTTCCCCAGTGCATGTTTCTGTCTGCTCTGTTGAAGATCACTTGGTCATAGCTATATAATTTTATTTCTTGGTTCTCTATTCTGTTCTATTGATCTATGTCTCTATTTTTATGTTCCATGCTATTTTCTTTATTATAGTCTTGTAGAATAATCTGAAGTCATATAATATGATACCTCCAGATTTGTTCTTTTTGCTTAAGATTACTTTGACTATTCAGCCTCCTTTAAGGTTCCAAGTGAAGCTTAAGATTATGTTTTCTAGATCTGTGAAATAAGAGGTTGGTATTTTGATGAGAATTGCATTGAATCTGTAAGAAAATTCACCATGATGAAGTGGGGTTCATCCCAGGGATGCAAGGATGGTTCAACAAATAAATGTGATTTACCATATAAACAGAAGCAAAAAAAAATACTATATGGTGATCTCAATAGATGCAGAAAAAGCATTCAATACAATCCAGAACATTTTCATGAGAAAAACCCTCAACAAACTAGAAAAAAGGGACATATCTCAAAATTATAAAACCCATATATGGCAAATCCATAGCAAACATTGTACACAATGTGGAAAAGTTGAAAACATTCCCTCTAATAACTAGAATAAGACAGTGTTCTCACTGTTACCATTACTATTCAACATAGTATTAGAAGTCAGAGCCAGAGCAGACAGGAAAGAGAAAGAAATAAAGGGCATCCAAATTGGGAAAGAGGAGGTCAAACTATCCCTCTTTTCTGATGATATGGTCGTATATCTAGAAAACTCTGAAGACTCCACCAAAACTGAAGACTCCACCTAGAACTGATAAATAAATTTACTAAATTTATTTAGTAAATAAATAAAATAAATTTATTTTTATAAAAAGTTTTATTTTATAAAAATAAATTTGTTTATTTATAAATAAAATAAATTTATTTATTTTAGTAAATTTATTCATCAGTTACAAAGTCAATGTACACAAATTAGTAGCTTTCTATATCCTAATAATAGTTAAGCTAAGAGTCAAATCAATGACTCAATACCATTTACAATAGCTATAAAGAAAATAAAATACTTACAAATATATTTAACCAGGGAGGTGGAAGGCCTCAACAAGGATACCTAAAAAACACTGATGAAAGCAATCATAGATGACATAAGCAAATGAAAAACATTCCATACTCATGGATTGGTAAAATCAACATTGTTATAGTTTTCTATTTTTGTTATAATATTTTAATCTTTAAGCCAGTAAATGTCAAATGGCACTAAAATCATTCATCATAACTAGTCTTCATATTATTTTAAATACTTTTATTTCTTACGACATCATGCATTTAGTCTTCCCTTTTCTTGGTGTTCTAGTATATTTAAAATTTTGGAATATTATCATTTGCCATTTGATGGAAGATGAAGTTGTAAAATGGCTTATAATTCAAATTTAGTAAGATAGTATCTATCTATCTATATGTATACACACAAACACACACACACAAATTGAAACTGAAATATTAACATTTCTTGCTCCCATGTTATGAGGCAAAATTATAAATTAATTCAAAACATATATATATATATATGCATATGCATATATATGTATATGCATGCTTTTTGGGGCTATTAACAAATTCAGTCAACTCCACAGTCTTTTAACTTACCACTTTCCCATTTCTGTATTAGTACCACTACTACCTTATAAGCCAAAATTCTACGTGCATAATATCCCAATTCGTCACCAGTGAAATCTTGGGTATTATGATAATACATAATTCTTGGGATTTTATCTACTCAATTTATGATTACAATGGTTATATATAATCACTACTTTTACCATAATTAATCTTATTATAGAATGCCATTATGAAAGTATTTTTTCTAAGGTCTATATTAGATCAGTTGACTTCAAAATCTTGAGCCTGAGGAAAGAGTCATGTGCAATTTATATTGGCATGTGATCTATGGAAACAACAGTGTAAAACTAGAAGGGTAAAAGATAGAAGAAAGGAAGAAATAGTGAGTTATCAAGCTTCTTGTCACTAAGAGTGAGGGAGTATCAAGCAAGGGACTTACTGAGGAGCCATCTTGGATATGTTCTGACTTTTCTTCCTGAGAAACAGGAAACATAGGTACACTGTCTCCCCAGCATCATTTTACAGGATTCGCCCAACAGGGAGTTAGGTAGTTAAAATTCTGAAGTTTGTACAATACATCAGTATATGTATATATGTTCTAGGCCATCCCATGTCATGGTAGGAAACACGTTTTAGAAAAGAAAATGAGAAATATGCTAATCGCAGCAAAGAAGAAATGCTGTCAGCACACATCTTGTTACTATAGCAACAGCTGGAGTATATAGTTATCTTGAAAAGAGAAGTTGAAGCATAAGAGATGTCCAATACCACTTCAGCTAACATAAAAAAACCTAGACTTTTATGAGATTGATAAAATAAATTGAATTTTCTGAGACCTTTAGCTTATGCAGATGGCAATCAATACTCTGGAAAAGATATGATGTTTAACAAAATTTTCCCTGGCTTTATATGATTATATTACCATTACATTTTCGAAGAGAAATATTGATTGTATTAAAATTACATCATTGATTAAAAAGACAAAAAGTATTTTAATGAATGTTTCTAATTCTACCAATATTAGCACAAAAAGGGCTGTCAGAATCAAACTTACAGAAACACTGATGGCAGGAGTGTTAATGTGCAGCACCTGATTACTTATACTTAAGAGATTTATTATGCCATAGGATTCATGAATGTTCTTGTGAAAAACATCAGACAGATGCCAACCGAAGTACCTGAATGTAAACAAGTGTTTACAAAAGATATATTTGCAGTATTTCCTATATTATGGAGAGAAATTTGTGTAAGCCCTTTCAAAAGTAAATGAGGAAAGTGTGCTTGAAAGAAAACAATAAAATATTAAAAAATTGAAAAAATAAATAAGTAAATATTACACTATCAGTCTTATTAATCTATTGTAGACATTACAATGATGGACTCATATTGAACAAGAAATGTATTTTCTTTTGTTCTGAAAATCTTACCATTATATAATAGAGAACATTTTGCTTTGAAAACACTGATTATTCCATTGTGAGAAACAATATTTTCAAAAGATAAAGTATTAGAAAAAAAATTTTTAAAGAAACTGGTTTTAAATATATATGGTACAATAAAAGAATCTTGTGCCATAAAAGGCACAGGGGAAAAAAAAGTGAAATTTCTGTTTGCAGGAATAAAATAGTGGCATTTTATGGATTAGGGGAGTTTTATGATACTGCCTAATGATTTTCCTTCTTTGGCCAGTGTACAAACACTGCGGCATCCACAGTTTTCCATGCCTAAATTGAAAGTTTGCTCACATGCATGGCTTTCTTCCAGTTATTTTATGAACTTCAAGCTTATTAGATTTCATTGTTTAAAATGCTTCTTCCTCAGATTTAAGGTGGCCCACATCACCTCACTGTGGATCATTTCTTTCATGTTGTGCTTGTAGTTAATGGCTGTGTCTATACATCACAGAATAAAGTGGTGACTTGGCAACTACATATTTTATCTATTTTATTTATGATTCAAGAAGGGATCATGAATATCTAACTCCACTACAACCACAGTCACTTAAAGAAAAGAAAACTAAGACCCAGGAAATTTAAAGAGTCTCTTCAGCATCTCTTTACTATCTATTAAATTTGTTTTGCCTCACTCTAAGACATAATGTGTAAATTCACAACTAAAATTACAAGCCCTAAATCATCCATATTGACTCGATTAAACAAAAAATATAGAAATGTATTAGCTTAATTTTCAAAAGCCACAAAATGAGTTGAGATGGAAAGAAAAAGTGGAATCAATTACTTTAAAAATCTTAGTTTTTAGATGTAAAAACAAAGCTAGAGAGGTTTTAAGTGAATAATCCAGGATTACACAGCTGATGGAGAATTATAATCTTTCCATATTCACATAAGTTTGCTATTCTTTGTATCACAGACTTTTTTAGTTCATAGTCCTGAATTTCTAAATTTTTCTAATAGCAGCTTTGTGATAAATAAATGTTTAATAATGAAGCAGAAAAAGAAATAACTTATAATTCCATTATAAATCTAAGCTGTTTTTTTCAGAAAGAAAAAAAGAATACAATGTATACTTTGATTATAATAAGAAAATTTTAAAAAGTCATTTTTTCAAGTAGAAAATTAAGCAGTTGTGAAAGATATTGACTGATTCTAATGAACATTAACTTTAAAAATATTTTCTATGGTATAAATTAACTTTGAAATTATATTTTTTGGTCTAAATTAACAGGATATTATACATGTAATGTATTTTAGAAAAAGGCAGTTGTGATTTTAAACCAGGCCAAAAAAAAAAAAAAAAGCACTAGTAATTTTCACATGGTATAAAGGATATGATCTTGATGTGATCATATTGAAAATTGCTCAACACATGTCTTGTGTTAGTTGGAAAAGCACTGTCAAAATATTCACTCTAAGACCTCAAGTTGAGATTCAAGCACATAAAAATTATATAGAAAAGCATAGTCTAGCTCACGCTAAAGAAAAACAAAATTGGAATGACCCAAATAATGACATAGAAGGTGTCATTATTGGAAGAGCAGGGAAAGACATTGATTGAGATAATAAGCACTAATGGTGAGAGATGGGAAGTATGAGTTTGACACACAGTTTGTGAATGAGCCAAATCTCTTCAGGTTTTTAACTTATTAAACCCTTGTAGGCATCAGAGGACTAAGAAATATATTATTTCTAAGTGTCCATATGTGATGTATTTTAAATATTTATTTTCAACACTAACTTACTTTTGTTTATCACTTTCTCTTGTTTTGTCTCTTTTTTTTTAACTTGTTCCCTCCATCCTTCAGGCCTCTCCTCTCCTTCATTTCCTTCTTGACTTCCTTTGCTTTTTCCTTCATTCCTTTTTTTCCTCTTTCTTATCTTTCTTTTTTTTGTACATGCTTACTTGAGATGACTCAGTAGCTTTTATAGATGTAAAATGTCTGCTCACATAATAACTAGTCCTTATACACTGACAATATTTATTCTGAGCATGACTGTTCATTGGTATTTATTTTAGGATTACTAAATAAAACACAGGATGGCCAGTTACATTTGAATTTTGGATGCAAAACAAATCAATTTTTAGTACAAGTTCATCTCATGCAATATAAACTTGATGTTCTATATTTTAATTTGCTAATCTGTTAACCCTAAATTTATTTATTCTATTAATATTTTGTATAAAACAATAATAATACTAGTAATAATAATAAAGATTCACAAATCCAGTAACAATTTTTTAACCCCATAGATCTGTAGTTTCTGGAATAGTGTAAATTAAGAATATAGTCTTTAAACCCAGATAGTTCTGGATTTGAATCAACTGTGATTCTGATCAAATCACTTCACCTCTAATGGCTGATTTTTCTCATTTCAAAAACAGTGATAACAAAGAGCCATATTGTGAAAAATAAATGATATTATATGTAAAGTAATACAAAGGCAGTTCTTGTTTGTGAGATGCTAATTTCAAAAATGAAATCAAACTATTCATCCAGAATATACTACAACTGAAAGGTTTTAATATGATCAGACTAGATAAGGTTGCATATTACAACCTGCTTTCAAGGAATTCCCAATACATTACAGAAAAAGAAACCTAAATAATTATAAAACAATGTAGTAAATATGGAAGTATAAAAGGCACTATGCTGCAGTGATATAAATAACTCTAATCCTAAAATGTGAGGAAGAAAGCATCAAGAGACAGGGTCTGTCATGTTCAAAGCAAATTAATAACACTATAGTGTAATTTTAAGAGCTCATTAACATTCATATTTAAATCATGATTTTTCCAATGGTCTTTCGGCAATTTTCTGCCACTGAAAGCTCCATGTAGAAAAATATAAAGGATGTGGATAAAAGAGGAAGCACCTTGTGCTTTCAGTATAGGAAGAAATAATGCTGAACATGCCAATGACAGGTTACAGAATTGCAGTTTCTCACATTTTGAAATTTGCCTGAGATGTCTAAATAGATATGTGAAACTGACATTTGGACTCAAAATGTGAGGCTTCAAGGGTTTGTATTAGGGTTCTCCAGGGAACAGAAACAACTGGATATATATAGATGTATAGAAAGAGATGTATAATGATGAACTGACTAAAAAATCGCACAATCTGCTCTCACCTGGAGGCCCAGAAAAGTTGTTGGTGTAGTTCCAGTTGATACCCAAGACCTGAGAACCAGGGAGGCCAATATGTAAGTCCTGACCTGAGTCTGAGGCCCAATAACCAGGAGTGCTGATTTCCAATGTCCAGGGCAAGAGAAATGGGATATCAGAGATAAAGCAAAGTGAGTAAATCCACTCTTCTTCCACCTTTTTGCTCCATTCAGGCCCTCAGTGGATGGGATACACCCACCCACATTGGTGAGGGCAATCTTCTTTACTCGTCCTAGTGATTTACAGGCTATTCTCTCATCCAGAAACGCCCTCAGACACATCCAGAAAGGTTTTACCACCTATTTGGGCATAATTATACCCAGTCAAGTTGATACATAAAATTAACCATTACAGGGATACTGCTTTACTTAGCAATTTAGTTTGGAGATAAATCAGTAAATAAAGTGATTGTTTAAACACATTTTAGATAAGAACCCATTTGCCCCTTCTACTAGGACAATGTTCAATGGAGAATAAAAGAAATTCAATAGATTAAGAAAGATCCTTTAAGAAACTCATACTTTAAAATTTGGGCAAAACTCTTTTCCTTCTTCCTTCCTGAAAAATTCAATCTTAAACACACTAAATGGGGAAAAGCTTGTAGGCATTTGGGGAGAAGGGAAGGTTTGAACAGGGTAGAGGAGAGCTGGAGGCCTGAGCAGAATGAGGAAGGCATATTCCCTGGGAGGCCTCACTGGGTTTGGGGTGTCAGAGCCTGAGCAGTGAGGGAAGTGCAGGGGAGGGACTGTCAGAGTGGGGGTGGGGGTAGATGTGCTCTGGTATGAGGAGCCTGAATCCAAGCCCCATGAAGAGGGGCAGCTCCATGAATAAGTGCCCTTGTGTGTTGCGTTGGGGCATGATCCACCTATAGGACAGACGGGATGGGGAGAAACAGCTCAGCATTGAATGCTGGAGTCTGGGTAGGTTGGGGAGATCATCCTTTGAGGAGAAGGCTTTGGAGCGATAGTTTTCGAGCCTGAGCAAGGTGAGAACATTTATTGCAGGGAGTCCAAACCCAAGTGTGTCAGGAAAGGTTTAATAAACAAAGGCAGTTTGACACTGGTTGTCAGAGTCTGAATGTGTGAAAGAGGGATCCCATAAAGAAAGACAGGTTAGCAAGTGTGTCAAAAGCCCAGGCAGGCAGAGCAGCGTGTGTTGGAGCTGCAGTGGGGTGGGGGCATGCACATGGAGGAGGAACTGGCGGTGGTGAAGGAAGATTAGTGATATGTGGGCAGGGTGGTTTTAATAAATCATGAAATATACTAAGAATAATGAGAATTATTCACTTCTCACTGGCAGAGTGGGAAATTAAAATCAGGGGAAAAAGTAGACAAAAATACTGTTGATTTGGATGGGCTTTGGGAGAATCGCTGCTAATACTTGTCTTCAGTATAAAGAAGTGGATGTAAGATACCTACAGATGTAAATGTGTATGTTTTTGTATATATTTACGAATGTATGTATGTATTTATATTCTCTAGCTCTTTCCATAGAGAAATCCTGGTAGAATGAGAATAGATAGCAGCCAGTTCTTAATTTCTACATGCTGTTCCTCAACAAAAGAAGCTAGGGCTTCTTGGAGAAATGACTGATTCCAAGGCATGAGACATGGAAACAATAAGAGATTTATGTGTATATATATCTCTATATACACATATATACATACACACACACACACACACGCATAAGTAGATATGGATATATATATCCTCTAAAGTAAGGGAAGTGCTCAGGGAAAAAAAAAAAAATAGGTCAAAAGGAATGTACTCCTACTAGGCAAATCTGGGACTATTGGAGAATCAAATATTTAAGAATAGTAACAAATTTCATAACAAATTTCGTAACAAATAACAAATAGTAACAGATAACCCATTTGTCAAAACTTTCAAGGAAAGAATCTCAGAATTCTACAAATGCCTTCAATGCAATAATTATGATTGATTAGTATCATATGGTTGTAGATAGCCAGCAATGTTTGGCAGTAACTGTTTATGTGAAAAGGCATTTCATAGATAAAAATGTGTAAAATATCATTACATATCATCAACTGCATTTGCAATCAATTTTGAAGATAAGAAATATTAACTTTAAACCCCAATCAAGCAAAATACTATCACCTAAAAAGAATTTCTTTATTTTAAGTGTATCTGTGTTATAAAACAATTATTACATTTTGAATTCTATCAATAAAATTTTGTGAAAATTGTATACTTATTATGTATTATCTCTAATGCTACATCTTAGGCAATAAAGCCTAAATATTTTTTATCTGTTTATTTAGATAAAAACATTCCTAACCCGTGTTTTAAATCAATTATATATTTTGGTAGGTATTGGTCATTTTACAAGATAGAATTTCAATTATGTAAATACATATTATATATTTCATTTCCTAATCCATAAAGTAAAGGAATAAAAAGAGCATGTCATAAGGCATTGAAGTTTCATAAAGTCATGTCTATCAACATGCTCTACTGTAATTATGATAATTTACTACCACTTACAAATATTTGATGTATTATAATTTAAATTCCTATAAAACGACCTTTCAAAGAGTATCAGTAGAAGTCTGGAGATTACGTAGGGAGATGCAGGAGAATAACTGAATGAGGATAGAGTTGCTACTCTAACCACATGAAGGACATAAATGAGCCCATCAAAATATCTACTGTATGATCCAACAATTTCACTCTTAGGTATTCATCCAGATAAACTGAAAAATTACATCTACACAAAGAACTTCACATGGATATTTGTAGCAGATGTATTCATAATTGCCGAAAGTCACAAATAATCAAGATGTCCTTTAGTAGGTGAATGGACAAACTATAGTACATGCACACAGTGGAATATTATACAGTGTTAAAAATAAATGAGCTCTTAAGCCATGAAAACACATGGAGGAAACTTGAATGCAAATTACCAAGTAAAAGACGACAAACTAAAAAGGCTATTTAGTGTATTATTCTAACTATATGATATTCTGGAGAAGGCAAAACTATGGAAACAGTAAAAAGATTCATGGTTGTCAGGGCTTATGTGATAGGGAGGGAGGAATAGAACATAGATAATTTCCCTAGTTTTTGCATAATTGATAGATAATATAAAAATATGAATGCTGTGAACTGTGGACTCAGGTAGACCTGAAATTTAATACCTATTGTCCTTAACAAACTTTTAAATTTGTCTTGACCTATAAAATTGGAATACAAATTTCTTCTTCATGATAATGTATTTAGGATTAAATGGAGTAATGTACTTTAAATCATCTAGAAAAATGATGATACTAATGCTGCCTCTCATATCTCATATTTTTGTGTGCATTTACTTCATCCTGTGCTTATTATAGCTATTTTTGTTCCCATTTGTGTTTTTCTCTCTATGCCTCAATTTTTATAAAATCCATGCCTCTTTTCTATTTTACAATTAAATTATTTCCTTCTCATCTCTTAAAATTTCAGTTATATAACACTTCTCTACGTCTGTGATCCAAAGGGGATATTTTCTTAAAAGTCAAATATGTAATATTAGATATGAAATTGTGGAAGAAAATGTGTCAACGCTGAGTTTCACCTTACCTGATGAGAAAGTACAAGTTTAAAAAATTTATGACTGAAAATGAGAAGTTAATGAATAAAATTGCCTAAGGACAAAGAAGTAATTTGACAGATAAGAAATCTATTGTGTTTTCAAAAAGAAAGGACTTATAACAATCAATTATGATTATACAAGTATCTTAGATTTTGTGAATTAAAAAACATTTTAATATTGTCATAAAATATAAAACAGAAGATAAAAGACAGAAAATTAGCATCATAATCAATACAGAGAAACTCCATCTCTCCCAGGAAACATTCACTAACACTGAAAAACCCATGTATTGGGGGAAAAAAGACGAGACAAGAAAGAAGTTGTCTCTCATAATATAATTCATTGGAATATATGTTAATAAATGTTGGAAATTATAATTAATAAGTAAATTAAGGAGAACAAATTATTAAATTTAAGAGTCTTTCTTTTTAACTTCTAATCAAAATGGTAGAATAAGAGATACCAGTCTTCATTTCTCTATTCTCAGCAGCTATTTGCAAAATAACTAGCTCAGAGAGAGCTCAAGCCTTCATTAAAGAATCTGCAACAACACAGTAAAGCAAAAAAAGAAAAAAAAAGACCCTATTTACATAGAAAGGATTGCTGATGAGATTGGCATACCTGAGATGCTAAGAGATGGCTGTGATCAGAGAACAAAGGTGGGGGCATTGGTATCCGCCACACAGTAGGGACCACCAGGTCTCCAGCAGAATGCTCTGCAGAAGACACTGAAATCTCCTGCTACTGGAGTAACCAATAGTCATTCCTAATGGGGAATCCTTGAGAGGTAGATGTGGCTGCACTCCCTCACCCCCAAGAAGCAGCTTCTATTGAGCTGTTTGGGAGAGGAGCTACCATCTAACTTCATGTGTGCCCTTCCCCCATAGGTACAGCTGATCCACAGATGTCCACTCCCTAGCCCAGGGCTTGTGGCTGCACTGGGCCTACCCACATCTCAGATATAAGAGTCATTGCTATAGTGAGCTGCTTTACAGTCTCGGCCTCAGAGCCAAGCCTTCACCGTGCATGTCCCTCACTTTAGGCGCTGCCTCAGCCACCATGACGAGCTAGACTCTGCCCCGCCCCCATGCCTGCTCTAAATCTGCACACACCTGTACTCACGTTCTTGGTTCTCTGGCTACTTCACAATCATCCACACCCCGCGTACTGTTAACAGTGTGGCAGCAGGTGTGCCTGTGCCCTGTGCACCAGTGCTGCCACTGTCCTGGTCCCCAGACCTGCAGTTCCTTGGCCTGTGCCTGTGCATCAAGCTTAAGCTCCATGGCATCACTCATCGCACACTGGTGACACTGACACTGCAAGTGAGCTCACAAGCCAGACACAGTGCCAACAGGGATCGCCTGAGCCACAACTTCCCTGGTGGCAGAAAGGAGATAAGGAAGACCTTAGCATTCATCACCACTAAAGATCTCAACAATCCTTATGACTATTGATGCTATTCATAATAAACAGTCTTTCTGCAAATACAATATACTTTGCATATCAAAAAATATTATATCTTAGTACTTTGCCTCATGAGACATAAATTAAGTATGAACATGTTTGTTAGTATTAGTCAAATATTAAAAAAAAGAAAAAAACATTATTTAATGATGCCTGGAGTACAGTACCTGTATGTGTGGGAAGACAGAGAAGATAAATAGGCTCCAGGCCAAAAAATGCAATGAGGATTACAGTGTTCCAAAAATTATGAAGAAAATTCAGTAAGTCACAGTGTTAAACAAACAAATGAATGTTTGTCCCTCTGTCACCTGATATTGATGAAGAACAGAAACTTAAGATTTTTCTCTAAATTTTTTGTCAAAGTGACCCGTGCTGGGGATGCAAGGCCTTTGTGTTATGTAGGTAGGAATTTTGACCTTCCAAAGGACCATGGCTAAGACTGACCCTGCTTTCTCATGTTTTTCTGAATTAATAGTTATCAGGAAAAACTATCCTATCTACTTCCTATATTTTCAAATGAAAAATGATGTAGGTCTACTAAAACAACCCCAGTCATAAAAACAGAAAAGTGGTCCTATCAAAATTTCATAAAAATATAAATAATAAAATCTTTGTTTAGCAATCATATTTAAAATAAAAACACTTGAAAATTCGGCATAATTTTAAACTATTTATCTTTGTTTCTATCTTATTTTAATTTAAATTGTCTTATAGGCTTTCAAGAAAAATTTTAACCGTTTCTCCTCAAAGCTTTGGTACATGTTCTTGGCTCACCAGTTGCTTTCAGTCTTTGGTACTTGAATGGAGGTTCTCATGAAAAGTGCATATCATACAGGGATGTAAGACAGAAAGTTTTAATGCGCTACTTAGACATGCTGACAGATTATTGCTTTAATCTGATGAAATCTACTTTATTCCTTATGAGAGAAACAGAAGCGATGAGAAATAAATACTGTGTCTCCCCCAAAATAAGACCTACCCATAAAATAAGCCCTAACAGGATTTCTAAGCATTTGCGCAGTATAAGCCCTACCCCGAAAATAAGACCTAGTGATGGGCGTGGCTACGCAGCACATCTGCACAACCCATGCATTTCGTCAGGGAGTGGTAAAGAAGACTAGCAGCCCTTCTCATCTGCCCCATGAGAGCTCTATTGCTCCACATGAGAGATTGGGGCCAATAGTTCTAAAGGAAATAGAGTCGCAAGAAATTCAGGATGGAATTTGATGTTTGGAGAGTTATGATGATGTTCCAGAAGAAGACGACCTAACTATATTTGAATAAATGTAGATTGTTGTACCATACTTAAAAAAAAAATAACACATCCCCTGAAAATAAGCCCTAAGGGTGTCTTCTTGAGGAAAAATAAATATAAGACCCTGTCTTATTTTCGGGGAAACACAGTACCTTCCTTTGATTTTGTTCCATATGGCTTAAATACGCAATGAAAGGATGCTCTGACTTCGGCCCTTTAAACATCGACAACCCAACTAACAGCTTCTACAACAAACCAAGCACGTGATAGTAGCCAAAACTGGCAAACACACTTGTTTTCAGATTCTGTCTCCATTAATTCAGCTACCTTTCTGTTTCTGTTTCCCTTCCTATACAGTTATTGAGCATATAGGGTTTCTGGATACTTTCATTTATCCTGCTTTTTTTACTGACTTGGTTGAACTTCTTTATTTGAGACACAAGGAAAAATATATGATAGAGACTCAGGGAAGAAAAATGCCTTTGATGGTTTCTTTCCATCTTGTTGATTTTCTTTAAATTGACTACACCAGCTAGAGCCAGGCATCAAGAGTTCTAGCTATGCTATTAACTTCAAGCTCTATCATCTTATAAAAACTGAATAATCTCTCTTGGCCTCTGGCTATTCATCTTTAGTAAAAGGAATTTAGATGAATTTTTCTCTATTTTCTTGGAATTCTAACACTCATCCTCAAAACTAGCTCTTTGTGCAAATTGATTTGTACTTAATTATTTGAGGTGTACTCTGAATTTTCAGGATTCCTGCTTTTTTATTTAAACAAATCTTTACCTTTTTATTTAAGAAGAGTAAAAAGCAATTATAATGGAGTAATTTTTCAATAAACATACACATTGAAGATATTACAATGTTTGTTTTCTAACAATGTATTGTTAGGTGAACTATAGTGATGGTAGGAATGTAAGGCCTTGAAAAACATTATCAGAATTTACATGTGTTTCAGTTGGAAGTGAGTATGTTGTTTAAATGGTTTGAAGAGTATAAAGACTAGACAATAAACTGGGCCAGCTGGCCAGCTTTAAGATTGTAGCAATAATTTTATGGCAGATGATGAGACCCTGGACTGAGTTGGGGAATAGAATTTATCAAGGGGTATTCATCTCAAATATTGGAATGAAGTAGAAAGAAGCAATGCAAAAATCGAATAGGATTTTCAACTTGACACGGCAGAGGTGGGATATTGTTAAGGGACGCTTTTTGGAAGGAAAAAACATAATAATTTGATTATAGGTATATACTGAAATGAAAGTGAGAAAACCAAACAAGATATCTGGGTTTCAAGTGCCATTATACACTTGTGTATGTATAGGTGCAAGCAGTTGTCATTCTGTAATTTCCTGCCAGACACCCTTACAATAATATACTCATTTTTTATGATGATTATCTCTTACAACATCTGTAAATTTATTTCTATCTTGAAATTCTTAAAGATTAAAAAAAATGGGAAGTAATGGGTTCTGGCCAAAATCAATCAATTTATTGATCAATACACTTTTCTCTAGATTTGATTAAACTGTTAAGAAATAAAATACTTTGTTTTTAAGAAGTATATTTTTGTCTTAATGCTAATGATATGACTAATATTTAAAGAAATTAATTCTAAGAGATTAAGAAAAAATGAAAGTTCTATATCTTATCTTTTTTGCATTTATTGTAAAGATGCCAAGTTCTATACTTTATGCCATTCATAGTTGAATGCTTAAGCTTTGCTTAAAAATAACTACATGCCATATAATTTCAAATGGACTTTCTCATCACAGTATGACTATTTTTAAAATTCAATTTATGTTAACATAATGTTAACTGAATTTAAAGTGTCAAGACATTGTAGAATGTACATTTCTCACAGTGTTAATTTTATCTAAAAGCAATAGAATATATAATAGTTAAGTCCATGATCAGATATGGAAGTAGATTCAATTAAAACAAAATACCAATCAGATTTCAAGATAATTGAATTAAAGTGTTATAGATTTAAATTTGAGATA
>VBSM01002937.1:24939247-24961684 GCA_008086735.1 Cheirogaleus medius
GGGAGGGAGGGAAAGAGGGAGGAAAAGGGGAAAAGAAGAAAAAAGAAAAAAAAATGCAGTCAATCCTGAAAGATGGCATCTTGTTTTTGATTCATGGAAGCCCTCAATTTGCCAGCTTCACTCGAGGAATCTCTGGAATAAGATGGAGGTAGTGTAGGTAAACTGGGTATCTGCAGCGCATGTCTGAACCATTGAGAAACAGGGAAATGGAGAGCAGCATGTTTATGACATAAGAGCTGACTCGAGGTCTCAGATGTCTTACCTGGGAATATCTTTGAGTCACCTCAGAAAAAGAGCTGTACCAGCACATGCATCCTGACTCTCCGACCCTTGAGAACACAGAAGCAATCTGAATATGCAGATTAATTTGTTCCTAGACAGAATGATTGATAGAAGACTGTTCTTGCATCTAGAGTGACCTGGTTGACAGGAAGGATGTTTGTCTACGTGTATATGTGTTTATAGAAATTCAATAAGAGCAGAACTACTGTTTCATTTAAAGATTATTTGCATGTAGCACCTCAAGAGAGATTAGTGGCTTGTCTGGACTATACAAGATATATAATATATAGAGGAAAAAGAAAATAATTTAAAAAAAATCAAGAATCAAAGGCTGATGGAAGCTTTGAAAGCCTTGAACATGTAACACCTGCTGAAGTGACAATAACAGAAAAGTCAGATAGGAGAGTGAGCAACAAAATAATAAAACTCTTTGGAAGATTCAGTTGGAGTGAACACACCTGTGTGCAGGCACACACACACCTACACACACACAAACCACAAAGATAGAAGAATATTATAACCCACAACATATTTCATGTATACAAAATTTATTAGGTACATTGAAAATAGTAAAATCTACTTTGAAAGCAAATTATTTGCTTAGAGGATTAAGAAATATGTTATAATGATAATACCTGAAAATGAAATGAGATAAATGAAATAAAATATTAAGAGGTATAAATGAAAGACATAGGAGATGTAACATGTGAATAATAAAAGTTCCAGAAAAAGAAAAATGGACAGATATGAAGGTGTTATAACAAAACCAAAAATAGAGTAAAATTTCTCAAACCTGAAGAACAATCTGAATATGTTTATTAAAATGCTCAGGGTAATCTAGGAAGATAATTTAAAAGGAAAATTAGACAAATACTGCTAAAATCCTTAACTTCCATAGAGAGAAATACAAAAAGAAAAAATTGTTACAAAGTTCAAGACTCATAAAGACAAGTTGCTATGAAACTTCACTTGACCTAGAAATTAACACTGTTAACACAGAATATAAGTCAAAAATCACAGTGTTAAATATGGCCACTTACATTAAATGATCATGAAAAAAATATATAACATAGTGTATGGACAATATGTATTTTACTATAATTACACTTGGCTTAGCAAGATACTCAAACTATGAAATGGCCCAAAGTTGGATAGTCTGAATGATGAGCAGAGTCCCATCTGTCGTTTTTTGTTCACTCTGAAGCAGTAGGACGTTAAATAGATGCCCATAATACGGATATTCTCTCTCAGTTCATAGGAGAGATAAAATGTCAGTATGAAAAATGTAAAAAAAATTTTTACTCAGTTGTAATTAAAAGCCTTAAATAGAAAAGAGGCAAAGAATGCAAATTGGCAATTCATAGAAGGGAATATTCATAGGCCAAACAAACATAGGAAGTGATACTCAAAACATCTCTGTACAAATTAAATATAGCTTTTCATTTTTTAGGCTGGCAATAATTAAAGAGCATGGAACTTTCCAAGGCTTATTAGTATGTGAAGTAGCAAATACTCTCATGAATCCCAGACAGAAACATATTTTGCTACATTGTATTATAATAAAACAAACTAAAAATAATAATTATATATACCTGCAAGTAAAAATATATTTAAAGATATTTCTAATAGTTTGTAGTTGTGCAAAACAAGAAAATTTTGAAGGCGCATCTATAAGAATATGTTTACTTAATATTTTATTTATAATACTGATGATGAAGACAATAGCAAATATTGCATAGCACCTTCTATGGGCCAGGAACTTTTTAAGCACTTTATAGCTAATATTTAATTTAATCTCCCAACAATTGTATATGTTAGGTAACAGTATTATTTCCATTTTATAGAGTAAAAACTTGAAGCAAAGATAATTTAAATAATGTACACAAGGCCACATTAATAATAAGTGGGGGAGATTGTATGAAAATTCAGTCTGCTTCCAAAGTTTATACTCTTAAACACTATGTATAATTAACGTATGATTAGAAAATAATGACCTAGATCTGTTTTTACTGATTTAGTACTGATTTGGAGGACTGTTCATAAATTTTTTTTTTTTTTTGAGACAGAGTCTCACTCTGTTGCCCAGGCTAGAGTGCCATGGCTTGAGCCTAGCTCACAGCAACCTCAAACTCCTGGGCTCAAGCAATCTTTTTGACTCAGCCTTCCAAGTAGCTGGGACTACAGGCATGTGCCACCATGGCCAGCTAATTTTTTCTACATATTTTTAGTTGGCCAATTAATTTCTTTCTATTTTTAGTAGAGACGAGGTCTCGCTCTTGCTCAGGCTGATTTCAAACTCCTGACCTTGAGTGATCTGCCCGTCTCGGCCTCCCAGAGTGCTAGGATTACAGGCGTGAGCCACCGTGCCCTGCCTCATAATTTATTTTTAAGTGAGAAACTTTATATACTTAAATATACATATATATACACAGAGAGCGAGAGAAAGGGATATGTAAAAAGTAGTTTTTATCAATATACTAAAATGTGAAAAAGCACCCTTAAATATGTGTATATAGACTTGAACATATATGAACAAAGAGAAAGGTCTGTAATCTTATATACACCAGGTTTTTGACATTAGTTACTAGCAGGTTGAGTAGGCAAGATGAAGGAATTAGTGAAGAGAGGCATAATAGAGTATTTCTATTTGGTTATCTTTCAGTTGTTTTGATACTTGCAGTAGACACATATTAGTGTTTTTGTTATTGTTCTTGTAGAGAAATCTATTAAAATATTGTGTATTCAAGTATATGCTAAGGCACATACACACAGATACACACACTCACATTTATATATTTACACAAACAATAAAGTTTGAATTAGATTCATTACTGCCTGAGTGGAATTACAAACGTTATATTCCAAACAATTTATTTAATATCAATCTTCAGTTCCAGACATAAACTTCTATATTCAGGGAAACTGATATTTTCATTGAATGTGATATCAACACCTGCTAGCATGATGCCCGCTATTTATTAGGCAATCAGTTAATGTTTATTTGAGGCAATTTAAATTAAATATACAATTTTCATCTCTAATTGTCAAATACATATGCAATACAGAGAAAAGTACTTCATTACATTTAATCAGTTTAGGGTGAACGCCAGTAAAACTCTGAGGTGGTAATGTATTTGTGAGTGCTTTGTGTCCCTAAAATATTATTGTCTTGAAGGGGAATGCCTGTGTCTTATTCATCTTATATTGCCTTCAATAACTGGATAGACAACTTTCACAAAACTATTTTTTTGTGCATAAGAACATTTGTTTAATTGAATTGAAATGACTTGGATGCATCTATATGTTTCTGGAGGAAGCATATGATGCACTTTTGATGTTTTCCAAATGTATACAATATGATAATCATTCACGTTTTAAGTCAGTTGTGAAAAATATGTAAATTTGTGAGCCAAGAACAATGTACAAACAGAGCAAATTAAAACAATACTTTCAGCTTTGTATCTTATTCCATAGTACTTTGAAAACAAATCAATTAAATAATGAATCTCTATTGTTTCATAACATTAAAAAGAAGAGTTATATATTCAAATATCCTCATCTTAACAAAATAAATAACTTGTATATCAATAGCCAATTTATTTTCTACTACAATGGTCCTATCTAAATTACTTTTTCTATTAATATATGCATAAATATTTCCACTCTCAATAAATTTTCAAATTATGTTACATTTTTCTAATTCAAAAATAGATACTCTAGAATGGTGGTTATTTGCTAAATATATATCCTGTATGTTCATATTATAGGCAAAATAATAAAAGTCCACTGGGGTGCTGTAGAATGACTTTGAAGTCTAACTCTTTTTAATAATTCTTTGTAGAAAAAGATTATTTGAACGAGTTTATGCACAAAATGGAAAAATCTGTGAGAAGACATTGAATAAAATCAAGAAAACTGTGAAATGGTTATAGAGCAAGTTTGGGCTAACCTTTCCTTCATCCCTTTGTGCCAAACAAACTCAGTCAAAATTTCCTCCTACTTTCAGTTTATTATCAATGTACTTGAACTGCTTGTGGTTCCTCACTGTGTATTTCTGTGTTACAGACATTTGTACTTTCTCCAAGCTTCTTAATACCTTAGAGATATGTATGATTTCACTTCTCTTGCTAACACTAACCTTAAGATTTTCTACACTTTCTACAGGATTGCCCTATCTATCATCAATCATTATCTGCTCTAGCCACAAGTCTCCTTACCTTTCCATCTAACACTCCAATACCTCACCCAAAGCTTTGGAACCATTTCCCACTACTGCTGTGGGTGATTTTCCCTCTGAGTCTGCTAGTTTTCTTCCAGTGCAAGCTTTTTCCTCATAGAGAAGCTTATTGCACTCAATTTCACATTTATAATATGTGTCCTAAAGTAGAAGTGATTTTTTTTTCAGAGATCAATTGGAACATTTCTGGGAAAGGTATCTGATTACCAAAAACTTAATAGAGTTCCTGTCATGAACTGATGAATTAATAAAATTTTAATACATCAATGAGTAAATATTCATAGATATGGCTACATGCCCACTCATGGGCCTGGGGATTACGTTATTTCTTTCTTAGATTCTGCAATAGCCAAATAGTAAATATATGTGAAAAGGCAGCATTCCAAAAGAAGCATTTTTATTTGAGATCATAGTAGAAACTCTGTATAAATAAAAATGATGTCAATTAAATAAATATGTATATAATGTGTATATGTAAATTCAACTAATTAAAATATAGCTCACATAGAATAAAAGATTGCCATCTTAATTGTGCATTCCAAAGAGTCTCACAAATGCTCTCATGTAAATTATCAGTGCTATAAAAAATAAAACTGTTTTTTTTGGTGTAGAATGAATAAAAGACAGCTTAGCCCAACCTTGTTCTATAACCACTTCACAATATTCTTCATCTTATTTAATATCTTCTCATGGATATTTTCATTTTGCCCTTTTGGACTTTGTAACTTATCCCACAATACTTTGAAAAAATCAATCAAATAATGAATCTTTCCATTATTTCATCACCTTAGAAAGAAGAGTTATTATCTTCAAATATTCCCATCTTGATAAAATAAATAGCTTGTATTTCAAGTAGCTGATCGATTTTTCTACTATAATGGTTCTAACAGAAATTTTCAATTACCACAAAAAGTTTTTTTGTATCTCCTTGCTGTTCATTCTTTCTCCAACCCTGGCCCCAGGTTACCAACTGATTCTTTGTCTGTCAGTAGGTATTAGGTTAACTTTCTATACTTTTATATAAATGAGGTAATATTCTTTTGTGTGTGGCTTATTTTGCTTAGCATATTGTTTTCAATAGATTGTTAATATTTATTGCTGAGTATACCATAACATGTCTATTAACTTATTGACAGGCATTTGGGTTCTTTTGGATTTGTTGCTATGATGCAAAAGCTGCTATAAACATTTATATGGAAATCTTTCTTTACGGGTTTTCATTTCATTTGCTTATGGGAGCTTTGATGGAGTCTAAGTTCTGGATGGATGCCTTTGTTATAGATATCCTTAACGTGGTAGTTATCTCAGCTGCTAGTTGTTTGTAGGCTTTAGCAGTGGTGAGCTACGTGTATGGGCAGATTCCCTGTCTCTTGTTGATGAGAGAGGATGGAAGTCTTTTCAGTCCTTTTCCTTTCCCGAGCCCTGTGGTCATCTTAACTGTGTGGATTTTAATGGGATGCCCAGTTTAAATTTCTGAGATCAGTAGGTGGTGCATGCGAGTAAGAATCAGCCATATTCTATATGATTGAGACAGTAAATGCTGTAAATGGCTATACAAGTTGTCTTCTCTGACAGTTGGTGGCACTTGCCAGAAAAAAACAGCTGCAATGGTTATTTTTGGGAATGTGTGACCAGCTCTAGGCCCTCAAGAGAAGCACTCAAATGCCCCAGCTGGTGGGTGGTACCCTGGAACTCCCAAGGGACTCCTTTTTCTCCACCACAACAGAGGTGGGTGGAGAAGTGAGGATGGGCAGGGCTGCGTGGGGTGAGCCTTCTTCAGGCTCCACAAAGGGAGCTGTCTTTGCAGGGGTGAAGGATCCAGTCACAGGCTGCTGGGGTACACCACCAGAAAGGGACCCAAACAGCTCCACAAGCCAGAAAGTCTGCCTGTGGGGGCAGTGCTGTCCGACCTGGCTGTCAGTAGTGGCCTCTCTCTTCTCCCTCTGCCTCTGCCCTGCAGTCTTCCTGTGTCTGGCTGCAGGCAGGAACTCATGCTAGCTGAGCTTGACAGCAATGGTGCGGTGGCGCTTCCCTGTCCAGGATCTCGCCCCAGACGGGGACTGAGGCTTTCCTGTGGGAGGAAGGTTTCTCTGTGAGTGAGCTGCGGCTCAGACCACATGCACTCTCCTCTCAGCTCTGCCCAATTGGGCTCCCTGGCAACTCGAGATTACTTCACAAATCTCCCCTCCGTGCCCCCGAGCAACATGAATGAGTCATAGGGGCATGGAATCTGGCCTGCAGGCCTGTGTCCGGGTCCCCCAAGTTCAGTCCCTGACTGTGCTGGTGCTAGTCCCGAGTTGCGCACGGAGTGCCATAGTAGATTTGATGTCCCACTGCTTCAGGATTTGCCCTGCTCTGCCAGAGCAGCCAGATGAGCAGCGCCTGGGAGGACCAGTGGGCAGGGAGCTCCCAGACCAACCACCCTTGGTCTGCTGCAGGTCTTTAATAGGAAAATGGTGAGCCTCTCTCTCTTTGAGAGCTTCGATGTGTGCACCCCAACAAAAGGGAACCAGCCACTTCTGAGAGTCTTGGCTCAATCATCCCCCTCAGCAGCAGGGAGTGGAGGAGGGTTGGGAGAGTAAAAGAGTCTGAATGGAGGAAAGCTAGTGCTCTGGTCCTCTTTGTCCCTCTTTCCAGAAGGCAGCCCACCCAGAATGTCCAAGCTCTGGGGTCATGAAGATCCAGGGACTAACTGGCCCCTGTGGCTCCTGCAGTCTGGGCCAGAGCTGGGAAAAGTTTGTGTGGGAACCACTGAGACAAATACTGAGGGGCTGAAGCTCCCTGAGAAGATCAAAGGTGCACAGTGGATGGAGAAGCAATAGGGCACCTGCCATCTTAGCTTGGGTCTGTGCAGATGGAAAGTGACTGCAACGGGGCTGTCGGCTGGGTACTTTTTCCTCAAGAAGCTCCCAGTTCACTGGTGGCAGCAGCCCCTGGGCTCATGAAGGAGAAAGGCTCTCCAGCAGTTCGGGAGCCTGCTGACTTCCAGAGGTGTGAGGGAAGGAGAAATAAAACCCCACTTGCTCCTCTCACCATGCTCCAAGACTCTTGGGAGCTGATCTCTGCCAATATCTTGCTCCTTCTTGTTTTGCTCCACAACTTCTTTCCGTGGAATCTCTGGTAGATTTTGGCACTTTTCCCTCACAATTACACCCCATCTATGTTTGTTTGTTTTATCTAAAACTTTTCCTTCTTTCTGAGACAATCTGGCAGCCGATGCCTCTGATCAGCATCTTGGTACTCTCTCTTCATGATTATGATTGTGATTGTTCTTGGGGGTCTTTGAGCTTCTTTAATTCATGGCTTTATAGTTTTTGTCAAATTTAGAAAAGTTGTAGCAATTATCTTTCTTTAGAAGGTGGGAAGCTTTGTTTGGCAAGGATTTATATTAATATATAATCATTTTAATCCTTTTGAGGTTTCTACTTAAGCTTTGAAATTTTTGTAATATGGTAACTTTCACTACATGTATAGTTTATAGTTTATCTCTACCACTTAGAGAAGTGTGACCTCTCTAAACTCTCCACTAAATGTCCCAGCAAATCATTGAGGACTGTCGACTCTGGCTGATTGTGGCTCAAATATGTCTCCTCTTCTTCCTTATTTGAACCCCAATATAATTGGCATTACCAGGCCACCTCTCTTTGTTTTTGACTGGGTTTGTAAAGTTTCTATCTATGCCTTCACAACCTAGTGATCAGCAAACACTCAAGAGGAATGTCTAAGCAGATGTCTGGAGCTCTTTTTTTGTGCATCATCTTACTTTTCATAACGCTGTTCCATAACTTCCAGGCATCTTAGCTTCATATTCTGATCTCCATCTCTTCACTTCAGCGAAGTCATTGTGCTTTGTGTCTCCCCTGACCCTGCTTGGAAATCATCTCCAGACAGAAGACAACTGTACTGTTCACCTATTTTTTTCCCTTCTCTCAAAGGTCTCATTCCTCTGCTGGCTTGTTGTTAGTGTCTGCAAAACAGTTGTTTCATATGTCTTGTTGAAATTTTTAGTTTTTTATTGTTAGAGGGTAAATCTACTTTTTGTTATGCTATCATAACTGAAAGTGGAACTCCAGGTATTGTAATCTTTAAGTTTTTAAAATTTGAATATTAAACAAAATTATTCCTTATGTATGCTTACCATTTAAATTCCTTCATTCATATATTGTCAGTTCATAGTACTGGAATTGACTTTTCTTATTGATTTATATGAAGTTTTATAGATATATTCCAAGTTTCTGTCATAGATGGAACATTATTTTTGTATTTGATTTTAATTTTGCTCAAGTAGTTTTGAGTTGTTTTATATGCAAACCTTCAAAAATATGTATCTACTTAAATTCACCAGTTCTTATTTTGTGACTTAAACTATTGAATTATATTTAAATGGCTACTTTAAATTTACAGTATATAAATGTAACTGAAATTTTATATTAGTAAGTTAAGTTCACATTTAAATATGTGATTTACATGTATTTTATTTTGCTGCACAATGTCTGGAATAGATGGGAACAGCTATCCATTAATGATCCTCATTGCTATTTCCCTGCCAGGAATCATGTATTGTAGGCCTGATTTTCACCTAGGTTGGATTATATGACTACACTTCATCAATGGAATATGAGTGGAAATACTATGTGTTATTTTTAAGCCACAGTGTTGGGGGTTTGCCTTTGATCTCTCTTCTCGGTTTGTTTGCTGAATGTAGAGCTCTTCAAAGTCTTTTTGTGTGGTAAAGGTTAGAATAGATAGAGCCTGAAATAAAGCTGCTCTTTGATGAGGAAAAATTGTATGTGCTATTACACAAGTCATTATACTTTTATAATATATTTACTATAGTCATTAGCATAGCTAATAATGAGATTAATTAAAAATGTGGTCATTATATTTTTTAAACAATTTTTCATTTATTTTAATATTTATTGAATGATTCATTCATCTACTTAATGATAATGGGGTTATCAGTTTTCTGAGCAATTAGCCACTTGTCACATTGCAATTAATTGAATGATTCATATATCCGCTGTTTTGAAACATCATCTTTTCACAAAATAAATTTTCTTTCATAATGAATCTATTTCATGAAATTTTCATATATGGTATTCTATTTATCCATCAATTTGTATTTCAGAGGCACACAATGCTCAGCATTGTGCTTACTCAATAGCCTTTAATGTTTGTAAGGCAAAGTATGATTTAACATTTTTCTTTTGACTATTCTTATTTCTTTGTTCTTCCAGATGACTTAAGAATTTTTAGCAATTAAGAAAACATTATGTCTGTTGAAATTGTGTTTAACTTATAAATTAATTGGGTGAAAATTTTTTATTATTGAAATATTATTTCTTCTCAGGACCATATTGTTTCCCATTTACTTTGATCGCCTTTTAATTTCTTTAGTGACATACTCTGATTTGTAAAGCTCTATGCAAAATAATTGGATATCACAATAATAAGGCTCAGAAAAAAACAGTAATATTAATGACAGTGAAACATTTTATTCATTAGAGTCTTTGTTGAAATTAATCTAACTGAACAAAAACATCAAGGCCTCACATATCTGTTGGAGAAATTGTGTCATCATAACTGTATACTCCTTTGGATTGTAGAAGAAGAATGGAATCAATTCTTGGGTCAATATGGATAATGTACTTCAGTGTACTTTCAATGGATGGAGAAGTAAAAAACACCACCTATTTCTATTTTGCAGGTAATATTATTCAGTGACCTGTACCGTAATCAAAAGTGTAGGTATAAGAAATAAAAATTTCTGCTGTTAATTACATTAAATTACAGTATTCATTCCAAAAGCATGTTCCTTGACTTTCCCTTCTTGTCCAGCATTTAAAGTAAGCATTCTTTTACACTCACTCCTTATTTACCCTAAAATTTTATATTCTCTAAACATATTCTCTAAAACTGTCAAATATAAGTTCAAGGCACATATACTTAATGTTCATTCCTAGTTTTAATTACTCAGTAGTTCCAGCCCTGAATGTCCAAATTGCTTCAACTATATATCCACCTCTATGTCCTGCAAATATTTCCAACTCCAGACTCTAAATAGAAGTTAACTTGTTTCTCCTACAGGTACTTTTTGTCTCCTGGTTCTTTGATAACAGAATCAACAGTGTTTCACGTTATCAGACAAAGAGCTTATAAACATTGCTTATATCTCTGCTTCTTTTCTCATTCTGAGATTTTATGGCTAATCCTTCAAATCAATTCCACTTTTATTATCTTCCAAATTTACCCTACTTCCATTAGCTTTATTTCTCAGCTCAGATATTCATTGCCTTTTACTTGATCCTCTCTAGTAAATTCTAAATGGTCCCAGTGATTCCAGGCTTTCCCTGCAAGCAGTTTTTCCCCTCTGAAACATGTTTCCCCCTCTGAACCGTCATTATATTCAAATAAACTTTTAGTTGCTCTCAAAGGGTGACATTTATTTTTTCTCCAACCTCCTTTTCCTATTGTACTCTAGAATTATTCTCATATTAATTTATATTAATTTATACTATACCTCTAACATTGCCTGAATTTCTAATACTAGTGATACTGTTGAAGTTTCTCTATTGGCCTGAAATATTAGAGAATGTGAAATATTTAACCTCTACTTTTTTTCTCATAATTTAGACTTAACAATTTTAGTTATCTGGTCTCCACTGATTACTAGACTGTGTTCTCTTTTCAGTTACCAAAATGCAAAATCATAATTTTGTAACTGGTAAAGAGAAAAATGATTCTGATAAAAAATTAATTTTCTTCCCCCTGGGGATGTAGAAATCTATTTTCCCAGTCTCCTTTGCAGTTGAGACATATGACTGTGTCAAAACAATCTGGGTGTGGACAGAAATGCTGTACATCATTTCCAAATACAGTATAAAAACAGATTGAAGCCATCCATGCTTTCTTCTTTGCTATGTGAGCATCAGCGACATCTATTTGATATGGCATTGCTATGAAATGTTGTAAAATAGCCTGAACCTCGTCAGATTTGTAAATAAGAATTAATCTTTCTTTGATTAAAAAATAAATATGAGAGCATATCCTTCTTTTGTCATGCTTAGCCCCCCGCTGCCTATAGCTCAAACTGCTAAGTCACATACAAAGCCTCCTATTTTCAGAAAAATATTCTAAATTATCTACCTTTCTTTATTTTACTTACCTTATTTTAATAGGTTTTATGTAAGAGAATATTTAAAAGTTGGCAATTTATAAATACTGGCTTACTAAAATATAAAGTTTTCTTTAGTGTACAAGTCCTGTTATTTTTAAAATACATTTTAAATCTCTAATACAGCTTCTGTTGGACTCTGTTATCAGATATCTCTTAAACAAGTGTTGCATAAAGTACATTTTAGGAAATTTTTTTTTGTATCAATATTTCCACTCATCAACTATGTGTTTCTCACCTCTCCTCCAAGTTTATTTAGCTTGGCAATTCCCTAGAAATGTTTCAAATTTAGACAAACTCCATTGGTAATAATATTTAGGTGATTTTTAATGAAATGTTTCATAAATAATATATAACATCAGATTTAGCCAAAATTTTATAGCTCCAGTTCTGGGAAGCATAAACAGTTATATTTATTTTGTTATTAGTATTACTAATTCTAAAAGTCAAAATTATTTTTGAATACTAAATATTCTGTAACACTTATGTTTATGCTTAATTTTTTAGAGTGATCTATATAAAAGAAGCTCAAGATATTATTTTAGCTTACTCATATGGGACTGATTATAATAATCATGTTAAAACATAACTAATTTTAAAAATATGGGGGATACATTTTTCCAGCTATACTTATTTATTTTTTAAATATAATTATTTCTCTATAAGAAATGAAGTAGTTTGGTAATTATTTTTGTTCCTCTAAAAACAAAAAAATGCAAGTCTTTTAAATATTCTATTTTCTCCCATTGGTTCTTATATATATTTTTGGTTTATATATTATTTAATAATTACTGTAGAGATTTAAGCATTCATACTTGTTTTATCATAGTCTACCTTGATTACATCACTTCACATGTAAGAAGTTAAAAAGTATACTTCCATTTCCCCTCTCCCATTTTGTCCAATTATTGCTATACATTTTACTTCAATATATATTATGAAAAATCACTACTAATTTCTTTTGAATAAATAAAGGAAATAAAAATAATAATATTTTATCCCCTGTATGACATTTTCAGCAATTTTTATTATTAATATTTTTGGTATATCCAAGTTTTCTTTTTGTATTATTTTCTTTCATCTTAAAGAACTTCATTTAACATTTCTTATAGGGCTGATCTTATGCTAATAAATTCTCTCAATTTTTATCTAAAGTGTTTTTATTTTTTACACTTTAATGTCATTTTTACTGGATTTATAGTTCTATATGTATTTTTTCATTTTAGTACTCTAGAAAATAATATTCCAGTGTCTTATAGTTTATGATTTTCTGTTGTTTCTGATCAGAAGACATTAGTAATATTGAACAATTATTCTTACATAAAATGCACTCTCCTTTTCTAGTTGCTTTTAATATTTTTACCCCTTAGAATTTAGTTTTTAGCAATTTTACTCTGAAATGCCTAGCTTGGAGTCATTGGAATTCTTGAATCTGCAAATTTATAGTTTTTGTTCTAAGTTGGAAAATTATCAGCGATTATAACTGCATATATTTGCAATTCAATCTTCCTCTACTTCTGAGATCACACTCATATGTATATTAGGACATTAGATATTATATCAAAAGCCACTATTGCTTAAATCACTTTTCCATTTTTTTACTCATTTTTCTCTCATTTTTCAAAATCTATTGATCTATTTATCTGTTAACTAATCTTTTCCCAATTTTATCCAATCTGATGTGAAAGTATCTGTTGAATAATTTGTTTCAAAATCTGAAATTTCTGTTTAGAATTTTATGTCCTTTCTTGTCTATAATGTCCATTTTTCTTGTGAGAGCCCTTATTTGTTCATTTATTGTGCATGTATTTTCTTTGAAATCCTTAAACCTGTCAACAGTAGATGTTTGAAAGTTACTGCTTAGGAATTTCCCACATCTCTGTGGTCTCTGATGTTGTTCCTCCTGGCTATTTTACCTAAACTCCTCCCCATTTCTCTCTTTTGTTTTTGCCACTTAACATTTCTGCATTTTTCTTTGTCTTAAAAATTTTGATTGTGTTATACATAACATGTTGCTATGTTGTTAAAAATAGATTTTGTCTTTTTCCTTTAAAGAGTACTGATTTCTGTTTTGGAAAGTTTCTTTAAAAAGGAGAAGAGAATAATAGAATGAGGTGACACAAGTAGGAAAAAATTACACTGTGGCAGCCTTAATCCTAATATATTTGTGGTTATTAAAAATATAAATACAGTAAAGTCCTCAATTAAAAGACAGAGATTGTGACACTGGTTAAAAGAAGAGAAGATTTAAGTATCTAAAATGTGTAAGTAATATATTTAAATACAAACATATAAATACAAAGATACATTAAAAGACTAAAAACACATACAATGCAAATAGTAGCCACATTATATGATACTAGTAAAACAAATATTTAAAAAGTCTAAACATCAAATGTTTTCAAGAACATAGAGTTACAAGTGCTCTCATACATAGGTTTTCCTATGTTAAAAAATGAAAACCACTTTGAAAAATGATTTGGCATTTCATTTACAGTTAAAGAATGCCTATTATTTGAATGAGCAATTATTCACTATGTATATACATGACAGAAATGAAAACTTATGTCTATGTAAAAATTTACATGTACATAGGAGTTTACAAATAATAGCCTGAAGTGGAAACAATTTAACTGTCCATCAATAGAACAAGATAAACAAATTGTGGTATATTCTAGAATGTAATTCTCCTTAACAATATAAAAGAATAAATTATTGATACAACAAATAAATGAGTATCACACCATTTTGTTTAGACATTCTGCACACAAAGAAGTGTTTATTGCATTATTCCATTTATGTAAAATTTTAGAATGGGGAAAATAACCTATAGCTGAATATCAGAAGAAAAGTCATTACATCGTATCTGGGTAGTTACAGGGAAGGGGCAATGAGAAAACACACTGGAATAAACAGATGTCTGGAAACAGTTTTGTAAAGTTCCAGGTCATATATATTTTAACGTCTCTGGACCATATGGTTTCTGTTGCAACTACTACACTCTGCCCTTGTATTGCAAAAATAGCTGTAGACAATCATAAATAGATGGGCCTAGCTGTGTTCTAATAAACCTTTTTTTCTTCTTACCAAACCAGACAGTGGCCAAATTTAGCTCATAGAATATGGTTTGCCAACCTCTGTTCTTTATCTTGATAGGGTTATGAGTGTCATGACTGTGTCATTTGCAAAAATTTATCAAAATGCATCACATAGTGGACATTTGTCTCTATAAATTATGTCCTATAAGAATATGTGTATTAAAATTTCATAATTTTGGCCGGGTGCGATGACTCACGCCTGTAATCCTAGCACTCTGGGAGGCTGAGTTGGGCGGATCACTCGAGGTCAGGAGTTCGAAACCAGCCTGAGCAAGAGTGAGACCCCATCTCTACTAAAAAATAGAAATAAATTAATTGAACAACTAAAAAATTATATATATATACACACAAAAAAAAATTAGCCGGGCATGGTGGTGCATGCCTGTAGTCCCAGCTACTCGGGAGGCTAAGACAGGAGGATCACTTGAGCCCAGGAGATTGAAGTTGCTGTGAGCTAGGCTGATGCCACAGCATTCACTCTAGCCTGGACAACAAAGTGAGACTCTGTCTCAGCAAAAAAAAAAAATTCATATTTTTTCTAGTTTCCAAAACTCAGAAACTAGAAATTGTTATCCAGCGAATGGGCGGGCTCGCTGTCTGGCATGCACAGAAGCCAATACTATGGCTTTGACTTTTGAGAAAGAAAGGCATTATTGTGAGGTTGGCCGGCAAGGAGACAGGAGATAGGCTTAAATCTGTCCCACCAATTTGGGTTCTGCAGCAAGTTTTAAGGGGTCAGGGCAAGGGAGAGGATTTAGGAATGGTGGTTTGGCAGGATCTGATAGGAGGGATTCCAATTTGACCATTACAGTAAGGTTTGTTGAGGCAGATTTTAGCCCCAGATCTGCCTTACCAACGGACCCGTCGCTTCTGAAGGAGTTTTGATGGTTGTGTTCCCGTCATGTCCCCGTCTTCTTGGTTCTGCAGGGCTTGGAGGTAACTTTGGATCCAGGTGTTGTTAGAGGTCAAAAGTTTTTCCTTTGCACATGCTTGGGCTACGTTGCTTGAAGTGTTGGGTTCTGTTATACTTACAAGGTAACTTGACATTCTGTCTGCCAAGAGAGTAGGCCCAGTTACAAAATCCTTCAATTAACACAATCTGTGTGAATTTGTTATAGTCCTTGCTTCGTATTCTGATAAAGACAACAGTAACTAAAGCAAAAGACCATGAGACAGAGAGAACTAAAATAGCCACATATTTTAGCAGATCATGAATACACATTTGTCTTCATTTTAAATTATCTTGTGCAGTACGCTATAGATATTTTTGTTGGGGGAAATATAATTAAAATAAATGTCTCCTCCTAGTTCATAAAAACTTTCCACAAAGGCAGTAAGAAAGATAACAGTTTTATTTTTGAATAAGCATTAAACCAGAATGTGGTGCACATCACAGGCTATCTGCAAAGAAATTGCTAAGACAGAAAGAAATCTCATTCTTTTATTAGGTCGTTAAATATGAAGTATCTGAGTCCATATCAAAAGTTTAGTCTATTATATCTCAAACAAGAAGCAGTACAATTAATCAAAGTATACATATAAATTATCAACACAGTTTTGCCATCTTAACGTGTAGTTTGTCTATGCCAGCAACAAAGAACTCAGCAGAGTGAGTGGCGACGAAATAGAGAAGGGTGTTTTCCACAGCTTGTTGAGAGCTGAATATTTTTATATTATAATATATAGCCAAAGCGGATACCATCCATTACTCACTTGTTTTCAAGATAAACAATAACTAGTCTTCAAGTAAGAGGACTTCACAGCATCATTGGTCATGCACAGTTCATTTAAATTTACCTGACAATGGGAATGAGTGTCTGTGTTAACTGGCTTTAACTGGCTAACACACTTCTAATATAATTATGACAGGAAATAGTTTCACGTCCTGGAGCAAAAAACCCACAAAGTTAGGCTCCTGTCCTCCCACAGAAACTGGGAGATTGAGGTATTGTGTAAGGCTCTCAATTTGGAATTCAAGTCTAGTTTTGTGAAGTATTCTGGGTAAAATATTTGATAATTTGCGTCTCTTTTTTGTCTTTTTTTTCGCTGTGGCATGATTTAAAACTAAGATATTGGAATTTCCTGAAGTTATTATTATTTTTTAATTCCATATATAATCTGCTCTTTGCTAAATATTTTTACTTTTCTTATTCTAGGATCTAGGAATTACCCTCAATTTAATTTTAACCAATCCACTGGAGTTTTCACTTCTGTGATAATAGGTTTTGAGATCTATTGTATTTATACACGAGCTGGGTAACAATTTTAAATTTGTCTTCCTTTGACATCACAGCATCATTCTCAGGATTCCTCCTATGAACATGACAGGTTCAACTCCACAGGTGCAGAAATAGACAGTGGTAATGTACTTTGAGATCTATTGCATAATAGAGTGACTGCAGTCAATAATAATGTATTATATATTTCAAAATATCTGAGAGTAAATTTCCAAAGTCTCAGCATAAAAAAATAACTACGTCAAGTGATGGGGACATATTAATTAGCTTGATTTAACTATTCCTGAGATCTTTATGTACTTTTGTGTCTATATCTAATTTTTTAAATGTCTTTACTTATTATCGCTTATTACAGATTCTTTTTTCTATGTGTGAAACATCCTCTCTGGGCCTGATGCTCACTCTTTTGTTGCTGCAATTCACTCTTCCATTTCCATTGTTTTGGGGTATGTATTCATTAAGTAACTCCTTATAAATTTAGTGGGATTTTGTGAGAGGAAGACTGAATATTTTTTTGTTGTTGTTTAATATTTTGTGTTTACCAGAAGTACATGAACTCCTACAAATTTATTAGGAAGATAAGGTAAAAGAGAATGAAATTGCTGGAGATATACTTAGAATATAGTAAATTACCTTTTAATGATATCACCCAAAATAAGGCCATTAATATCTATCAGAAAATGCAAATGTTTAGATGAACATGGGATATTTTAGCACATAACCCTTGGTAAGAGAAAAATAAAAGTTAATAATTATTTTTTTGTACAGTTGGTGGTGTGACCTACATTTAACATTTTATTTTAACCAAGCTTTAATATACCAAAAACTAGAAAATGCATATCAATCAGATGTAGGCATTTTATATATATTTCTGCACCTGTGGAGTTGAACGTGTCAGTTCATAGGAGGAATCATTAGGATGTCGGTGTGACGTCAAAGGAAGACAAATTTAAAATTGTGACTCAGCTGGTGTGTAAATACAAATGTTTTAATCAATAAGCATCTCAATTGTGTTCAATATCACTTATTTAAAAGCATAAATACTTCATCTATGCATGCATAAATTATGATTTCATTTTTTACTGTTGGAAGGAAAATCACATGTCTTAATACTTCATCTAATTATTTCTTTTGATTTATGTGCTTTTTGAAAGCTCTTTAATAAATCTTTTAGAAAATAAATTTGTTTAACTCTGTAAATAAGACAAATGATTTCTTTCTTTCTTTCTTTCTTTCTTTTTTTTGTAAGTTTTTCTTTGTAAGGCTCATGGACAAGTGATTTCTGATGTAGTTAGGATAGTCAAACAATAGGTGCACAGTAGCCCCATTTATCTGTAGTTTTGCTTTCCATGGTTTCAGTTAACCACAGTCATCTGTGGTCCAAAAATATTAAATGAAAAATTCCAGAAATGAACAATTTATAAGTTTTAAACTGGGTGCCTTTCTGAGTAGCATGATAAAATCTCATGCTTTCTTGCCAGGGATGTGAATCATCCATTTTTCCAGTGTACCCATGCTGTACACATTACTCACTGGTTAGTGACTTAGTAGCTGTCTTTCTTATCAGATCCGCTGTTACAGTATCACAGCGCTTGTGTTCAAGTAATCCTTATTTTGCTTAATAATGGCCCCAAAGTGCAAGATGTCGGGAATTCAGATATGCCAAAGAGAAGCCATAAAGTTCTTTTAAATGACACAGTAAAAATTCTCAGTTTAATAAAAAGAAAAGCAAAAAAAAAAATGTATGCTGAGATTGCTAAGATTTATGGTAAGAACTAGTCTTCCATTTGTGAAATTGTGAAGAAGAAGGAAAAAGAAATTTGTGCATAGTATATATAGGGTTTAGTATTATCCACAGTTTTAGGCATTTACTGGGTGTCTTAGAACGTATTCTCTGAGAATAAGGAGGAACAACTATAGTTCTTTTACAACTTAGAAATAATAGTTCTTAAATAGTGAAAATAAGAGATGAAGTAATATTGTTGTTACTGCTAAACACTGATAAAATAATTAAACCCCTTTTGTAAATACGTGAAAGATCTTTAACAGGGTTCATTCTGACAGTGATTTTAAGCTGTGCAATTATAATTCTGTTCTGGTCTTTCCTTCTCTTCTTAGAGAGTCTAAAACATATGTTTCCAAATATTACTGACCTAAAGGAAATTATTTAGCTCGGACCTAGAGAGCACAAAGTTACTATAAGTTAAAAACACACAATTTACTTCCAATTGCATTAATCCTAGCCTCTCCTAGTTAATTAATGCAATATTTCCTAAAAGAGTATCTCTCAAGTGATGAAGTATTTCAAGATACTCTAGTTATAATTATTTTAATAATTTCATAAATCTTCATAGTATGTGAACCAGAGACAGTGTTTCAACTGTTAGATGAGTAAAATAAACCTGAATATTTTGTCTAAAAAGTATTACAGGTTAGCCATAGAACTCATATGTTATTTTTCAGGTGAAGATACAGCTGTCATAGTTAATTATACATGTCTGAGCAATAGCTCACTCTTTAGTCTTCTAAGTCCAAAACAAAAGTGTAGACAAAATCCAATTAAAAAAGAAATTTCAATCCACTTGCCAAACTTAATGAATAATTGCCTCATTAAACTGATAATATAAATATGCCCTTCTGATTACATGTTTAAAATCTTGTATCCAGGGATTAAAAATAGTGGATTTATAAAATGTTTGTATTGGTGGTGTTGGTGTAAGAATTGTAAAGAGAATATTATTTTAGTTTTAGAGAAAAATATTATGGAAAAAAGTTAATTTAAGTAAAGCAACAGTTGAAAATGAGTTTTATAAAATTTTCTTTTAAGGTTGGTTGGTTTAAATTGAGTCAATTTTCCTGTAGTGGCCTTATTTTAAATGATATATAGTTATCCAATCTTGGGTCAGAGAAGGAAAGGGTTAAAAATAAGTTTAGGTATATTTTGACCTTTATATTTTCCATATAAAATATTGCATTTAATCCTTACAAAATTTCTCACAAATGCTCCATTTTTACAAATAGGGAAGTTGAATAGCATATATGTATATACATACACATATACACACACATATATGTTACTCTATGTTTTCAGCCAATATTTGGTCCTGAATATAGTTGTTTCCAAAGTCTGGCTTCCTTACATTTCTCCAGGATGCAAAGTACATGTTAGTATATAAAAATGGCAAATTATAAAATGCCCAAATGCGTTGAGTTCCCAGTATTAGTGCATCAAACATCTTTTTTAACCAAATAATATATTCTTGTCTTTTTCTTCTATTATTCAACAGCCATCGAGTTTTTGTTTTATGCCCAGCATCTTTCTAGGTGCTGTTGCTATAATGGCACAAGATGGGGGAATGGGTGAGGTGCAATTTGTGTCATCAGAAACTGATAATTGAACTAAGACCTGAATAACATAGTCATATTTTCTATATATTCACTTTTATCTAGCTTGTTTAAAAATATGGTGATAAAATTTTCAGATAGAAGGAATTACAACATAAACATGTTAAAGAAGAAAGAAGTTTGGTGCGTGAGAGGGGAGAAATATAGAAGTCATTGTGGCTGGAGGGTAGCAATTAGAGACTGTTTAAAAGCTCGTTTTCTGCTATGACATCTTCCATTCTTTCAAATTTGTCTATTCTACAAATTCTTTTTATATCATTATAAATAATTTCAATTTCTATTTTCACAGATAATTTTATATGACTGAAATGATTTGAGTAAAGCAATTTGATTAACTAAGGTAGATTAACATGTGACTAAATTGTAACTATTTAATCTTTATAGAAACATTATATATTATATAAAGATGTTTATGGATTCAAATCTAGCTATAATTCTAAAAAAAAGATCAGATCAGAGATCACAAATTTTAAATAATAGAAACAGAGATATTTTGACAGATGGAGACCTCTTAAATTTAGCATCCCTTAGTTGGTTCTGCTTCTCACAACTTTGTCCCACCTGGCACACTGGGATAAAATTAAATTTTATCACAATAGAGAAAAAGAACTGCATTATCGTTGTACTTTACTAAATGGTATATCACATAAATAATTTAAACTGTTAAACCCCAGTTGCCTAGATAATTTAAAATGGATATTAGGACTCTCAATTCTACTCTTATTTAATACAATTTCTATTATCCAAACTAGGCACCGAGTTTTTCAATGGTCTTCAATTTCTTCCTCTCCTTCCATAACTATCCAATACTAACTTCTATTGTTTGTACACTCTCAATACCTGTATAAACTGTATAAATTTCCATGCGGATGGATATTATCTTAATTATATCATTTTTCTCTCTCCTACTTTGGTCTGAAATATTATAATAATTTAATAATTGATGTCCTTCTTGTCAATATTTCTCTGCTTTCTAATTTAATATAAACCCTACAACCATTTTTTTCAAAGGATAAATATGATTTTATCACTATATTACTAAGTCCCATACTTTTGATACATTCCAAATTTATTAGCAAAATATAAACTATCTAATTGTGGCATTACATGTATTTATAGTTATTTTTACAAGCTCAGCTTGTAACATTTTCTCTCTGTCGACAATCATGTTGTTTTCTAAGTTATATGTAATACTTGAAATATCCAAATAATAAGACATGATATCTTCTTTTTTAGATGATTTATAGGGGTATACAGCTCTCTCTCTCTTGCTCTCTAATTCCTAATCTAGCTCATACTGATACAATTACACAAAAAAATCAAGGAAATAGTCAGTTTACTGTTCACAAGTGTACTTCTATATCACCTTGCCAAGATACAGTTTATGTTTCTCCATCTTTATACAAATAAACAGATTAGCAGTTTTACATTTACTCACATTTTGGACGCTAATTAAGCAAATCAAACATCCTCTTCCATTTAGCATTATTGAATGAAAGGGAACTCATCAACACACAAAATCCATTTCAATGATGTCTCATCAAAAAGTAGCTCATGTACTGGAAGTCCTTGCTACAGCAATCAGACAAGAGAGCATAATTAAGGGTGTCCAAATGGGAGCAAAAGAGAGCAAACTCTCACTCTTTGCTGATGACATGATATTATACCTAGAAAACCTCAAGGATTCACCCATGAGACTCCTTGAATTGATAAATGATTTCAGTAAATTATCAGGATACAAAATCGATACACACAAATCAGAGTCATTCATATACGCCAACAACAGTCAAAGTAAGAACCAAATCAAAGACTCAATTCCCTTCAAAATAGCAACAAAGAAAATAAAGTACCTAAGAATATATTTAAGGAGGTAAAAGACCTCTACAGGGAGAACTATGAAACAATGAAGAAGGAAATAGCAGAGGATGTAAACAGGTGGAAGAGCATACTATGCTCATGGGTCGGCATAATCAACATTGTTAAAATGTCTATACTACCCAAAGT
>VBSM01002937.1:24970058-25014086 GCA_008086735.1 Cheirogaleus medius
TTCATAATTTTTTTTTTTTTTTTACCTAGGCTGATATCTAGAAGAGTTTTTCCAACATTGTCATGTCTTAGGTTTAAGTCATTTATATATCTTGAATTAATTTTAATTAGAGATATGGATCTTGTTTTAATCTTCTACATGTGGCTATCCAATGTTTTCAGCACCATTAAAAAGTAGGGAAATGACATGAACAGAAGCTCTTCAAAAGAAGGTGGACTAATGGCCAATAAACGTATGAAAAAATGCTCAATGTCACTGATCATCAGGGAAATGTAAATCAAAAACACAGTGAGATATCACCTAACCCCAGTGAGAGCCTCAAAAAGTCTCAAAAGAATAGATGCTGGCATGGATGCGAACAGAAAGGAACACGTATACACTGTTGGTGGGATGTGAATTAGTATAACCTCTATGGAAAACAGTATGGAGATTCCTTAAAGAACTAAAAGTAGACCTACCATTTGATCCAGCAATCCCACTTCTGGTTATTTACCCAAAGGGAAAAAACTCATTTTATCAAAAAGACATTTGCACTAGAATGTTTATTGTGGCACAATTTACAGTTACAAAGATGTGGAATCAACCCAAGTGCCCATGAATTCATGAGTGGATTAAGAAAATGTGGTATATTTATACTATGGTGGTCCACTCAGCCATAAAAAAATGAATTAATACCTTTGTAACAATCTCGATGGAACTGGATATAATTCTCTTTAGTAACATATTGCAAAGATGGAAAAAGGAACATCACATGTACTCACTATTAACTGGAACTAACTGGACAGCACTCCTGTACAGATGAATGTAAAACCCAACAGAAATCATGCAGGCGGGAGGAGAAGAAGGGGAGAAGTGAAATCAAACCTAGTGGGTACAGTGCATACTATCTGGGTGATGGGCACACTTATAACTTTGTCTCAAGCAGTACTTCACTTCATATACAAAATATAAATTAAAAAATCCAGATGGATTGAAGATCTAATTATGAAAGATAAATTCGTAACATATTTAAAGGAAGATGAAATGATTTTTTTATGATCTAGGCTAAGCAAATATTTCTTATGCAGGATACAAAAAGTATGAAAGAAAAAGGTATATAATACATTACATAAAAAAATAATAGCTTCAATTATCAACAGATATTACTTTTACAATGGCATTGAGGCAATCCAAAGAATGGGAGGAAATATTTGCCACATATATATAGAACAATGGACTTATATCAAAATATGTGAAGAAATTTGACAAATTAATGAGAGAAAAATAACATGATATAAAAGTTGCAAAGGATTAAAACAATACTTTAAAAGTGAATATCATCTGATAAACAGATATAAAGCCAATAGCTTTCAATGTCATAGGTCACTAAGGAAATGCAAATTAAGATTATCATGAGATATTACTGCATGCTCACCAATATAATTTAAACGTAAAATAGGAATACACCAAGTTCCATAGTCAGCTGGGAGTGCTATTACAAAATACTATAAATAGGGTAGCTTATAAACAATAGTAAATTATCTCTCATAGTTCTGGAGTCTGGGAAGTCCAATATTAAGATTCCAGCACAATTTGGTATCTAGGGAGGGCTATAAATTGTTATAACCACATTATATCTGTTTGGTAGTAGTGAAAGCTGAACCTACGTATACTTTAAGACAATACTTTCACTTCATAATATATAACCAATAGCCATATATATTCAAAATATATGTACTAAATTATTCAAAACAAGCTCCAAACAGCAAACCAAATTTGCATCAATAATCAAATTGAAAATAAACGATCTACCACACAATGGAACATTTTATAGCAACGCGAATGAATAACATACAAATACATGCAACTACATGAATGAAACTAAATATGAACTAAAAAAAAAGAACTCAGACATCATATGATCATGTTTATGTAATGTATAAGAAAAAACTAAACTATGCTGTAAGAAATTCAGATAGCGGGAGGTTTGAGGGTCCAGATTTGAAAAGAAGCAAGACAAGCATGTTTGTCATTCTGTTAATGTTATATTTCTTCATTTGCATGTTGGTTACATGCGTATATCTAATTTGGGAAAATTCAGTGAGCTGTCCATTTGTGACAAGAACCACTTTCTATATGTACATTTTACTTTAGGGAGAAATAAAGAGAGAGATATAGATAAAATATAGCCTCTGTTTACTTATATGTAAGAGGATGATGTGTACCTAAATAACTTACTCTACTAAAAATTTCAAAAGTTTCATTATTTATCATGGTAATTAAAAGGTTAAGCATTAGTACAAATAACCTAAAAAAGGAGTATAATGAGAATGTTGTATGAGAAATTAAACATTCAGCTATTCAAAGAAAAATTTTAAAGAAGGGTTATCTTCAGCTAATGATAAATGAATAATATAATTAATGATTATAAAAAATAAAAGATATTTAAAATGTTCACATACATTATGCTTGTTGCAGCAAGATTAATATTCTCATGATGAAGTGCAAATACAAAATGTTTTCATGGTAAATAGAGATCCAAAGTGAAGTCCAACCATCTTTTCATTCATTCAAAATGTATTTATAGGGACATGTTATTGAACATAATGGAAAGTTATAAAAAATCAATATACCAAACTAAATTTTAAAAATTTAATTAATTATATAGTTTGTCATGAGTTTATTTAAACAAAAATTTGCAATCGCTAGATCATGGCTTGAAATTTACCTTGGAGAGAAAAATGGTAAATATAATTAGCTAATGAGAAATACTTTAGTAGAAGATAACCTTTCACACAGAGAATTATATAACTTATGACAATATTTATTGCACTCCTGCTGTGTGCCACAATCTGTTTTGCTCTTTGCAGACATTCCCTGTAAGTCTCACAATATCAGAGTCTTACTCCTATTTCTGCATTTTGTAGAGAAGGAAATTGAGAGATACTCACTGATTCAAAATTAGGTCTGATCCTAACAACTGTGTTCTCAAGAGAATAATTCTTAGTACTGACTGTGCATCTGAATTTCATGTGGGACTTTAAAATGGACAGAGTTGGGTAATTATTAAGATTAATTAAAATTAACACTTAAGAAGTGAGCCCTGGGCACCTGTACTTTCATAAAGTTCCACAAGTTGTGAATTTTACTCGCCCTCACTCTCGCTCACACACAATTCTATGGATGAGTTTTGTATATATTTATTTCTTTCCTCTTATTCAACGATAGTGTTGTTTTTGTTGTTGTTGCGGCTGTTTGTGTACTTTTCAGAACATCTCATTGCTTTTGCAGAGTTCTGTTAAGAAATCAGATTGCTGATTCTCAACTTATGCAGCTATACTTCTTTCCTTATTTCCGGTTTACCTTTTCCTCTAATTCTGCTGTCTTCTTACTTTTGGATTGAAGATTATGATGTCATGCTTCGGCCCCATGTGCCCTTCTACTCCTGTTCTGACTAGCTGCCAATGCGACTTGATTTACTGAATGACTGAATTGACTATTTTTGATGGGGCTAGCTATAGTGAATTTTAATTTAAATTATGATTTAGCATTGGCCATTACTGTATCCTGTACCCTGTACCCTGAATTACTGTCCCATCCTTAAGAAGAAGATAGCCCTATTATTACACAGCCATCTCACCGAGTTAGTATGATAGATAAAGATTCAGAGGTTTCTTGGGTCAGCTGGCAAAATTCTATGTGTTGGTCAGGGTGTTGATTATAAGAATGTCCATCCAGTTTATAATAGTTTATTAAGTCAAATATGAGTTAAATATGGTTTCCTGTATCTGTATTTTTGTTGTATATGAAAAACTTTTAACAATTGAAACAAAATAAAATGCAGGGGAAAAGTAGAATTGGGGAGAAATTTGGGAAGATTATTGCAGTAACCTATGTAAAAGAAATTGGAGAAGGAGGTAGCAACGGTAAAGGTACTTTATTCTCTAAATGGCAATATGGGTAAAGTATACCTCCCACCTGCACCCTCCCTATCTCCTGAAGTTGGAAATAGCTGAGGAAAAACACACAAATATGGCAGATAATTAGTCTTCAAAGAAAACCTCATGTAGATGTCAGTCTTACAATATTTCTGGAATTTATTCACTGGCCTTCTCTTTGAAATAACTTTTCTGTACTGTTTCTTCTCCAGTCCTCACTGCCTCACATCCATAGCCCCAACTTGCCCTATGACTTGCCTTATTCCCTATTTTATGGTAGAAGGTACCAATTACATGGATCGATTATGCTACATATAACTATATTCACACATTTTTGCTTTCTTACTGTCAAGGAATTTAAAGATGGTAACCTTCTACTTTTGCATAAGAACAGATTCCCTTTATCTTACTAAAGAATATTTTTGGCAATTTCCCCCTCTTCCACATCATTAATCATTTTTGCTTTGTCAGCTTAAAAACATTCTATTATTAAAGTCCATGAAAATTGTTCTACTCATGTTCATACTAAATGTAATGGCAATTTCCTAGTTCTCATCACATTTGATTGATTCATCAGCAGCATTTGGCACAGCTGATCAATCTCTTTTTTGATCGATTCACTTGCTTCCAGTTACTGCACAAAGTCCCAGGTTTTTCACGTATCATATTCTCTAATCCTACTTAGTTTTCTTAGCTGTGTTTCCCATCTTTCTGATCTCTGCATATAGTAATACTCTAGATCTTATTTTTTCTCTTCTATTTTTATCTATACGGTCACTCATTCTGTTATACCTAATCTCACGGCTTCATAAGCATCTCAAAATTTAAGTGGCTCAAACTATTTGCTTTTCCTGACTTAAAAATCGCACACACACGCATGCACCAGCAACAACAAAACACTTCTTTCTCCCGCTTTATTATACATGAAAGAAGTGATAAATGGCTATTGTCCAATTGTTCAGGCCAAAAATCCTAAAGTTAACAGTGAAAACTCTTTCTGACACCACATATGCAATCAATGACCACCTTTTGCTGGGTTTAACCTTTCGTCCAAAATCTAAGTAATGCCCATTATCTTTACTATTGCTACCTTCTTCTACTCCATAGGTTACTCTAATAATATTCCCAAATTATTCCCCAATTCTATCTTTGTCTTGCATTAGTCTATTACTTTTGTAATAATTTACATTTAACAAATCATATTTATTTCAGATAATTTATTTTGTACCAGTAAAATTAACTTAAAATAGGAATAAACTCATAAAATAGAATATTTAGGAACTTCTAAATGCACTAGAATATTTAGGAACTTTCTACATGCAGTAAAGATAAATTTGGAAATCTTAGAATCTTTGCAGAAATCTGAAAATAACAGCAGCACCAGACATATTGTCATGTAGAAAGACAGCTTTGATTTGTTTGATAGATAGTTATAGTTGGAACTCTTCCCAGACCATTCTGATTTGTGCATGTGGATTCAATCTAAATTAGTGGAGGTCTGACATAATTGCAACTGGATGTGAATTAGTGTTCACTGTTTCAGGGAGAGACTTGAAAATATGTAAATGAAAGGGTAGCATATTGCTAATGATCATTATTTATTCAATGCCATTCATTTCACACAGGAAGAAATTAATAATACTTCTAAAATACACAGATTTTCCTAGGGTCATGCATAATTATATTATCAGAAAATGTCAGAACCTGATTCTAAAGTCATAGAACTAAAATTACTGTTAGACTTTTTTTTGAGGGGAGTAAGGGATATATTTGTCCTATAGTGATGATCAAGAATTCTTTAATGCTTCATCCTCATTTTGTCTTCTTTCATTTCCTCTACACCATATTATAAACACTTAAAGGGGAGGAAAAGCATCCTGAGAAGGTATAAATTAAAAATTAAATTTTAATATGATTCCATTTTAAACTGTAAAATAAATGTATTAAGAACAAAGTTTCATTGAAGTGCAAAGCTACCTACAAAAAACATTCTTAACTGTAGGTTCTTCTATAGTTTAGATAAAAATATGGTTTCATTTGAGTGCATGAGTTTTGGAATATAAACAAGAAAAAACTCTTTGAAATAAATTATATAATAAGAACACCTATTCAAATATTTTAACTAAGCTTAATTATCAATGTTATTTCCAAAATGTACATGTCTAGAATCGTTTGCATTTTATAAACATTTATTAATTATGTACTACTTGCAAAGTAACAGTATTATGTTACCTGTAGATATATTACGATATATTCCAGGGTTAACTTTTCTACTTAGAATGTGTGTACCTTGAAACTATAAAAATTAAATTACTTAAAAACAAAACTGAGAAGTGAGAAGGTAGGAAAAGAATGGGAGTTGAGCCATTTGATACATAATGTGGATATTAACTTCCTTCCTAGAGAAAGTTCTAAAGGGAATTGGGGTCAATTTAATTTCTGGCTTTGAAATACTTTATACTTAACTCTTTATGTTCTAAAATTCTGTTTGTGAAATTGAGATACTTGTGTGTTTATTTCATTTTATATAAGTAATTGAGAAAAGATTTTAATACATTACAGCCCAGTGATAGAAGTTTTGGGATACATGCTTTGTAGATGATAGGTGTCTCAGTCTGTTCAGGCTACTATAACAAAATACCTTACACTGGATAATTTATAAACGACATACATTGATTACTCAGAATTCGAGAGGCTGGGCAGTCAAAGGCCAAGGTGCCAGCTGATATGTCAATTGATATATATATGGCTGTTATATTATCATTTAATTTAATCATTCAATTAGAAATATTCATGCTGGGAGTGACAATCTCTTTTTGAAATTTACTATTTTAAAATAATTCAAAGCTACATATATGCTATAAAATATAACTACATGGTAATATATCAAATAAGTCCTTTGTAAGATTAAAATAAATGTTTCATTAGATTTTGCTCATTGTAAATTACCTTAAAAACTTTATAGTAAATACTGTAAAGATACAAATATCCTAGAAATGATAATTTTTGGTATAAAATGAAGATTATTTCAACAATCTATGATTGTGAGGTTTTCAATATGGTTAATAATAGAAAGAAAGTGAACATAGTCACACCTACTCTATTGTTTAGGATTTTTGTTGTTTTGGCTAAACTTTTGTTAGCATGTAGATTACATCATAATTTCTAAATGGTCAGTTTTTCCCCTCAGAGATTTCAACATAAATTACCAAATTGCCCAAATTGCCTAGAAACATTTCCATCTACCTACCCTTCTTCTTGTAGTTTGCTATAATTTGTCTCTGTTTTATTTTTTTCTCTTTTGTTAGAACTGTAAAGATACTTGGCCTTCCTCTGTCAGCTTTAGATCTTCCTACCTAACCTGACTAAACTAGTAATATGTCACTTGGTTTTATTCATTTAAAGGAACTCATTGACAATACATTAGAGTGTCATTCAAATTCATATTTGAAAATATTAGTCATATGATCTGATAGCATTTAGTTTGTGATACTAAATTTATAATGAACCACAGTCATAAACATTCAAAATGTGAAAGTTTGATTAATAAGGCAAAATATAACTCAAAACAGTTTAAAGATATTGGTAAAAAAAAATCAAATCAGTAAAAATATCAGCATTTAAAGTTCTGGAAATTCACACAATATATTCTTCATAATATAATTTTGAAAAATTAAATATGAAGAGGTAAAAGTGTATATGTGTACTTTATAAATACACATATAACTGATTAAGATGCTCGGTCACCTGTTTCACAACTCTGTAGTATTAGTACAGTAATATACCCAATTGAAATAGATGTAAATAAATTCCCATACAAAAAATAAATGAATAAAATAAGCTTCACAGCGATGTCCAAATCATTCAATAAAAATGTACTGTAAGAGGGATATTAGAAGTGCATGTGGGCTGGGCGCCGTGGCTCATACCTGTAATCCTAGCACTTTGGGAGGCTGAGGCCAGGAGTTTGAAACAAGCCTGAGCAACATAGCATGAACCTGTGTTTACGAAATTATAAAAAAATTAGCCTGGGTGTGCCTATACTTTGAGCTGCTTGGGAGGCTGAGGAAGGCAGATTCCTAGAGCTCAGGACTTTGTTGTTGCATTGAACGATGATGACACCACTGCACTCTAGCACGAGCAATAGTGTGAAAGCCTGTCTCAAAAATAAAGAAAAAAGGAAAAAGTGCATGTGCGTTTGTGACTAAGAATTTCTGGAGACAAGAGATCATCCCAAATTATCCTTACATCACTTATAACCTGATTTTGCCATTGGTGTAGTAAAAAAAAATTAGCAATAGGTAAAAGATACAATAAGTACAATATTTGGTACCATGATAAATCCTAATGAAAATACAGAAGATAATTTAAGATCTAGACTATACCCAGGCTAACTCAGTGGACAAATAAAGAACTGAGTATCATTTTTTAAACTTAGATATTCAGTGATAATTTACTGCTACTCATTAACAAATATAATCAAAGCCTGGTGAGACATAGCTATTTTTCATAAAATATATTCAGATGTACTGAAATTACTGTTTTCAGCAGTACATTTTTTTCTTGAAAATGACATATTTTCTGTAGCCAAGCTAGGGATAATCCAAATGAAAACAGCCTCTACTGACATTATGTATGTACCTTAAACATCACATATACACAAATAAGTTCAAGAGAAATTTGGTCATGTCTCATTCCATTCACTATACAATTTACAAAGGAATTTCAGCATACATTACCTCATTATTATTTAGGAAGTAAACAATATTATTTCTGCATTACGAATAAAATGTGTTGAGAAAAACTGAATTCAAATTAAATAAGATATCAAAATTGTTAAATATTTGAATCATATCTTTAGGTAATCACATTCTATTTCTTTAATTTTTGAATTTTTAGTTATGGATACATAACAGTTATATATATTTAAAATATTAAACCTTAGTAATTACAAAATCAAATGACAGTTTAGATGATTAATATTGCCTGTTACAATTCTATTTAGATACATTTATATTTCTAGATGGGAAAAATATTTGAAAGTCTGACATGACTCCTCTCCATTATTTTACTAGCTTCCATCACTCACCTATTGGCCATTCTATAACAAATCATTCATGCCAATGAGTTTTAATATTTCATTCAACAAATAATCACACAATATATTCTCGACACTGCCCTGGCTATTAGGAATAAAGAGTAGATAATCAGAAATTATTTTTGTCCCCATATTGTTAACTACATAATAGGAATACAGGTATTAAATAATCTAACTCACTCTGGGAAATGGTAGCAGACTGAATAATGATCTTCGAAGATCCACATTCTAATCCCTGGAAGCTGTGAATATTGTATGTAATCCCACAAGGCAAAAATGACTTTGCAGATGTGATTAAATTAAGGATCTTGAGATGGAAAGATTATCCTGGATCATTCTGGTGGGCCCAACATAACACAAGGGTTCCTTCCTTATGACAGAGAATGTGATGGAACGAAGGTGGCAGAGAGAGAAAAAGCCATTTGATGCAGGGCCATGAACCAAGGAGTGAGTACAATATCCATCCTGGAAAAGTCAAAGACACAGATACCCTCATAGAGACTCCAAAAGGAACCAGCCCTGCCAATACATTCATTTTAAGCCACTGACTTTATTTCTGACTTTTGATCTGCAGAACTGCAACAGTAAATTTGAGTTGTTAATTCCGCAAAGTACGTGGTCCATTTTTACAGCAGCAGTAGGAAACTAATACAGAAGTCAAGAAGGCTTTTTGGGGGGAGTTTTAGTAGAATCAAGAGTTAGTAATAAGAAAACATTTTGGAATATATTTTCAGAAAGAAGAAGCTATAAATTCATGAGACTGTTTTCGAAAACAGTGTAATTTTTTTCAGGAAGTTTTGAGGTATTCCATAAACAGTGAGCAAGTGACAGAGTAATGTAAGATGTGGTTGGGAAGGTAAATGGAGATTAAATTAGCTTTTGGCTTTTGGGTCTTGCTAAAGCTTTGGGACATTTTATTAAGATCAATGAGAAAACATTACATTGCTTAAGAAATTACAAACTTGCTTAAAACAACTCTATAAGTTGTGAATAAAGTGAAACTGAAACATAAAATAGAGAATGAATACTCAGAGACCAGATAGTAAGTTGTATCCATTATCTAAGAGAAGTAAGATGGACTGGGGAGATAGCCCAAAGTATAGAAACAAATAAACAATATAGTAGAATGCTTGGAAGTAAAATCAAATGGATTGGTTTGTTGAAAGAAACACACATTTAGGATGATTTTTCTAACTTGAACATTGGCCGTCATAATGAATGGTAGAACTATCTATAAGGTAGGATCTTGGAGGAGTAGCCTTTTAGGCAAAGGAAGACAGAAGGTGTTTATGCATTTATACCTGGACATACAGAGTTTGAGGTGTCTATGTGAAATTCCATTGGAGATTTTAACTGACATGTAGATGTTTAGGTTTGGGGCTCACAAAAAAGATGTAGGCAGAGTTAGAAAAGATTTGCATATTCTCAGTGAATAGGCTATAATTCAAGTTTTGAGAAACTCATTGTTTCTCAAAATTGTTGAGAAACAAACTCATTGTTGAGAAACAATGAGTTTCTCAAACTTAGGACTGTTGGCATTTGACCTGGGTAATTCTTTGTTGGGGTGGGGGAGAGGCTGCCATGCACATTGAGGGATATTAAGGAGCATCACTGCCCCTTCAGATATCCATAGCAACAACCCCCACTCCCCGACACCACATCACTGATGCCATCATCATCAGTTATGACAAACAAAACTGTCTCCATACATTGCCGAATGCGCCCTCGTAGGGAGCCTCCAGTTGAGAACACCGGATAGGGTGATACGGGGACATGGGCAGTTCAGGGCTCTGAGGAAGAAGATTTTAAATGCTGAGTACCAAGAGAAACCAGTAAATATGTTAGGAAAGTGTGGCCAGGCAGATAATCCAAGGGAGTGTACATCACAGAGTCCCACAGTCTCTATTTTAAAAGAGAAAAAATGAATATATTGTCAGATACTGGTAATAAGTTAAGCCAAAAAAGTCTAAAAGATATTCAGTTTAAACATAAAGATTCTAGTGACTGTAAACGTATTATGCATAAATGCTATTGTAAACAAAATGTGTGTATTCTAGTAATGGTGCAATCTCAAAAAAAATACTCTTATTTCAAGGTTAATTTCCTTATTAATTATAACCAAAAGGCTTACAAAGGGAAGTAAGAGAAAAAAAATCATATGAAAATATTTTCTTTGCCTAATCTTCCAATTTCAGATATTTTCAGCCAAATTCTTTAAAAAACTCCAAGATCTATGGAAATCATCAACTATTAGAGATTAGAGATCTTTCTTATTTAAATTTATATCTAAATTATTAAAAATTATATTTATTATTATAAGTTTGGAAGGAGAGACAAAATAGTAAAAAAGATAGATTCTTCAATAACTAAATGAGGAAATACTGGAAAAAAAATTGTGAATGATACTAAGTTACCTCAATGTTCTATAAAATAAGGATACATAAGAGTAGACTGAAGTGGCAATAGTAGTACCCCTGATAAAGAAAGATAGTTTTGGTAATTTATGTTGATGTGCTCATGATCTGTTAGATGCCAGTTTAAGTTTGATAAGAAACACAAACTATTCAGAAATAGCATATAATTAAAATATTTACATAAATTATTTTTATCTTTAGTGCTGTTATATTGTACATTGCCATTTATTTAATGTTTTAAAGCAAAAAGATATAAGTTCTAAAATGTATCCAGTAAATTTAATACCCACTTTGGCAAGTTTAATATTTGTTTAACATATAGGATAAAAGGAAAAAGGTAAAATGAACTAGAAAGTATTGTGGACTCTGATTTTATATTTGAGAATTTAAGAAATGTACTTAAATTTTACAGTGATTAATTGGTAAGACTTAAATGAGAACCTAATTTTTCCTAAACCAAGTCAATCACTCTGTTATTCTGTACTTTCTATTTTGAGAACAATGTTATTTCATTTATTGTTGTCTGACATTCTAAAATATAATTGCTACTATTGCTGATAAGGATACATGATAAAGTTCCAGAAATAAAATAAGCAACTTTTTAAAAATGTATTCCATGTTAGAACTATAAACTATACAAAATATTTTTACATATTAATGCATGGTCACTTCTATTTTTCTTCCCAACTTTATCTTAGTGTTCACCTAGTGAAAATTTATCTATTGTTATTTATGTGTATTCAAAATCCATTTGTGTACAATTGTTACACAATTGCAGTGGCAGAGTGGTCATTTAAGTGCACAAAGAAAACAATTTTAAAAAGCACAAGATAGCCACAAAAACATATGTTTCTATATAAATTTCAAGTATCATTCATTTATTCCTTTATTATGACACATATGAAATTTTAGGTATTACACTGCAGTAAGCACATAAAATGCAAATTCAATATGCCCACGGTGGCTTGTTGGCTTCCCCACTTACTGAATGTATTTTTCTATCACTGCTGTAACAAATTCCAGCAATCCAGAGGTTTGCAAGAACACAAACTTAATCTTATACTTCTATAGTCTGACATGCGTCTCACCTGGTTAAAAGGTATCTACAGGGTTATGTCCCTTTCTCGAGGTTGTAGGGAAGATTCTATTTTCTTGCTTTTCTAGTTTCTAGAGGTTTGTCACATCTCTTGGTTTGTGCCCCTCCTTCATCTTCAAACCTGGTGATGGCTGGTCAAGTCTCTATCACTGAATCACTGTGGCTCTCAGTCTTCCGCCTTTCTCTTCCTCTTTAAGGACCATTGTAATTACATTGGCCCCAGGTGGATAATTCATGATAATCTCCTTATTTTAATGCTAAACGGTTAGCTAGTTTATTGCCATCTGCATGCAATCTTAATTTCCCTTTGCCATGTAAGGTGACTTATTAAGAGATTCCAAGGATTCAGCCATGGACTTTTTTTTTTTTTTTTGAGGAGGGCATTATTTGTCCTACAACACCAAGTGACATTTAAAGTCATTTACATCAGAAATTTACCTTGAAGATCTAAAAATATATATGTGGTTTTACAAGTAAGTTATCTATAATTATTATTAGTTATCATTCTAAATTTGACGTATGAATCTCAAATTACAAAATTTCCTTTGACATTAGATGAAGGTTTCTGCTAAGTTTTAACAAGTAGAGCTATACAAAATTCCAGATTATGTCAAGTAAATAATCTCAATTTTATAAAAGTTATGTTTTGAAATTTACAAAACAATCATAAAAACAAAACTGAATATTACTCATACAGTATTATATATATATCATAAAATCCAAATAATGTGGCTTTTATTTGACATAGTCCATTTCTCTCCAACTTCCCTGAAAATTACCCTGGGATCAAGTTCTGGAGTGACTGTAAATAAGTCTTTTTTAGGTCCTACATATATCCAAATATGCACATATATATTTTAAAGAGTACTTCTTCACCTAGTTTAACTTTAATGTACTATATTAGGGTAAGAGCATATAAATAGAATTTTATATTTGTTATTAAAAAAATAAATCATATAAACTTTATTCAACTTTTGTAAACAAAGACTTCATGATGCTTCTTGAAGATTTTTATTTTGTAAATACAAATGGGATATGATTTTTAAAAATTCTGTGAAATTCTGTGAATAGTTGAACAGTTTTTATTCCTGTTGCCATTTTTTTTGCAAGAATTATAAAAGCTTACCCCCTCTATGTTTCTGCCTTAGAAAATGATTGGTTGAAATTTCATAAACTCTGTTCTTATAAAGTTTCTTCCGCCACAAAGAACAACTTCTAACACTTCAGGAAAAAGAAATATTTATCACAAAATAAAGCACATCCTGAGTCAGCCTATTCAGGGAGATTTGCTGCCACTTTTATTGAATTCCTGAGGGTTTTATTCCTCGAGTTATTACTCTCAAATGTATGAGCAGGAAAAGGCCAGGGCCCTGTAAGACTCTAATGTGTCTCTTCATGTAAATGTTTACTAACCCTAAGAACAATGCTGTAAGTCAAAGCAGTGCTGTCTGGTAGCTTTCTATCCATCCTTTCTCCTTAGTATCCCCTGGTGGCTAAGGAAGATTGGAGTTCATATCCTATATTTGACACTAGTTTTTGACTTTGTGTAAGTAACTTAATATTTCTAAAGATATTTTTTATAGTGAAGGCAGCATTGTAACACTGATATGATGGTACTGGTGTGGGGGAAATGGAATTACCTATCCAGATATTTTTTAGAGGGCTTGACCCAATGTGAGCTTTCAATCTGTTTCAACTTTATTAGCATATTTCCAAATGGTTTTTTCTGTTCTACAACTGTGAACTAAAATATAATCTTAAGGTTCACCCCCACCGGCTGACTGAATAGACCTGCTGGTGGCCAAAGGAATATCTCGGAACTAAATTGCCTGCCAAGAGGAGGGAGGTCAGACATGCCTCATCATGGCGCTCCCCTTCTTGGGGACACCCTTTGTAACCCATTAACAGGCCTAAGGCTATGCAAGACAAACCTGAAGGTCCTCAATTTACACAACAAATATATATCCAGTGGCTTATTCCTGATAAAGAGCTCCTATGTCAAAACATTCCAAGTCTCTAGACAAAGCTTCATGTCTTTAACCAATTACAAGCCAAAGAATCTTTAAACTCACCTATAACCTGTAAGTCCCTGTTTGGAGTTGGCCCACCTTTTCAGGCCAAACCAATGTATGTCTCCCACGTATTGATTCATGACTTTACCTGTAACCCCTGTCTCCCTGAAAAGTATAAAACCAAACTGTAACCCAGCCACCGCCAGTCCACTTGCTCAAGGCTTCTTGACCGTGGCTCCGGGTCATGGTCCTCAAATTTGGCTCAAGTAAATCTTTTTAAAATTACAGAGTTTGGCTTTTTTTCTGTTGACACTACTCTTTTAATAAATTGTTCTATTTTGACTCTATATTGATGTGAATTTTATCAAACCACTCAGAAATAAAACACTCTATGTGATATTATCATTCCCTGCCAGCCTAGTCTTAAAATTAAGCAAAAAGTATTTTGGAAAAATCTAGGGCAAAGAAAAGAATCTAATTCCCACAGAGTTTTTTCCTGCTGTTATAGTCGGTTAGACAACAGCTTTGTCTTAGTCACACTGAAAATTCATCGCATCAAAATATTACTTAAAATTAAATAACTTTAGTTTGTCAACCTATGTATGAAAACTTAATTTGAGTTAATTTTATGTTATTATTTGGAGATCAGAGAATTTATTATAAATGAACAAATAGATAGACTAAGTCAAATCTAGCACATTTCCAAATTAACACAAACCTTTCCTCCAAACCATTCCACAGCTAAAAAGGCATGAATTCCTTAGACAAATGTGTATCCTAAACCATTCATACCAGTAAGAAGGAGGAAGGGATGGTTCAGAGAGTAGGTTTTCAATTAACAAATTGACATCAGGCCAGGACCAAGAGAGCAACACTTTTACATTGACATATTGTGACATGAGTTTCCCAATAATGAGACGGTCAGGACCTCATTTTTATGTCTCAGTGAAATAGCTCACAGAATAGCATGCTAGTTCCACAATTATGATAAGCAATAATTACAGGATCGGAATTTTAAGGTCTGCATGGTAAGAGCAAAACTTACACCAGGCTAGAAAGCAAAAGGTAATAGGGTCCCTGAGAAAAGCTTCATTTTATTTTCAACTTCATTATGCACTTACCACAAATGGGAGGTTGAAGAGATTTTTTTTAGCTCGCAATGCACTGTAGGTTAACAATAGATGTGATATTGGCACAATTATATATCTCACCATCAATCTTAATACTGTGTCACAGAAACTGGTGGATGAGAGTGTAGCAGCATTCATTTTTATTACAATTTTTCTATATTATTTCTTCTAACATAGTGATGACTACAAATGCCAATTAATATAGTTCAGCATTTATTCCCAAACATGTGACATTGCCTCAAAAACAGAGAAAAGCCAAAGCTAGGATTTATTAATAATGTACTAAAAATAATTTCTTTCCTTTTATTAAAATGTTTTTCTGCCACTTGGTTACAATAAAATGAATAAAATTAATGAAACTTCACTTGAAGATATGAAAAATAGCAATAATGGTATTTTTTATTTGGTAAGAACTTATTGATAAACTACTTTGCTCCAGTTGTATGTAGGGAACTAAATTGACAAAATAAACAGACAATAGTTCTCTAACCCAAACTTGCATAAAATGAAATACAAGCTGTATGACACAGGGCAACTAATTTAGCCAATTTAAGCTTTAATTTTTCTATATGTTAAAAGTTCAACTAAAATTCAATGCATTTCAAGTAATGTGATAAAAGATAAAGAATCCTATGATAAAAAATACTACTTTTTCCTTCTATCCTCTCACGCTTATCATAACCATTCTATTCTTTTGTGGCAAAACATTGGTTTGGTTCACAAGATACTCAAAATGGCCTTGACACAGTCTTCACTTCTGAGTCATTGAGTCCCTCGTTGAAACATTTTGCCCTTGCATTCTAGATGTTTCAAATCCACTAAAGCCCAAGAGAACGAGGACTAGAATCAAAATTAAGTAGATAATTAAGTGTACTGGTAAAATGAGCCACTCATAATGACATCCCTCGATTCATGGATGAGTATGTTTTGGACTATAGGCAACCCTCCGTCAAATATTGGCTGTTATTTTCACATCTGCTGATAACTGCCTCCCATAGATACCCTAATCCTTAGAACATTGTCTCCACCCTAGGGATGAAATCAGGTCATTCAACATTTCTATCAAGCTAGCTGCTTCTAGGTAGGGGCTCCTTGTAAGACCAGTGGATTTCACTTATATGAGTCCATTGTCACATTTCCTCATAATAAAATACAACATTGTATGTATTATCACAGTAACAGATAAGACACTAAGTCCACAATGATGATGCTGCCAGAAAGTCAATGAGCAGAGAAGACAAAATCTATGACTGAGAATGTGACCCTCCCTATAAGCACAAAGCACTGTCCTCTCCATGACAAAAAGAATAGAATATAATCAATTTACCAACTGGTCACTTGCTAAGACCCGTTGTGTGCAATGGTTAAAACAACTCCCTGAGACAGGAAAAAAAATACTAATTTATGGTTTTTGATGATTTTCTTGGTGTAAATATCCCCACTATGACCAATTTCATGCTACCAACATTATATCACTAAAATTAAGTTGAGAAGAGGTAAGTATAATTGGCTTCTGAGATCTGGTAGAAGCTACTTCCACCAGCACACCACTGCTGTTGGAAGTTTGTATGTTCCGCTGTGGCAGTAGCTATATCAGCCATGGTGAGGAGGAGACCTTTTAAAATTTTTTTGAGACCATCCCTGTGATCCTCAAATAAATAAGCAACCAATCCCAAAATTCATTCTGAAGACTGCATTTCTGGGGGCAGTGAAGTATATGCAAAAGGATGAATAGTCACCTAGAGGGCAAGTAGAAGATATCAGGCACATATAGGAATCCTAAGTACATCTAGTGGTGAGTGAATGATTTACAATGAGACTCTGAACAGTATGGATCTAGAGCCCATTATCTAAACCATGCCTTATTTATTCTATCAAGAATCTATAAAATAAATATTATAATTTAATAATTCCTGAGATATATATGGATATAGACATAGATATATATATGTGTTTAAAAGTGATACAACTTATTTGAATGAGTATGACAATGTACATTTTAATACGTTCTAGCTCACAGCGACTTCTGCGCTATACAAAACATAATGTTCAATGTTCTCAAAAACATTTTATTTTCTGTTATGGGTACTCTGATGCTAGATGAATAATGACAAATTTGTGGAACTACTGATTAGTCCAGTATTGCTTATTTAGAAACAAAAAATAAATGTACTGTGAATTAGCAGGAAGTTCAAAGTCGGATGAGATAAATTAGAAAATTTAAGTATATTGACATCTCTGAACCACAGGAAAAATGATATACCCAGCAGTTTAAAACGGGCAAGTTGATAACTATAAGATTGATTTTAATATCTAGTGCTGGTAAAAATGAATTATTACACTGGTAAAGTTTTCATCTTGACTGATACATTTATCCCAAACAAGTATAGCACCCTTAATTCATTCAGACTCCGCACAAAACTGTGGGATGCCCCTTCAGCAGACCATGCTACCATGTCATTCATCACACCTCATAAGGCAAAAGGAAAAAATTAGGGCACTAAATGACTAAAATCAATCAAAGCGTTTCAGAGAGACTTTTATTCCAAACTAAACACAATGTTCTAACAATGCTTAAGAATTGGTCACCTTCTTTCTGCCCTCTCTCTGCATTGGGAGATTTTAATTGGGTCTTCTGTCTGTCGTGGGTCATAGGCTGTGAATTGTATGTTCATTTTAGGGACCATTGACAAACCTGTGGCCAATAGTAAAACCTCTGTGGGGATCTGAGAAGATGGAGTGAGCTGGGCTGTTAATTACTTTTCTGAGAGCAGAGGGCAGAACTTGTGGTTGATGACAAAAGCTTTTCCCAGATTTTCCAGAACTTAATCTCATTAGATAAGACCTTGCCAATGCAAATAATATTAGATCTAAGAAAAAAGTGCAGACATCTCTTACAGTATTACTGAAACCAACATGCAATAGAAAGAAGCTGAAAATTATCAAAACAATGACTTAGGATTTATATGTATCATTAATGCTTTAGCTGAGGGCATTTGTTGTTACTGGTTCCATGCATCAACCAGATTAAGTTTCTCATAGAGTAACTTCAATAGTTAACATTTATTCTATATCAATAAAAGAATCCCATAGTGAACTAATCATGTGGATGTGGTAGAGTTTCTGAGCTCAAGCAGCCTATAATTTAACAAAGAACCATTTAAATTATTTCTCCTTATTACCAGAAAGTAGACAAATAAGTACATAGAAAGAACTAAGTAGTTCAGTGGTGATATTTACATAATGAAAGAAAAATATGTATCAAGGTTTATACTGAATTATAAGAGAATGTTATAAAAATCTAGTAACATAGGGATAAAATATTTTGAATCTTGTATTAAAGATGAATTTAGACATAAAAATAGCATATATGTTTTTCTCCTTTATTTATAAGACAAGTGTATATACCTTAGGTTTTCTGAAACACTTGGATGGAAATTTTACTTGATTTATAATGTCTACTGTGAGGCATCTCAGTAAGCAGGGATTAGAAAGGACTTACAGGATTTGGGTTTGTCTGTATGATTTGGGGGAGGGCCCAAGGAAGCAAAGGTTTACACTGAATTGAGTGCTGTCAGGATGCAGGGACAATTCCAACTGGGTATCCCAGTAAATCCTCCTGCTGGAGAGGACAGAGTAGAGTGAAGCTAACCTACAACTGGTAAAGATGCACGTTAGCCCTTCATATTATTCCACTGATAGAATGTTTGTTATTTTGTGTCTTAGAAGATGTTTATGTTTTATTTTTGTTCAGACATGATCACAGAGTGCTATAGTTTTCATATTGATCCATCATGGTGACAGAGTGGTCTTTTCTGATGTCTATATTCTGTGAAATAATCTTCAATTGGAGAACACCAACGTCTAGCTGAAGTACTATTCCAGCTACTGAATCCCAGGGGCTACTTTTCACCTTCTCAATAATAGAGTTTAAAAAAGTAAAATTTTTTTTTGATTGTTAGAAACTGTTTTTGGATCATGCTGCACATGAAACATCAGTATGCTCAGAAGTGAATCAGGCTTTATGTTATATATATACATATATATATATATATATATATATACATGAAGAAGGTCAAAATTCCACCATTAGGCCAAGCACGGTGGCTCCTCACACCTGACCTGTAATCCTAGCACTCTGGGAGGCTGAGGCGGGAGGATCGCTTGAGGTTAGAAGTTCAAGACAAGCCTGGGCAAGAGTGAGACTCTGTCTCTACTAAAAATAGAAAACAATTAGCCAGGCGTCATGGCAAGTGCCTATAGTCCCAGCTACTCAGGAGGCTTTCTCTCTCTCTCTCTCTATATATATATATATATATGTATCAAGGTTTATACTGAATATACTGAATTATATATATATAGAGAGAGAGAGAGAGAGGAAGGGAGGGAGAGCGGGAGAGAAAGAGAGTAATGTTGGATGTTATTAATTAAAAAGGGCAATGATTTTAAACAAATTAAAAATAGGGTACAATTCAAAATTATTTATTTTAATGTGGTTATTGTGATTTGATTTGATTTTTGTTTAGCACTGGGTAAAAATCAGAGATTCATTATAGTTTTAAAGACTTGATAATGTAATTCTATATTCGCAAAACTTTCCTCTTATAGCCTCTCAGATGAACTCATTCAAGATGTGGAGACAACTAACAATGGATTCGACAGTTTAAATTTAACATATTTTCTGCTGTGGTATATTATAATATAGATTTGGCCATTGAAAACAAATTTCTTCCTAAAGGCATATTGATGTTTTGATGCTTGAAATTAAAACTGGTATTGCATTCATGTAGTGTGGGTTATTATTTCAACATTTGTAATGAGAAAACTGAGGCAGAAGGCTATTACATGTTTTGCCCGAAGACCCAGTGAAATCCAACAACCTATTACTGATGTGTTCTATACGCTCAGGCCTCTTTTACAGTTTCAGTTATTTAAAGAGAAAAAAAATTCAAAAATATTGCTAATATTTTAATGACAAGTAGTCAAATTAGTAAAATAGAAAAGTAATTCTGTGCCTGTATAGCCAAAAATAAATATTTCCCTGTGCTTTTTTTTTATATAAGTGCAGAAGCAGCAAATGAGAAAGCATATCTAAATTATGAAAATAATGTATTTCCTTTGATAGGATGCATGTAATTTTACAACTTAAAGTTGGTCACTATCTTTTAAGTGTCTTGTGTTTGAAATCTTATAACCAATGGTCACATTTCTCTAGATAACATGATTTGAGGGTGAAGATTTTCACATTTTCATTTTTTCAGTGTATATGTACCTATTATTTTTCCAGTGACCCTCATGCAATGCTCTCTACCCTGTGTCTGAAAAAGAGTATAATCAATATTGCATTATTTTAAAATTAAGGCATCTAAGACTTTTTTAAAGTCATTTTTAAAATGGGAAAAATCTAGATTCCTCCTTTGTGATATACAATTTGTTTGTATTTTCTAATTTTGAAAAAAATTGATAAAATCTCCATACTCTAAAATTTGCCAATTAACATTTTATACATGTCTGACCCAGAAAATTTGAATATATCAGTTTTTTATTCTTAACTAGTACTGTTAATCTTATTTGCTCATTTTTTTTCTTATTGCTATAAAGGTATATTATGCCATTGCTCTCCATTGATTACAGCCATCCTTTCTCTGGTAATAAGTTTTCTAGTTTCTTACCTCCATACATTTTTGCTAAAGACATTGCAAAAAGACAAAAATGTATCTTAGGTTTCTGCTTTATCTGTATAAGTTTATAACAATGGGCTCTCGGAAATATTTTCAATCATTGGACCCTGATTTAAGAGGCAGAAGAGATAAAGTACTAGGTATAAGAGAAGGGGCATTTTTTGTTATCATAAGTTAAAATATAGATCTCTGGCTTGTGTTTACTAATAAGTTTCAGTGAGACTCAGATTTCATTTATTTCATGAATCATCATAGAATCAGAGACATAAGGTTGAAAATCACTTAATATTTCTAATTTTTTATATATAAGTTTATGGAATCAGTATATATCTTTATAATAGCATTACTTTTCAATAACTAACAATTATTCAACACTTAACATATATCAGACACTGCATTAATTATTTTATATTGATTATCTCACTTAATTTCTTTGAGGTAAGAACTATGTCAGAAGTATTTTTTAAATTCCATTTATAATGGAAAATTAATGTTCAGACTAGTTGATTAATTTGACTAAAGTTTCTTACAGACTAAATGTGAAGCTGAAATTTAACCACAAAGAGCAAATATTCATAACCATTACTACTTTTTAAATTTTACCAAATGAATTCACAAGAGGCAATCAAAATTCAGTACTATTATATAATGAGATTGTTTATTTTATGATATGCTACCATTTCTCAGGGAATATTAATGCAAGTTTTATATGATTTATTTCTTCTCCAAAATTGAGCAATAGGATAACTTGCAATATGAATATTACTTACTGTTATTTCTCCCTCCTAGTTGCAAATCAGCCCTAAGAATAAAGTGTTCATTTCTTATTCTCACTTTTCCACCCTACTTCTGTTTCTACCCTGATTTTCAGTTTTCTCTATCTGTTCATTATTTCCAACTGAATTTTTGTAGAGTCCTCAAACTCAATAAAAACAAAACTAAAGTTATTGCCTTTATCCCAAAACAGCTTCAAATATTTTTGTTGCTGTTGTTGTTGTTAACAATATCACTATCCATTCAGTTATGCAAACAGAAACATCTAAGTCTTCAAATAGATTTGTTAATATCATATGCATACCACATTTAAACTTTGAAGTTATTCTTAATTTCTTTGCCATTTCCTTTTAGAAAATCGATCATTCTATTTGTTATTCAATTCTATAACTGAGATGTGTCTCAAGTCTATCATTCTTCCCTGTGCCTCATCAGTCATATTTTAAGGATGTTATTTATTTCCTAAATGTCAATCTTTGATTAAAAATGGTCATTGTGTATACAGCATTCCTGCTGAATACTTATGTAGTCATATTTTGTTTTCATTTTTATTGAATAAGTATACTTTACTAAATAAAATTTTTACAATGCAAATGATATATTACACTGTCATGATTAATGGAAATTTGTCTCAATTGACATAAAAGACAGAGAAAGTTTTAAATCTTTATTACTGTCACTTTCAAAAAGGATCTTTACCCTTTATGTTGCCAACTTTGTCTCCCACACCCTTCTACCGAACACACACACATACTCATTTCTCTCCAGTGAAGATGAATTGATTAGTTTATTGGATTCAGGAACACAGCGCAAGTATTTAGTTCCTTTCTTTCTCCTTTCTGCACGGAGATAATATATTTCTGCTCTGCTATTTTTATTTCATGAGATACAAGAGCAAAATCTCATCTGGAGGAAGACCATAGAGTTTAGAGTACTATATTCAAATAAAATAGATATTAAGGATGTGGTTCATTAGCCAGAAACCTTGAAAAAGAGACTAAGAGTGCAATAACTAAAATAAGAACTAAAAGGTTAATGGTTTGGGAATAAAGATGATAAATTACTAATGATCATACTGAATTTAAGTTACCTTTAAAAGATCTGGGTGGACATATTCAGATGATATTTGATGTCTAGATATAAGTTGAATTTTTTTCTATGTTAATTATTCTTTATTATTTTTATTTTAGAATATTACAGGGGTACAGACACTTTGGATATATATGTTGATATATGCCTTTGTACTGTCTAAGTCAGTACAGTGCACACTGCACCCATTGGGTATGAATATACCCATCCCCTCCACCCCCTCCCACCTGCCTGACACCCAGTGAATGTTATTTCCATGTGTGCACATGAGTGTTGATCAGTTAGTACTAATTTCATGGTAAGTGCATGTGGTGCTTGTTTTTCCATTCCTTTGATACTTCACTTATAAGAATGAGCACCAGATCTATCCAGATTAATACAAGATGTAGTTCACCATTTTTTATGGCTGAGTAGTATTCCATCGTATACATGTACTATATTTTATTAATCCACTCACGTATTGATCGGCACTAGGGTTGTTGCCACATCTTTGCAATTGTGAACTGTGCTGCTATAAACATTCTAGAGCAGATGTCTTTTTTATAGAATGTCTTTTTTTCCTTTGGGTAGATGTCTAGTAACGGGATTGCTGGATCAAATAGTAGTTCTACTTATAGCTTTTTGAGGTATCTCCCTATTACTATCCACAGAAGTTGTGCTAGTTTGCAGTCTCACTAGCAGTGTAGGAGTGTTCCTATCTCTCCGTACTCATGCCAACATTTATTGTTTTGAGACTTTTTGATAAAAGCCATTCTCACTGGAATTAAGTGATATCTCATTGTGGTTTTGATTTGCATTTCCCTGATGATTAGAGATGATGAGCATTTTTTCATATCTTTGTTGGCCATTATTCTGTCTTCTTTTGAAAAGTTTCTGTTTATGTCATTTGCCCACTTTTTATTGGAGTTGTTTGATTTTTTTTCTTGCTGATTTTCCTGAGTTCTATATAGATTCTAGTTATCAGCCCTTTATCGAATGTGTAACATGCAAATATTTTCTCCCATTCTGTAGGTTGTCTGTTTGCTGTAATGATAGTTTCCTTGACTGTGCAAAAGTTTTTTAATTCGATCAGGTCCCATTTATTTATTTTTGTTGTTGCTGTGATTGCTTTTGGGATCTTCATAAATTTTTTGCCTAGGCCAATACAATGTCTATAAGATATAAACATATGGAAAACATATGTGCATAGATTGGCAGAATCAATACCGTTAAAATGTCTATACTACCTAAAGTGATCTGCAAATTCAATTCAATCCTTATTAAAATATCAACATCATTTTTTGCAGATCTAGAAAAATAATTCTATGCTTCATATGGAACCAGAGAAGAACCCATATAGCCAAAGCAATTTTAAGCAAAAAGAACAAATTGGAAGACATCAATCTACCAGACTTTGCCAGACTTCAAGTTATACTATAAGGCTATAGTAACCAAAACAGCATTGAATTGGCACAAGAATAGAGACTTAGACCTTTGGAACAGGACTGAGAACCCAGATATAAAACCATCTTCATATTGTCATCTGATCTTTGGCAAAGCAGACAAGACATACGCTTAGGAAAAGAATCTCTATTCAATAAATGGAGCTAGGAAAATTGGATAGCCACACGTAGAAGACTGAAACAGGATCTGCACCTCTCACTGCTCACAAAAATCAACTCAGGATGGATAACAAACTTAAACCTAAGCCATGAAACCATAAGAATTCTAGAAGAAAAGGTTTTAAATTGAATTAGGTAAGCTTATTCAAAGAAAATCAGTAGAATTTTGCAGAAAAAATGTCAGGAGATATTATCCCAGAGGTTACCAAAGGGCAAGTAGTTGATTTTAAGTAAACAAGAAACTGATTCATAAAAACAAAGCTGCACACACAAGGCATTATTCACACATGAAGTATTCACAGAACATAGTAAAACTCAGACCATATGGGCTCTGGCAATTAACCTGGACACAAAATGTTCTTTAAAATGTAAGTTGAGGCACTGTGACCTTAAAATTCCAAGGCACAACTTGATGTTGCAAGGAAGAAAGAAATATCTTTTTAGGCGTATATACATGTGTGTGCTCATGTGTATTATGTTCTGACCTAGGTCTGGAGTCAGATTCTTTGTGGTGAGGTTGTGATACAGAATATGCTTGTGCGATGTTCTCACTTTCAGTAGTTGGTGACAGTTGGCAGGCATCAGATAAGATACCTCCAAATCTGTTCTTACTTAACGTGATTTTGGGCTACATTTAGAGCTATGTAAGAGGATTTCTTGATTCATGTGTTTATATACAGGATATAAGTGCCATTGCCGTATGTGTCTCTGGGTGCTCCTACAGGACCTAAGATGACTCCTGGTATGTAAACTGAAGCTTCTTCAATAAAAAGGCTGTAATAAAATAATGTGAATTATTAATTTAAAGGGAATATATGCCATAAAAATTATTATCTTGGCCAAAAAGTATAAGAAATTAAAGTGAATTTTTTCATTTAACTTTAGAAAATGCTACTATCCTCAAGTATGTTGGAAAGGAAACAAGTTAGTAGAGTTGACAAAACTCAACCTTCTTAAAGAAATTTCTGTACTTAATAGAAAAACTACATATAAGAATATATGACATTACTCAAAAAACAACAAAAATAGAACAACTGTAGCTGACAAACATGCTACTCCAGGCTCCTACAAGCTGAGAAAAAGTTAATGGAAGTATATGGTAAAAGAAGTAGTCCTCACTAGACTCTAAGAACCTATACTTCAAAATCCCTCATTATCTTCAATTTAGAAATAAGATGAAGATTTTTCAGCTGAAACAAAGTTGGAATTTGTTTGGAGACACATTTCACAGGCCTAGTGGATCCATGGCTATGCGTATACATATGTAGTAATATATGTGCATATACAGATATATATTACATTTACTGTAGATAGTTACTAAATATTTAATGTTAAGCAATGTACTAGAGTATCAGCAATAAGAACCCAAAATACAGATGGTCATTGAAAGTTAATGAATATTCAGGAAAAAGAAAAGAATGGTTCCTTGAATAAGTAATTCTTTAGGGCTTTCAATATTTTAGACTTCTTTATTTTGCAAGAATTTGGAATATATTAAATACATTTCCATGTAACAGTAGGATTCCCAGTAGATTATTTCTTCAAAGCCTGCAACAGAAAAAAAAAAAGCAAGATTGATGATACACCTTCTGCAATCACATATACATAGTCATATACACCCCCTCATCTTTGCATAATTCTGTTAATTAAAAGAAGGCAACACCTCCTGCCCACAATCAACAGAACAGATTATAAAATGGGTGAACTCCAGGTCATGGGGCACATATGTGCCACCTTGAAGTCTGTCTCTTCCACTTATGTCATCTACATTATCCTATTTAAATATGATTATTTGACCTGTTACCCAAAACCTGCCACATTTTGGACACTATCTTCTTATATTAATAGAAACTTATCCTTTCATGGTTTATCTTATCCACAGATAACAGTGATTTTATACAAAAGTGTTTATTTCTTTAATAGGAATAGTGTAGAACCTTCAAAGAGGTAATGTTTAATTTTATGTTACTATGTGACAAAATGTATTAATAGAACATTTCATAGTATTGCAACATACCTATATATTTAATTGCAACATAAACACACACATGCACATATATAAAGACCTGGGTCATTCAATTCTCTAGTATGAAAAAAATCCTCCAATATGAATAGAGTTATCCTTAAGGATGAAATGATTAAGGATATGTGTTTAAATATTCCCCTTAAATCAGCTTATTTGATAGAGATGGTGGAATTATAAGACAAATCACAATTTGTCTCACTGACACTATTCAGAAAAAGGATAAATTGCTTACACATTTCCATTTTTTCAAAATGTATTGGGCTATATTTTGTGATATTTGTATGACTGGCAGTATTAGAATATCAAACAACTTTATTAAAGAAATGTATCAGAGGTGGACATGGGAAATTATATTATGGCCACTTATATAAAGAAAAATAACACAGTTCAAAGTGTTCCTTTATATGCCTTCTTAGTTAATGTTTGTATTTAATAGAGCTGTGACAAATGTGAAATATTCATTACTTAATGAAAGAGCATACTATTTATATTAAAATTAAATTGCCAGGTTTATGTGTCTAATTAAAGATAAATTAATGTTAGCAGTAAAATATAAAACCATTTGGAAATAGTATAGATTATAACACTTACCAAAAAGAAAAAAATATTTCTCAAACAATAGTGTATCGACTTATACAGTAGTAGCTCTTATTTTCTATCCATAGCTTCTCTTTGAAGATCCCATACTACATAAGGAAAAAAGTCTCAAATAGCCCCATACTATCACAGTAACTGTAAGGTGAATGGTTACTACGGAGATAATGGAATGTCTTCTGAGATAACTGCCTTTGGCTTTCATAAAATGAAGTGAACGACAAGGAATAGCCCTGGAGTCACAACATCATTGAAAGATGTATGTTTTAACTATTAGTGCAATTATTAATGAAATGTCCTCAATAGGAATAAACAAATATAAGTAGAAAATAAACATGATTTAATAGAATGAAAAGACAAGGCACAGATTGTGAGAAAATCTCTATAAAACCCATATCTAATAAAGGACTGGTATCTCAAATATACAAAGAACTCTTAATACACAACAATAAGAAAACAAACAAATCAATTAAAAAATGGGCAAAAGACCTGAACAGATACTTGACCAGTGCAGATACATAGATGGTGAATAAGCAAATGAAAAGATATGCAGTATCATATGTCATCCGGGAACTGCAAATTAAAATAACAGTACTATAACACACACATTAGAACGGTAAAACTCCAAAAAATTTACACCTAATGATAACAAGGATGTGGAGCAAAATAAATGAAGAGCTCTAAGGTGGAATCTTTCTTTGGCTCTTCCAGGCTCTGGTGGTTCCATGTGTTCCTCAACTTGTGGCAGTGTAATTCCACTCTTTGCCTCTCTGTTCTCGTGGCCTTCCTTTCTGTATGTCCGTGGGTCAAATCTCCTGTCTTTCCTGTACAAGGGCATCTACCAGTGGATTTGGGGCCTACCCTCGTAATCTAGGATGATCTCATCTCAAGATCCTTAAATTAGTTATATTCTCAAAGACACTTTTTCCACAAAAGGTCACATTCACAGGTTCCAGGGAATACAGAATTGATATATATTTGTGGGGGCAATGTTTAATCCACTACTGACAGGCAAATCTATAAATATAGTTGCATATTTCATTTTCCCTTTCTGAAAACTGGTAGAATAAGTAGATAGAATGTCAATAATGATATAGAATACTCAACTAACTCATCATCCAACTCAGACTAATTGACATTTATAGGAAAAAACAACCCAATATTAGCAGAATATTAAGTGCACATACAAAATCAACCAAGTTTCAATAAATTAAATTTTTAAAGGTTCAAATTATACATGCCATGTTGCCTGACCATATGAAAGTGAATATAAAAGACAGATATCCAGAACTTTCCCAAATCATTAGAAACTAACACATTTCTGAATAAATAATGTACCAAAGGACATGCTAAAAGGATACTTAGAAAGAATTTTTCATTGAATTGAAATGAAAGCATAACATTTCAAAATTTGTCCAAAGTAGTTTACACAGTTATTAGAAAGAAGTATATGACATTTAATGCCTATATTAGAAAAGAATATAAATTGCATTCATTTTATTTGTGTTTGTATATGTACATGTGTGAAAAGACAAAGACACAGATATTCAGAAAACAAGGTAGATATCTTCAAAGGATAGAAGCAAAATATAACAACAAAGCAATAAATGGGACCACTTTTATATGCCTACTGCATTCAAAGATAGCCCCTGTGACAACAGTTCAGATTTCAATTCTTGCAGATTAACAAGGCTAAAGTGATGATCACCACACATGGAGTGGAGCTTGGTTCATTGTGTAAAAACTAGGGCTAGTGTAAGTCTTTTCTATTTATTAATTTACTGAATGCCTTTTTTTCCTGAGGCTTTTATTGGATGTTTTGACTGAAATATATCTGGTGGGAGCTAAACGGTCTCAAATGTAAGAACTGTGTGAAATTACTTCCTGGCTAACTGGACTGGGTCTGAGAGGCATTTTTCAATTCCAAAAGAGTAACGCACTAAAGCATAAAGAAATTCTGGTATTGTCTTCAGTGATCTGTGGGCCCGGGTGAGAGCATCTCTCAAACCATGAAATAATTGAAATGTGTATAGAGATATATAAACTCCAAAGAAAGTCAAAACCCATGTGAAATTTAAAAATAAATAAGCCCCACTGAGATGAATTTGCAAATGCAAAACTTGTAGCCAGTGAAATAATCCAATGTCATGGAATATAGCAACCTCAAGAAAAAATAATGTTATCTTTACTCTCAAGGAAATAGATATAATAAATTAGCCCCCCCAAAAAAATCTTAAAATATGGTGGTTAAAAATAATAGAAAGTGCAAGCCTTAGTACACATTGTCTACCAGATGCCCCCAAACTTTTGGCACCAGGGACCAGTTTCATGAAAGACAATTTTTCCATGGACTGGGGAGGGTGGAGGCAGAGCTCAGGTGGTGATGCCAGCAATGGGGAGCGGCTGTAAAGACAGATGAAGCTTAGCTTGCTCGCCCTCTGCTCACCTCCTGCTGTGCAGCCTCTGGTTCCTAAGTTTCATGGAAAACAATTTTTCCAAGGGCAGCGCAGGTGGGGAGGTGGGGGAATGTTGGGAGGGAGTACACAGTAACTGTCCATGGCCTGGGGGTTGGGAACTGTAGGTCTAGACAACAAAAAATACTTAGAAACTTGAATAATATCAACAAGAATTTACCTAGAACACAATATAGAGGGGTTAAACGAGTTTAACTACAAAAGAGAAATTAAAAGAAGGGAAGATTGATAGAAAATCACATCTGTCTAAATGGAATGCTGGAAGTAAAGAATAGAAAGATAATAGAGATTTCATAGTCAAATTTATAACCAAGAACTTCATAAAACGGAAGGAACATATGTGCCTTATTTAAAAAAAGTGTAGATCAAGCAAGGGCTAAAAACGGTGGGGGAAACCACAGCTAGTTCTGGTAACAAAAGATCATATTAGACATAAAGAGAAAAGCCCTGGGGGTGCATCAGAAATAGAAATGGGAAAATATTTCTTATGAAATAGACAATAATGTCATAATCCATAATCTATACATTAGGTCTGGGTGACCCAGCTTGTTAAGTGTCATAATCATTGCAGGTGCAGTAATTTGTTTTTCCCATTTGGCAATCACATGGCTGATGATATGTTAAAAAACAATACAACAAAAACAACAACAAAACCAAACTATCAGTTCTATGTTCCTCTTCTCTGATGTATGACCACACGAGCTGCAATAATCACTTAACCTTGGGTATGTTTGCATGAGAAACTAGAGAGGTGAGGAACAGCTTAATCTACCTGTGTGCACAACTAATTTGTTGCACAAAAATAAACACGAGTAAAGGCAACACTGTTCCAAAGTAAAGTATTTATACTTCCAATTCTGAAAGCAGGGCCAAGCTATCAAAGATAAACAAAGCCAGCCCTAGTTAAAGTGTTAAGGACAAGATTTCAATCAATAATATACTACTGGAACAGGGAATTGACTCCAGAGGGAACTGAACTCGACTTTGATTTGTACAGAGGTGACTGAGTGTATTTAAGGAGAGTGATGGAGTGGAGGAGGGGATGGTGACCATGACTTGTTAAAACTTTTTACTTCCCTGGTCCTCCAGGCTACCAGGACCTTATAAAACAAGTCTGGGTTTACTGATTGGCAATTAGCAAAGTTAGACTCCTACCTTCCCACAGAGACGGGGAAACAGGCCCTCAGACGTCAGCTGGCAAATCTCTTGGTAGTCTTGCGTTTTCTCAGACAAGCACTTTAATCAGTGGTCAGTTCGTCCTAGAGATGCAGCCTGCAGCTATTAGAAGCCATGTTAGTGGTTTCACAAGGCTTTGTGGGCCAAGGCTGAAACCTAGTAGCGAGGAGGACTCACAACAGCTGGACAAAGTTTGCCTAGAATCTTTGTTGCAGGGTAAACATAAGAATTTTTTACCAATATATATTTGAAGAAAACTAAACATTTAACAGAGATAAAGAGAATAATCATAAAAGAGAAAAATAATATTTTAACAAGAATTAGACTAACAGCAGAACTTTCATCAGCCACAAAATTTCTTGATAATATTGAGGCTAAACACACACATAAACAGACACAAACACACACACACACGCACACGCCTGCTACATTTGAACTGCAAACCAGATGAACCATTATTATTTCATTCCAGGGCCACATGCTACACAAACAGCATAACTATACAGCGACACACACACACACACACACATACTCTAATAATCGTAAAGAATCTATTGTGTCACCTTATCTGTCATCTTGACTGCAACTTGATATTCCTCTTCTTTTGGTCCAGACCCTCAAATTTGAAATGTATCTTCAAGTTAAGGAACGGTCATTTTTCCAAAGTTCAGTTTTCTGAGAAACTTCCAACTCCTACTGCTTCCACAGTCCAGGAGTGAGGCAATAACATTCTAGAACTTGAGGGCCAACTGAAAGTCATCATGAACACCTGCATTGGTCGATCTTATCACCACAAGTCTGAAAACACACAGTCCTGAAAACAGTGGCCTCTCTGTGCACACATGTAAATTTTTAAAAAGGAGTGGGCCATGTGAAGGGAACTGAGGCTTGATCACCAAAAATCAGCACAATGAAAACAAACGATAATGAATGAGCACTAGAATTCAAATTACCAGATGTTTTAAAGAGATGGTTGCCAGTTTTCAACTCCATTTTGAATACCACATTACGAAAGAACTATTTTTAAAAAATAAAAAGGATTGAGGAAAAGAAAACAAATTAAAAGAATATCTAAACTGTTGAGAGACTCTCCGTTTGTTCCTAATAAACTCCAATCACATCTTCTTCCTCCATTCCCAGTCTTTTGGAGTATGATTATCAGCAATTCTCTGACCTTCAAAGAGAAACCTGAGTGAATTCACTGGCACTTCCTGTCTTTGTGTTTCTTGAGTTTCTTTGAGTTTCTCGAGGTGTGTTGTCATTTTCCCTTTGAGGTGAATCTCACTGCTACCCTGTCCAATGACTTTGAGTGTAATGTGTTCTCCTTCCTTCTTATCCCCCAAGTCTTCAGTTGAAGGTTTTGCCTCCTGGTCAGACACGGTGACGGTGGCTTCTCCAGGGGTCTCCACACAGCAGTGGCCACGGGTAGGCACAACCTCACCCTGGAGTCTATAAATCCGTCTCCCTTACCTACAGCACAACACCATGGCTCTTTACTTTCTGTAATAAGCTGTTTGTGTGGGGAAAAAAATACAGAAGTCTAGGCTGTACAAAAATAAAAGCATTTAAAATTAAATAACAGAATATAAAGACATCAAGTGATCACTATGCCTAGGGCAAAGTCCTTATGTTTATAAACATCTGCATGGTTAAAGATAGGCACAGTGACATTTATCAACTAATAAAGTAGTCCTGCTCCCGTAGCACCCTGGATGTAATTTGAATCTCTTACTTTAGCACCTGAGCCAAGCGCAGCACATATATAGGAGCGGCTGAGATCCCTACTTACTATTTATCCTTACTGTGCTCCTAGGAATTTGTGCATACCATTTTTTCCTTCCATAGATAATAATCTCTTCATTGACTTATGAGAAAGAAAATCCCAATTATTTAATATTTCACAATAAACTTCTCTTGATTATCCTACTAGCTAATAAACTGAAATTGCCATTTTTCTCCAGTGCTAAAAGATAGACAGGGGTAATTAGTTTCCAGTGACCAAAAAGTGGCCACTGTTAAAGATTAAAAAATAGTTCTTAGCATCTAAGTATATTTAATTTGCTCCCTATTGGACAAGTAAATATAGATTATATGATGTGTTCGTAGATATATAATTTATTTCAGTATTGAAATCATTAGACTAAATTAAGTAAGTAAATCTGACATGAAGCTGATGATTATAAATACTTGTGTTGATTAGTATGAGATTAAAAAGGATAAGAGTTGAAAACATGTGATTTATTTTTCTCATTTAGCATTATAAAATAAACACATGCAACTTACTAATTTTTGAAATGCAAACAAGGGCAATTAAGCACATTAATTAAAATATAAAATAAAAGAAAGATTTTCTTCTTTTATGACTAAATTTATACTATCAATTTATTGGCAGACACATGTGTGCCTAAACCCTGTGAGCTTCCTCCTGTTGAAGAAGAAATTCAATGATTTAAAACTCTGTTAAAATGAGATAAAATATCCAAAAATATACTTCAAGAGGTTTTCTATTCCCTGCACATTTTATATACACCTTTGAAAAGCACAACATTTGGATATTTGGATTATCATAACTATGTATGCATACATGTATTAGCAATATAAAATCATTAACTCATATTTTTAACTATAGGATTCTAAGTTGTGAATCACTTGAAATAATATTGTTGACATTATGCTTCTGCTCCTATTCAAAACAAACCATTGTTTATTAAGTAGATGTTTTCAATCCTACTTAAACACTTCTTAAATCTAGAACTAGAGTTCACCATAGACTTTTCTACCAGTATTTTAAAGGCTAAAAAATATTCCCTTGGAATTTAATAATTTGTAATCAAAAGCTTGTGAAGAGTTTTTCTCTATGAAAATTGATTAAAGAAATTTTTACATAGAAAATGCAGCTGTGGCTGGGCAAATACCCCTTTTAAATTCAAAGGAGAAATGAGTTCCTGTGGTTATAAAAAATATTTCTGTAGTAACAGTACACAGTTTTTCAACAATACTACTAGTCTGCTTGCCAAATTATTACATTACTTCTACATATGTGGTCAGGGTTCTGTTGTATTTTAGAAATAAATAGATTCCAACTAAAATATTCAGTTTAATTTCCAATGCTGTAAATCAAAAGAATAAAGGAAAGCTTTATACGACAGGGTGGTATGGACTCCTTTGTAAAGCACCAATAGTTTGTTTTTCTTTGATACTTGAACAACTGTGTCCCAGAATTCTTCACAATTGTCTCTAGAAAAAGCATACTCAAGAACAAAGTTAATATTAGGTACCACAGTTTTATCTACAGGTCATATGTCACATTATATTTACTTTATATTTTTCCATTATTTTAAAATAATATTCATACTCTCTATTCTGTTAAATCTTTTACTGATCACATAAATACTTTTATTGTAATAAAAATTTCCCTATTTCCAATAATGCTTGAGGATGACTAAAATATGACTATAATTAAGTCATAATTTTGTGTACTATGAAATAAAAACCATATCATTATTATTGGTTTTAAGTTTTGAATCCTCTCAAAATATTTTAACAATTTTTGTTATCAGTTAGACAAAATAATCCATATTTGAAAATAAATTTTGTTCATACACGATTCTTTAGGAGTTACTATTGAACACAGCAAATTTAGAGTTGCTTGTAATTGTTAATAAAAATTATCAGTGATATTTTAGTGGATGGTGAGGGCTTTGTCTTTTAATTATATATTTTAAATCAATATCTTCTTATTGCATTTCTGAGTAATGTCACAATTCATGTGTATCTGAAAGTAAATTTACCAGAAATTAAGATTTTTTATTTTAACATTATGGAATTATAAATAATTATCCATAGACCTCTTACTGTTCAAAGTTTTTTGCTATGCAAAATACTGTGAAAATAGATTGTATTTTTCCTAGATATATATCAGAATGGCCTGTAGTTTTTACTAAGAGTAGTTAGCATGCAGTTTAATCAACATTCAAAGATTTTTCTCAAATGTTGCTTAGATTTCTGAGTTATTCACCAAGACAGGAACTCTCTTGGAAATACTCACATACAGACTTAATTGACAAGCATGCAGACATCGCTTCTGAAAAAAGAAAAAAAAGATTGTTTGAAGAAGACTGAGAAATACATTTTTAACAACTATAATAAACTACTGAAAACAAAAATTATAACATCTTTCTGGGAAAAAGTAAAGTGAGTTGGAAAAATAGGTGAAACAGAAAACAGAATGCTAAAATACAAATGCAATTGTAAACTAGACTTGGGTAGAATAGCACAGTATTATGTGTAGTGAAACTGATATCTGAGAGCTGGTGTCTACACATCGGCTAAACATAATAACCTGGGACTCAAAGTTTGATTAATAGAGTGGATGTTAAAAATAAATAGGGTATATTTCACATAAGCTTCCTTTTTTATGTATATGAAAACCCTTTTAAACTATTCCTCTAGGCTAAATACAGAATAAAAGATTCAGGTACACGTCAATTTGTAGCTGGCTGACATTGTTTGAACCTAAGAGCTGTATATCAAATTGATAGGCATCAAAAAATTGCACACATGGTTTTTGTAAACAATGTGCTGTTTTCACAACGTATTGGAATTGATGACCATAGGTGTTTATTTTCCTAAGAGAAATTATTACGCCTCAGTAGTTATGATGTTTCTGCTCATAGTGATCAACAGTACAAAGGTAGAAAAATAAGCCTTAATTTGTAACATATGCTTATAAATGTACCCATAAGACTCCACATGGGCATGTTAGTTTAAGACTCTATGTGCGTATGTTAGTTTGTTTGTTTTCCCCACATTAGAGATGAGCAGTATGTCTCACAAAAGTACAGTGTATCTGTTTTATAACTTTGTTAAAAGTTCTAGACTTTTACTGTTCTGAGTACAGTTGTTTATAAAATCAGTCTCTTAAAAGGGAAATTATTTCTCAATGGAAGCATTGGCATTTGGGCAGGACAGCCATTGGCTTCATGGCACCGTCTTTCCCACTTCAAGATCTTCGAAAATAGTCTTTTTGTTGGATCCAGCAGTCACACTCCTAGGAATTTATCTGATTTGAAATTATATGTCCACACAAATCCTGCACATAAATGGCTATGGCAGCTTTAATCAAAATTGCTAAAAACTGGTACTAATAAAGATGCTATTTGAAAAAAAAGATGTTATTTGATAGGATAATTGGTAAACATACTGTGATACATTTATGCAATTGATACTATACAGTCATAAAAAGAATGAGCTATTAAGCTACATAAAGACATGGAAGGATGGAGGAAAAGGCGCTGACAAGTAACTTTGGAGATGGATAGAAACTAAGACTTGAAACAAAGGGCACTGTATTCTAGTTGATGGAGTTGTTTCCTATCAAAGTATAGGCTTACAACTCTAAAACTACTTTCCTAGAATCGAACAATTAAGTAAGGCATGGTATTTGGTGGGAACTAGGTTTCTCATTATTGGAGTTAGAAGTTACAGATGAACAAGAGAGAAGTCTAGAATGATCTACCCGGTACTGTATTAGTTGAGAGACATAGTACAAAATTATACACAGCTTAATACTGATATATATAGAAAAATATTTATAAATATGTGACTACTTAGACATATATATCCTTGCTGTGTCAGATGGGAGGGCCTAGCAGCAATGAACACAACTAGTGCCTTGATTTTATCTTACAAACCATTTGCTTATAAAAGCAAGCAGGGCTCAATGAAGAAATGTCAATTCTAGGGTTGGGAGAGGGAATATACAAAACGAACCTGGAGTGTGTCATAGTGTTATAGCAAAGAGCCACACATGAGTACAGCAAAACAGGCTTTTTATTACATGTGGGCTCAGAGGGGTCTCGCCTCCAAATTCTGAGCAAATGGGGCTAATAATATGCTGGGTTTTATATGCTTTGTTATGAGAAAGTTGGTGGTTACAGAAGAAAAAAATGGTTACAAGGCTTGTATGAGGTAAGGGCTACAAATGTTGCTTATCCATGCTATTTGGCAGTTCTGCTTTTGTAAGATAGAAGTTACAAAGTTTGCATCAGGCCGAGGTTTAGTCAAGTGCTTTTTTTATAGTTACTTAACCATGTTATTATTAGGAGGGGAGTGTAGAATTTTTCCCTTACAATAGTGCCAGAAAGTGAAAAGGTTTTTAAAAATTTTTAATGATCATGTATGTCATAAGATCACAGACTGCAATTGAATGAACTCCCAATGACCAAAGCAGAAACAACTGGACCAAAAAGTTATAGAACATTGGTCTATAGCCCAAGGAATAAACTAAATTTGCCTAAGTCCATGATAACTCAAAGGAAGGAAGGAAGGAAAGAAGGAATGGAGGAAAGAAGAAAGGAAGGAATGGAGGGAGGGAGAGAAGGAGGGAGGGATGCAAAGATGGAAACAGACAACTCATACAGAAGAATTCCAAATAGCTTATGTAGATACTCTGCCTTCAACAAAACTTTGTACCTCATAAGTGTTCAGCTGTGCAGGTGACTTCCTTCTAGAATATAGTATGGAAAAGGAGAAGAAAAGAGGAACTTTACAGTGGATGCATCTGACAAACACTAACTCAACCAGGTGATTAAGGTTAATGTGCATGGTGATAAGTCATGTTGATACCATATACCCTTGATAAGATGTGATGAGAATGGCAGTTTACGTCAGTGATCTTTCTCCACAAGACCCAAAAGCTCCAGTCTAATCATGAGAAACACATCAAGTGAACCCCAAATGGAGTACATTCTCAAAATATTACAACAGAATTATTCAAAACCGGTAAGATCGTCAAAAACTAAAAAAGGCTGAGAAACTGTCACAGTCCAAAGGAGTCTAAGTAACACTTGCGTTTTGTGGATGTTATAGGCTGGGGTAACAGAGAAGTCCAAATTCAGAAAGATAAAAATGCACAGGGCAGCTGAGTCTGTGGGCTTAGCTAATGTCTGCACACAATCTATGTGGTCACAGCAAAGACACTTGAGAGGATATTGGATAGATGCAGTGTTTCAACACAATCTTGGCTTAAATTTTACCTCCACTAACTTGATCCATCACTTTCTTCTTCAGTCTCTCTTAAGCATTATTGAAAATGATTTTGTCCCTTTAAGGGGATTATTAGACAAACCAAGTAAAGTAATATGTAAAATAATACTTTGCATATTTTAAACTGCTATACAAATACCGTATACCTTTTGATCTATTATTATTTATTATTTTTGTACATTGCTTATGGAAACTTTTGGCTTCCATCATCCTGATTCTCTTCCATTTTTTCCCTAAGATATTATGATTCTGACTTCAGTTTTGCTGTTTCTCTCAGGATAAGATGTGTCTGTAGGCATCTATAAGACTATTGAAGAAATAATCCCTCAGTTGAGTCCTCTTTCTTCACTAATTTAATTACATTTACATGTATATGCTGAAGTTACAGAATAAAATAAGTTACTTTTATTTATTAATTTCACTTAGAAAACTTTTTGAAATTTTACATAATCATTAATGATAAAAGACATTTTTTCATCACAAGTGTGCCCACTTTTTGTATGACAATTATTATAAATACATTTCAAACACTTGACAGTTACAAAGATTATATTTGATGTGCTATGATATACACCAGAATAACATTGTTATGGATTAAAATATGTGGCTTAACAGGAAATTATGCTTGAGATTTAAAAAGTCTGCAAATGAGCCTGGCACTCTCAGTAGTTCTCAGGGGATAACATTTTGAATGCATAAATAAGATATGTGAAAAACCCCAAATAAAGGGAGGGTTTTGCAGGTGAGTAAATCTATGTAGACATTGAAGTAAGGGAAATTGATAGCTATGGTAAAAAAATTGTAGGCAAAAATTTAGAGTACATAAAATGTTATAAACACAGCACTTCCTGGGGTTTTGTTTACTTTTCCATTACTTTTTTCACTTAGAAATTGTTGAAAAATTCAGGGCCGAAGAATTGTGACTACTATCATCTATTATGGGATCTTTTCACATCACCTACGATAAGAACAACAACAAATATTGTGCCCTACACAGGTTTGGGCCTTTCCTGGGATTTATATTAACTTTTAAAATGGAATGATTTCTATATCTGTGAAAATTGTGGTATAGCAAGTAAGCAGCAAACAGAATCAAGATAATATGTTTGCACTGTCTTTTCTTACCAGAGACTGAGAATTTTCCAAATATAGAAAAATCTGAGCTTAACAAAGATGTTTTCAGGCAAGAGATATTTAACAGATACAAATAATACAAATTCATGAAAATTTGAAATAAATTATACGACAAGGTAACTTTGTGGAAACCACATAGGCCGGTCGGTTTTCCCATGTATGTTGTTCTTTATGGAGAAATATAGTAGTAGAAATATACACTCAGCATGTATACAACCACAAATTATGACAACTTTTTAAAGAAAAACCACAAATTTCAGAATAAAAAGTTTTAGATAATAAATAAATATTGTTTAAAGCCTTTATATGGTGGCAAACTGTTTTTATATATAGTATGTGTATATCTATTTTATTATGGTATATAATATATATACTTTATATTAATATTTTTATCCTAAAGGATAAGGAAAATTCATAAAATATATCCTTAATAAGGTGTCACATTTTGGTGCCATTTCAGCCTGAATGACTTCATTATTTCTTTTAGGGCAAATCTGATACCAGTAATTTCTCTCTCTTGCTCTCTCTCACATGGGAAAATCTTCAATTCTCTTTCTTTTTTGAAGGATACCTTCAATGGTTGTATAATTCATGTTTTCTGTATTTAGCCATTGTGTAAAGTGACTTCTTTCATGAACTCATTTAAAAGAATGTGGATGGGTCTTTATTCTGAATATCAAGTATTCCTTCCTCAGAGCCTTAGAATTGCAATGCTCTTCCTTTTTACTCTGGCTGAGGTTCCACCTTCTGGCTCTGTCTTAAGTATTGCCCACTTCTGCTCCATGGGAAATTCCCATGCACCCTTAGCCCACATTGTTTTCCTAGAAACAGCCCTGTGTTTTGTTGTGCCTTACTGCCACTTGTTGATTCATCCAAACTCTGTATCTTTTGATGACTTATTGAATCCCTCAAACTTCAGAATCAGGTGGTACACTCCAAATGATCTCACTAAGGTTCCATCTAATTTGGCTGAAGATTGCATCCAAAAATATTAATTTGACTGAATCACGGTCTTTGAACTTTTCTGGATTCATTTTTGATCTTTCATTAAAAACATACATTATACATATCCTTTGTAGAAAGCCATGTCTTCTAAATATACAAATAAGACTCAAACATACCTTGACATTATCCTTGACTTTGTCAACATATATTTATGCTGCTTTGGAATGTTGTGTTTATTATAATAAATGTAACATAAACATATGGCATTAAAAATTCTTCTTTGTAATTTTGTAGAGATATATGAATAAATACAGTGGTTGTTTCTGGTTTCAAAATATATGATTTTTATTTTTCAGTCTCTTTGGCCAAGTTATCATTGTGGTAATGACATAATTTATGTAAATATTAACTGGCAAATTCAAGATGTTATATGATCATAACACATCAATTATTAATGCTCGAGGTACTTTTGCAGCAGAAAGACATTTAATCCGTTGTTTGAAACTAACCATGGGCCTGGTACAGTGGCTCATACTTGTAATCCTAGAACTTTGAGAAGCCAAAGCTGGAGGGTTGCTTGAGGTCAGGAGTTGAGACCAGCCTCAGCAACATAGGGAGACCTTATCTTTACCAAAAATAGAAAAATCAGTCAGGTGTCGTGGCCCTTGTCAGTAGTCCCAGCCACTCAGGAGGCAGAAGAAAAAGGATGGCTTGAGCTCAGGCGTTTGAGATTGCAGTAAGCTATGATGATGCCATGGTACTCTAACCCGGGCAACAGAGTGAGACCCTGGCAAAAAAAAAAGAAAAAGGAGGAAGGAAGGAAGGAAGGAAGGAAGGAAGGAAGGAAGGAAGGAAGGAAGGAAGGAAGGAAGGAAGGGAGGAAGGAAGGATAACTATAATAACTATGGAGGGCATATTATATTTAAAGGTTTCTGTTTTAAATTATTGTTAAATGAATAATTTCCTTTTTTATACATTAGATATAAAAATATAACTCCTACTGTCTCTTTTATTTTCTAATTTTTGAATGACATAACCAATTATAAACCAAAGGCCATATAAATAATGATCATGAAGCCAAGATTGTATTTGTCATTATTACTATTAATAATTATGATACAAATTGATGTAGGAGGTTAAGACTAAATTTAGAACTTGTCATGGTGGCCTTCATTTCTCCAGAGCTTTTAGCTGGAAGTTAATTTCTTTAACAAAATATATTTTGTCAGGCATTGTGAAGGATGAAAAAAGGATGAAGAGGAAAAGCAGTAGGAGGAAGAGAAGGAAGAGGAGGAGAAGGAATGAGAGAAAAAGGAGAAAGAAAAGAATGTGACATTTTACTGATAAGCTTAAAATCTGACACATATGAAATAGAGATGGGAGCTAGATGAGAAACACGAATGAGTTAAAATTAACTGTTCTTTATTAAGTAAAATTTCTCTTTTCCTTGACCTCTAAATTCGTCAACTCTCTTAAATAACTTTTAGCTAATGGTGACGAGTGATTTATTTGTTATTTGATTTACTTGATTTTTATTTTACTTGAGATGGTTTGTCAATTGTTCTAACAATGACTAATTTTACATTTGCAAGCGGTTTTAGACATAATTAAAACCCAAATATTTTAAAAACCACTCTTAACCATAGTAATGTAATAAAATAGTACATTTGGAGACCATTGTGCAAAGAATAAAATGCTAAATTTGCCCTTAATTGATATTTACAAACTTAAATGAGTATTGGTGATTAAGACATATACCTGCATTTTCAAAATGATTATCTATGAATTAGGATCAGCAACAATGACTCAAGCAAAAGAGTGCCGAGAAAACGTAATAGTTTTTCTATTAAGAGACATTCTATTCAAATAGCATGTCCTTTTATTCAAACAAGTCCATGAACTCCTTCTACTTTTCACCGCATTTATTTTAAAAACCATAGGTCAATAAAGGAAATGTACATAAGAGTGTTTTTAAGATTATACATGAACCTATACATATATCTGTACTAAATTGTCCCCTGTGGCTCTTCTTGAAAACCTGAGACCACCATTGAGATATGACTCAAGTTAATGAATGACTCGTAGGAGAATGGAAGGGATCCAGCCAGCAAACAGCCGACCGTCAGGTGCACGAGTGAGGCGATGCTTTATTACCCAACCACCAGCTGATCTTCCAGCTTTTCATAGACAGGTGAGAAAGGCTATTATAAATCAGCCATGGTGGCCAAGAACAAAAGATATTAACATAGAAAATGTTAAACAATGCTGTAAAGATGTGCACAATATATTTCAAGTAATATTTGATAGAAAAATCACAAATAAGCACATCCAATAAATAAGAAAATATGCATATACTCACTAGTGATTAACCTATTGAAATGTAGTGTTTCTTTATCCCCATTAAGGCTAAATTAAAAATATGTGATAACACAAATATTGGTAAGGATTGGAATATGGGTACACTCATACAAAATTTGCATAAATGCAAACTTGAATGTTTTTGGAAAGCATTCTGCCAAAATCTATTGAAACTTCACATATACTTTAAGAGTATGAACATTAGAAGGGAAATTATTTGTTCCTCCTTTCTAATGCTTTGTATCACATTATTTTTTATTAATATTGTGTTCCAATAACATTTATATTCAGTTTAAATATGGAAATTCAGTATATAAAGGAATTTCATCTTTAAAAACTACTCTTAAAGATCTGAGTGTGAGACAATAGTCATTGATTATAGTGATTTTTAAATTTCATTAAAATTATATTTTCAATTAATAGATACTTCCTTGATTTAGACATTCTTCCTACTTTCAGCTAAGTTTTTAGTGATGGAGTTCTAGATTATAATGTAAAGTCTAATATATGCTTTCTACACTCACAAGATCAACATGTAGTAGAAGAAAGAGAAAATAAACATTAGTTGACAAATTCTATTTTGTGGGAAATCGGACCACAGATAGGTAACATTTAAACCAGTTTTTGGGGTGGGGGATAGAGGATACTCTCCAACAAAATCATCTCTAAATAAATGACTTTGGTTGAAAGAAATAAGCCTGAAAATAGGAGAAAATACAAACTATTTCAGGCAAAAGGGCAGCATTTGAAATGACATAGATGTGTGAAAGAGGCGTAGCATGCTCAGAGACCTAAATGTAGCAAAGTGTACAAAGTGTTAGGATGCATACAGAAGTGTACCAAGGGATGAATGGGATCAGGTTGAGGAAGGACCTTCAGTTTAGACTGAATTCTGAGGGACAGTTACAGGTTTTGTGTAGTACGTAATTCTAATTGAAATATAGACTTTGGGGACATGAGCATGAGGTTAGAAGTTTTATTAAAAATTAGAACAATCTGTAAAAGACAGCAATTATTTAAGTAAAGAGAAATCTAAAGCCATTTAAAGTGTGGTTATTTGTATGAAATTGTTACATATTTCTGGATACGACCACTAAGAATAATAGGTAGAACATTTCCAGAAGATTTTCTTTCGATATTGTTACATTACTGTATATCATTATAATCATTTTAATTGATTTTTAATTTCTAAAAGTTTATCTTCAATATTTTAAAGCTAAACTGTTTTGTAAAATATTTTGAATGTTATTTCTTCTTTATAGATTAGATATTATATTTACATCAGGATAAATATTCAATTTTGGAATGTTCACAAAAATATTTTCTTCTGTAGTCTGGCAATTCTGATATATAGTGGCAGCTAAATTTGTCATTTGTCTTACATCTTATACCCTGAACTGACTATATAATACCGTGTTTCCCCAAAAATAAGACAGGGTCTTATATTTATTTTTCTTCAAGA
>VBSM01002937.1:25014186-25038938 GCA_008086735.1 Cheirogaleus medius
ATAGAGCTCTCATGGGGCAGATGAGAAGGGCTGCTCGTCTTCTTTACCGGTCTGTGATGAATACACGGGTTGTGCAGATACACTGCGTAGCCACGCCCATCACTAGGTCTTATTTTCAGGGTAGGGCTTATATTGCGCAAATGCTTAGAAATCCTGCTGGGGCTTATTTTATGGGTAGGTCTCACTTTTGGGGAAACGCGGTAGTATCCAATATTTTTTTCTCAGACTGTTTCTAAATATATAATCAGAGAATGATTACAAGAGAATCAAGGTATCCCATATTTACATTTTAAATTAAAATGTTCAGTACGAAAATATATGAGGAATTTCCATCACACAGAGAAAAGTTTGTTTGAAAATGAGGCTAACACAGAAAAAGGCATAGTCAAGAAATGAAAGGAGAGACAGACACAGCAAGACAAAGAGATTTAGAGTCATCCTACTTAATTTGGGCTCCTTGGTTAAGCCACATATCAAGCAAATACCATTTATTTTCTTCATGGTAATGTAAGCCAATACGGTTTTTTATTCTGAAATAATTTGCAAGACATTACATTCATCACCATGTATGAATGAAATTGTTCAACATGCTTATATGCTAATATACCTCTTATAATAGACATCATGCTTTCAAGTATTCAAACTATTTATTATATGTGGGTCTTGAACTTACCAAATAATTTCTTTTTGAATAATAATTGTAATCTGACCAATTGTATCAATGGAACAAAATTTCAATAAAGTAACCACTTTACTATTTATTTAAATGATTTTTTAAGTTTAAGAGATTGTTACATACATAAGACTAATTCAGAAGGGAAAATCAGAAATAAATCACTCTAGTGTCTAAAAAAGGTAAACTACTTTGTAGAAAAGTTAACTTGTTATGCAACAGAGCACCTCTTTCAAGCACAATAAGAACACATAATATTGCATGATATGATTAATGTGTTTTAACAGAGAACTCAAATCATTAGGATCACCCACAGAAAATCATCAGTGAGATATGACAGACAGGACATTGACAAACAACGTTAATATTTCTCCCATGGTGTGATTAACTGAAAGTCATTTTAACTTGGAAAATTTTATCAAAAATAATATTAAACCATAATATAGAGATATATTCTCTATATAAATGCACTGATAATACAAATTAAACAGAAATAAAAAAATTATTACATCTGGATTTTTAATCAATTTTATAAAATTTAAATAGCAGCAAAAATATTGTGCTTAACTTTGTAGTAGAATTCTACCTATGTGTAAAATTAAAATAAATGTATAGACTAAACACCCAAACCCTTGTATGTCTTTGGTAGTATTTTGGAGTTAAATTTTGTTCATTTTGGTAAAAATAGTATTTAGTAACTACCAAATATATGAGTCACAGAAATTCTCTTAGCTTCTAGGGATGTACAGAAAATTAGCAGGTACAATAATAGAGGTGTGAACAAGGTGATAACAGGAGCACTGATGCAGAACCCTCAGTTCTTTTCATGGAGCTATCCTGGAACACGTACTATGAAAGATGATTTGTATAAGCCCATCAATAAAGAATGTAGGAGAGTGGCTTTTCAGAGAGATCAGCATGAGACAAGAAAGAAAGTTTTATCTAAGAACCAAAAGCATTCAACATAGATGTCACCAAATATGTAGGGTGAGGTGTGGCTGGAGGTTATAAAATGTTAGCTAAGACCAAGCCAGGAAGACGAATTCATTCTCACAAAGAAACTTGAGGTTTATGCCATGGACATGGGTCATTCTAGCACAGTCAAGCAGTCACATTGTCCTTCTAAGCAACAGTGTGGAGAATGACTTGAGGGAGTTCTGCAACCTTAACTGATAATGTGTATATAGGGAAGTTGTAGAAGATAGTTCCTGGCTTTTGACCCTCAAAGTGAATTCGGGTTATAGGGTGGACACATGCCACATGTCTTGAGAGCCTCTAGTGTTATAATTTGTTGATACCTAACAGGTGACCCTATGCCAAGGGGTCACTCTGTAGTTTAGATAGTGTATTTATCCTAACTTAATTATATAGCATGTAGGGAGGAAGAACAAAATGCACAGTATACAACTCTGAGCCTTTGCCCCATCCATGGTACATGACCATCCTTTCCAGGATTAGCAAACCTCTGCCTTTCTAGTGGTTTTCTACAGTGTTTATATTAGACTCTGAGATCTTTCTACTCTTTACTAATTGACATATCCAGCAGATTCAGAAGACAAAGCCAGCATCCCACATTAGTTTGTTCTTTTCCCAGGACTTTACTCTGTATGTGAAAAGTGAAGAAGAATTGTTTAAAAATTAAAATAAATAGATTTTAGTGTCTTTTTGGTTGATATTTAGTTTTACTGCATTATAAGTAGAAAGTGTAGCTTATGGATATCTTTATTTATTTGAATATTTTCCAACTTTTAAAATTTATTGATAATTTCCTCAGGAAAAATGCAATTAATTTTGCAAATGTCAGTAAATGTATTGTAATTATAAAATAATTTGTTTTAGTAAACCATTTTATGTATTTCTATATGAATATATTCACCTTTACTTTCATTGCTTTGGGGTCAATACATTTATTGCTAATTTAGCTGTTGAAATTTTCTATACCACATATATTGATTTGTCTTTTCAAAATAATTTTAACATCATATGAACTTAAAAAGAAATCACACATATTGCCTATTTGGTTTTGTTTATATTCTTATAGGATGACTGAAAACACCTAAATGGATTATAAAGCAGAATCAAAAAGATATACAACCATGTCATCAAGGCTGGGAAAGGTAGGGGGGAGAAAGGGATGAAGAGAGGTTAGTTAATGAATGAAAAAGTACAGTTAGATAGAAGGAATAAGTTCTAGTGTTTGAAAGTGCAGTAGAGTGATTGTAGTTAACAAGAATTTATAGTGTATTTCAAAATAGCTAGAAGAAAAGGTTTGCAATATTCTCAACACAAAGAAATATAAACATTTGAGGTGATGGATATCCCAGTCATCCTGATTTCATTGTGTGGCTGAATCAAAAAATGAATCACACTGTGTGGCTGTATCAAAAAATAACCAGCACTCCATAAATAAATACAGCTAATATGTATCAATAAAAATAATAAAGAAAAATACAGGAAAATGTTATGTCATTTGCACAATTAGTATAGGTTTGTTTACAATGTGAATAGTGATATTGTATGGGCGTGAAATATTTGAGTTGAGTATGAAGAACGAGTAGTAAGTAACTAAGATGAAAAGATGTTAGGTTGACATTCTAGGTAGAACAGATGAGGAATAGAGAAGAAAGGAGAAAATTGTAAGGCATGGTGCCATTTATCATGGTTTGTGGCGTTAGTAACAGAAATCCAAACTGAAGTGGCTTATGCAATAAGGAAAGCTATTGATTCTCATATACCAAAGTTCTTTGTTAGGGTAGGTTCAAGTGCTAATTAATTTAGGTGATTTTTTTTCCTGGTTTTTAGTTTTCTTTGAGACAGAGTCTCCCTGTCACCCTGGCTAGAGTGCAGTGGAGTCATCACAGCTCACTGCAACTAAAACTCCTGGGCTCAAGCAATCCTCCTGCCCCAGCCTCCTGAGTAGCTGGGACGAGATGTGCCAGCCACCACACCTACCTAATTTTTTTTCTATTTTTAGTAGAGACAGGGGCTCACTTTTGCTCATATTTTCTTTTTATGTAAAGACCGGTTCCTCTCATAGACATTAGAATCAAATAGAGCTATTTGGGGGACAGAGAAAGTAGTTTTGCTTTCCTGTTGTCTCTCATAAGAGTAAGGGGAAACTTTCTGAGACATCTGCAGTAAACTAGTCCTTGAAATCATCAACCCAAATTGAGTCACAAAGGCATTTTTAAACAACCCATGGCACTATTTATTTGATGCTTCTAAGAAAAATAAATCCTTGCTTTTCAGGTAAGGTCATTTCTCCAAATCACAACTCTCTGTTGCTCAGTGGCATAGAGTGAATAGATTTTGGAAAGTTAGCCACAGTCCCCAACATAGTGTATTCTGGGAAACATAAATCAGTGGCTTTGACTAGAGCAACACAAAGCTTATTATCTCACTGAATTCCCCTTTTAGATATATTAGATAAATGTATGCTATTATATGTGCTATTCTAATTGAAAATCTAAAGGATAATTTAATTGACAAAATTTCACATTGCCATGTTTTTTTAAAAAAAATTGTAAGAATATTTATTAAATTGATTTAATTAAAAATAATATGATAATCTGAGTCTTAGGGGTTCCTTGTGACATTGTGGTATATTTCTTCAGAGTTCAGTGATTAGTACTTGATATTGTTGTATGGGAAAAACTAGTTGTTAAAAGTAACAGATATGTCAACTGCTTGTTGAAGTTCTTGTGCATTTTATTTTTTTAGTTATTCCAGAAATAATAAGTCGAAAAATGTATACTTTTAGACAATTATATGCATGCATAAACTCCACTCATTTTTGTCTTAAGTCTTACATTATATTTATAAAAAGAAAGTGTAAGGCTATTTTTGCATTCCTGCATTCACTATTATACTAATTTGGCAATCATGTTCCTTAACAGACACTGTCTCATGGAACTATCACCAATGAAGAAAATACTGACTAACCTATGCTGCCTACTACAGCAGCTACAAGCCACCTGGCTATTGAGCACTTGCAGAATGGTCAGTACAATTGAAGAATAGAATGTTTAATTTTTTTAAATTTAAGTAATTTTAAATGTAAAGACCACAAGTGTATAGTTGCTACCATCTTAAACAAGCACATTAGATTAGAAAGTAGATGTTTTGAATGCATGCCAAGCAGGGTATAATCAAGAACACCTAACTACCAATATTTTGTAAATTATGGATATAATAATATTAATAATCTACTTTAATGAAAAAAATTATAAGAATAAGATGAATAAGAACAGGATTATAGTATGTTTTTCATTATAAGAAATATTTTCTGAACATATCATAAAGTCAATAAGTTAATCTTACAATAGCAACATGTAACCAGAAACAATAATTGAATCCACAATGCTTGCTACAAGTACAATAAATTGCCATCTGCATCATTTTAACAATACAGTTGCTGTTTTTAAATGTACTCTCTTACTCTTTTCATGCACTGTGCTTTTCATGACATTATTATAAGGCTGATAATTCCACATGTGATACGGCATTAATGTATATTACATCTCCCTATTTTAAACTTATCTGTTTAATAACTTTAATTTCATCTGCAAAGTTGTTTCACAGCAGCGTATGTATTAATGTTTGATTAAATGAGCGGGAGATGGGAATACTGAAAGGACGACTTCAGTTGCTTACAACAACTTGTAATGTCCGTTCCCAAGGGAAGAGGAAGGGAATGGTACATAATAAGTAATTATTATTGTGTAGAGTTTATTGTTTTGTATTTTAAAAGAAAAATATATCTAATAATGGCTACTATATCAAAAAGTAACACTTTATAGAGACACCAAGACACTAATTATTATGTCATATCACAGAATCCTTTAAGTAAGTAGAAAAAGTACTATTTTACTCTCATTTGGAACCTCAGTATTTTATTATCAGGGTAGAATTTAATAACCTGCTTTATTTTATATATATGTGTGTGTGTGTGTATATGTGTGTGTGTGTAGAGAGAGAGGGAGAGAGAGAGAAAGAGTTTATTTTGGAATTTTATCTGTGATTTTTGGGGGCCAATCTGTGTATGACAGTCTGCTAGTTTCCAGACATAAATAATACACATCCTTTTACCTCTAGGCACAGATAAGTGACTTTATAAGCAATTTTAAGTGGTCATGTCTTATCAAATTCAAATTTATCAAATTTTATCACTCATTTGTGGGGGATGGCTTCAGATCTGCACTACATATTTCACTGGTTTGAAATATGCCAGCTTTCTGCTTTTCTCAAAGCATATCTGATTGTCTACACATGGCAGAACTGGCCTTCACCATATGGTCAAACTATGCATTCTCCCAGATTTAAATAAATGAATTCTAACAAACCATTAGTTATTCCTGTGCATGTCTACAAAATTTAGAAATGTGATTTTTAAAAAAAATGGCACATGGTTAACTATAGTTAAGAATCCTGTATTATATACTTGAAATGTACTAAAACAGTAGATCTTAAGTTTTCTCACCACACACACATAAAAATGATAACTAGGTGATGTGATAGATGTGTTAAAAAACTGACACAGTAAAGTGAGTTTTTTAGACTCTTGAATCTAAAGGAGCCAGTTATGTGAAAAAATTACAAATTGTGCATTTAGGGGATTTACAAGTTGATTGTGCACATATACATGTGTAAGTTTGTACTTTCTTGGCTTCTTGATGTTTTCAGTTTTAAGTTTTATATGAGGTACTTGGTTCAAAACAAAAGCTGATATTAATAGGTTTTGGAAAATGAAAATTATGGTAGGTTACTTGCAATATATTGATCATTTTGATGTGTTTGTTAAATTACAATATCCATCCACAAAGTTGTTCCTTGAGGTGAATTCAAAGATGATGCCAGATAATCATTTGATTCAAGTTCAAATATATTCACATCATTATTTGATTTTTGAAATAAGTAGAGATAGAAAAATAGAAAAGATAGAAATTTAAGTCAGAGAACACCTGAATAATTCTTCAAATTGCCATACTGAGCTGTAAATAAATAAGCAGGTAGTGATATTTCTAGAGGATCATTCCATGAGGAATGCTTGATATAGTAGATTCACAAAGACGTAAAGATTACTAACAGTTATGCAGCAGTGACAAACCCTTGATAGTGTCACTCATTGGGAGTAGAAATACGGGTATCCTTTTGAACAATTAAAAGCCATGTTTTATCAACTATGTAAAAGAGAGATCCTCAAGAGGAAGATAGACTTACTGTCTCTCTAGTCATTAGTGGCAGTAGTCCATTGCAATTTAATTTGAGAAATAAAAAAATATGATTAGTTTTGATCTGAGAGTGCTGTGGGAACAATCCATACAAAATGCATATGTAAGAAATGATTGTGGTGCATTATAGCTCAGAAACTGAAAATGACTCTAAGTATGTCATACAGGTGTATTTGCTTTGTTTTGTCTTAAACAAGGTATCTATATCATGGTGAGTGTAATAGTGGGCTGTAATGTTATCTGTGCAATTTTTTACAATCTATTTTACCTCTCTAAACCTTATTTTTCTGAAATAAAATAGGCTTTGGAGCTGAATATACCAAGATTTCAAATGAGGCTGTTTACCTTGCTTATCTAATAGTCTCATATAATTCCTGTAAAATCTCTGGATACCATTTCCTTCATCTGGAAGAAAAAATGTGTGACTTTAGCATCTAGCTTTCAAATATTTCATATATGCAGATAACAGGTATTTATGTATTACATTTAATACTGTGTGTTCTTGTTCCCATACCCTTGAATCTGGGTTAGTTTTTTTTTTTTTTAAATATTAAGGGGATACAAGTGTTATTTTGTTTGTTTGTTTGTCTTTCCATGGTTGAACTGCATAATGCTGAAGTCAGAGTTTTTAGTGTGTCTGGGTTGTTTTCTGATTGCTTTTAACATTGGATCATGGAGAAGAGGTGCTCTATGACTTCTATACCCACCTCTGTACCTATGACTTCTATACCAGGTGGCATGAAGCCTTCACCTGGTTGTCTTGGTATTTTCATTATCTGAAGGCTCCCTCTCTGGATATGCCTTTTTAAAACTCAGAACCCATGTGTGAGATATCCAAACTAAATGGACTGACATCATGAGCCCTCCAGTCAGGAGTTGCAGCAAAGCTAATTTTTCATTCTTCTCAGGCTAGTTGGCAGACGCATGATTGAAGGATCCACCTTTAGAGAAGATCCTCTAGTCTCAATGGTTTCAGCCCTCAGCCATTTCATTCTTCCTAGTTGACTCATGGATTTCATGAGCATAATAAAATGGGCATTGTTTTTTAACACCAAGATGTTACTATAGTAATAACTCATAGAATTATAAAAAATAAGAAATTTATGGAAAACATTATAAGTGTTATAAAAATAAAAATATATAAAATGATATACATGTACATAGTATAGTGGACAAATAAACATATCTAAAAATATCTGAGTTATGTTCATTAATGACTAAGTGGATCATAAGATCTTGTTTAAGAATTAGAAGTGTTTAGACTATGCCCTGTTATTCTGGGCTTAATATTATTAATACATTAGGCACAAAACACTCTCTTGTGTTAATTACTCATTAGTGCCGTTATCAGAACAAATGCCGGAGTAACTGTAGAATTAAACAATATGGAATATGTAGTAAGCATGATCTGGATTTGTCTTTTTATTCTGAATGTCATTTATTTATGTCCTGGGTATGGGGGGGAGAACCTAGCTCTGATATTAAAAGCATGCCAATATATTGAAAATAAAATCCAAAAACTAATGCTCAAGAACAAATTACATTCTACACTGTAAAGCTGTGAAGTATGCCAACAGAGAGCTGAGATGCATATTATTCAAGTGTGCAAAATGACTTCTTCACGAAGATTTTGTAAGAGATGAATACTAAGTCGGCCAGGCTACAATAGGCAAATCGTATGTTAGATCAGAAGTAGACACTTTAGTTTCATGAGTCATTGACTCGGAAAGTTGTCTTAAAGGTATTAAGGAAGGAAAAGAAAAAGAAGAAAAAGCACAATAAAAAATAGCATATCTATCACAAACTATGTCAGTAGGGGTGAAAAAATATCATGATGCATGGAATCGTAGAAACAGAGAATCCAATTTATCAGGAAAAACCTCATACCTGGCACTTTTTGACACACAAAAAAGTTGTGATAACATTTTCTCTCTGTATTAAGATCCTAGCATCTACAAACGATAACACAGTGATCAAATATTAGGCATAAAAATTTTGTGTGGTTAAACTAGCACATTAAATTTGAGTCTTAATTTTCTCACATAAAGTCATTTATCAGTTATGTGATAAATTTAATATGTCAACCATAACATATCAAAGAAATATATTAAATATAAATCATTTTATGAATAGTGGTCAAATCAAATAATAAAATAACTAAACAGTTTAGAATTTATTCCTATAAATGTGGTACATTGTTATCTGGCAAATCAAAAAACATATATCAAAATTACTTACCACAATAACACATTTTACTTCTCACCATATTACAAATACATACCAAATAGAAAATATATATATGTTTATATATATTGATATCAAAAAATAACAGCGCTTCTCAAATTACTTTTAGACACAAGAACACTAAGGAAAAAATAAAATGAACAAGATTGCCTAGTTTTGTGACAACAGGAAAGCCTTGAGCTATAAATTCACAGTAAGCACATAAAATAAAGAACATTGAGTCAGCCTTACTTTTATTGATATTTCCTTTCTTACATCTTGAGAAAAGAACAGGAAATTTTTTAAGCCAGATTGAAGAAGTCTCAATTTAATACAACAGCAAATTGTCACACAAATAAAGCAATTTTCCAATAAAGTTTTTCCTTAATCAATTAGATTGAAACATAATTATGTTAACAGAACCTAAAGTTAGTATCAGTACAATATTTCTGTGTGTGTTTATGTGTGTTGGAAAAAGACCACATATAACTATGCAAGGGAAGGTCATATTTTCAACACTACACAGGTGAGTGAAAAACAATTAAACATTTAAAATTATGTCTCATTTGTTAAATACAAATATAGTTAAACAAATTTATAAAGGCACTAATATTGCCTTTTCTGTAATTTTGCAAATGATTATATATCTCTTGTGCTAAGTATAAACCTCAATCCAGTAATTTAACCTGAGATTAGATTTGAGAAAGAAAATATATTGATTTGCTAATTTTTATAATTTACTCTCTGTATCTTATTTGGTATACATAAAGATTAAAGTCAGCAATCCTAAACACTGAGAACTAGATTGGGAAGATTATGATGTTCCTAATTATTAGAAAATTATCACTGTCTGAAAATGAACTCAGCAGGAGTCGCAGTACAGATTGCTGAAAGCAAAATACATAGTTGGAGGAAGGATTTAAATGTGCTGCTAACTCACATGTCACAACACATGAGCGCACGAAAATGAGAATGGGAGAGAAATCTTAATTTGGTAAAAAAAAACAAACATGTTTTAGGAACTGTGTATACACGAAAGGAGATAAAAGAATAATAAATAAATAAATAATTAAGTTTCAATGTGGTAAGTGTTATAGATGTGGCAGAATGCCAAGGTAGGCAAATCATAGCCATCTACCTCACATGCAGGTATCAGGGAATGTCTCCTAGAAGAATTTAGATGCTTGAATAGTTCCTTCAAATGTGAGAAGTAGCTAGGTAAAGAAATTCTTGCGTCAGGAAAAGTTACTGGCCTAGCAAAGTGCATCTAAAGGTAGATAAAACTATAAGACATCTTGAGGAAACCGCAAGTAACTTGGTATGTGGAAAGCTTGAGGGATACATCTCAGAGAGATCAAGAAAAAGAAACAAGTTGAAATATACATATGAGCCTGTATGATTGGCATCTTTATTTGCTAAGCTAAATGGATTAAATATAATGTTCACAAAACTTTGGAAACTCTATTTAAGGAGATAAAATCTCATGATGAGACTCATGTTTTCAGAATACTCTGACAGAAGTTAGAGCACTTTTCTCCTCAGTGGCTTATGCAAAGAAATCCACTGAATGATGGAAAGCAAATAACACAACTAATGTTTTATCTATATAACAAGTATTTAATAAGTAGTATTTTCTAATTATTAATATGTAATCCATTCTAACACTCTCAAGTGGTTTGTCTGGGTTAATTTTTTACAAAATTCGTTTTAGAGAATCAAAATATAATATATTTTTTAAAAAATTTGATATATATATTTTTTATTTCAGAATATTACAAGGGTACAAATGTTTAGGTTACATATATTGCCCTTGCCCCACCTGAGTCAGAGCTACAAGCATGTCCATCCCCCAGACGGTGCGCACCACACCCATTAGGTGTGAATATACCCATCCCTTCCTCCCCTCTGCCACATGCCCAACTAAAAAGAGGTGGAAGTTATGAAAATATTTTTATTGTTTAGAAGATTTTGTGGAATGTTACAAGGTAACATTCATCGGGTGTTGGGCAGGTTGAGAGGGGGAGGGAATGGGTATATTCACACCTAATGGTTGTGGTGCACACCATATGGGGGATGGGCACACTTGATGCTCTGACTCAGGTGGGAAAAGGCAACATATGTAACCTAAACATTTGTACCCCTCATAATATACTGAAATTTAAAAAATGTATTTTGAATCTTAAAAAATACCATGAATTTTTTTTATTTCACAAAAGTATAAACTATTTCAAATGCATTAACCATTACTTTCTTGGCAAATAGCTCTCATTATTGCCGTAATGTGCAAGGGCTTTTGGAAAGGGAAACACATTTCATCTGTCTCTTCATGGTAAAAATATCATTTTTAAAAATAATGGGTAATAAAATACATACCTAAAATTTTTTGCTGTAGAAAGAATCTTTTAAAAAAGACTGTTTGAAAATGTTCCAATATTATGTGATTTTTTTCCCCTAAAACCTATTAGCTAACATTTCACTAAACTTACAAAGGTTGTTAACAGATTTCTCACAATGTTGAAAATTCCCAAATGAGCAATATCTGTGTTTATTTAACTGACTTATTATAATATTTAAAACAATTAACAACTTCAAATAAAATTCCAAGAATACCTAACTGATATCAGGGGGGATTAAAATTTACTACCTTATAATAAATGTAATTAGTCTAACAAGGTGCAGTCAATAATGCATTTTCAACTGTTTAACATCCTAACCTACTTACTTTTTATGAGTAAGTCTTTGAAGACAAGCATATTTTGTCTTGGTTTCCACAGTCCTGCCATCCTATATAGATGATTGCCTTGCACTTAGTAAGTTGTTAATAAATGAATAAAGGAAATAAATTAATTTCAATATACATTCAATATACATCAAGGACTGGAAAAACTGTAAAATTTGATGAATCAGACAATTTTAAGAAATAGCATGTAGTGATCTGAGAGCTGAAAATCAATGTCTGAGTTACATCAACTTAATTGAGTAAAAGCACACTGTAAAAAGAGTAATCAAAGCAATAATATATGAAAGGATAAAAATATCTCAAAATAATGCCACAGAAGTAAATAGTAGTATGAAATTTTAAGAAGAACAGTTTGGTCAACATAAAAGAGCAAACTAGATAAAGATCAGATATTGTCCACTTGTTTTTGGCAAATTTGACCCACAGGTAATTCTGACTAGACTGGTGACAGTGTTATTGTATTAAATCAGTTAGAAAATGCAATTGGCTCCTGCAATAAATTATACGTAAGAAATTAGAGGCAAAAAATATAGATTTTTTCCAAGAAATTTCATCTAGAAAATCAGAGATATTATAAAAGTAAGAGTTTGTTTTCCTTTGAATTTAAAATTTAAGATGAAATATTTATAGATACTGATAGTGTGAAAGCTAAACTATAATATGGAAGGAGTAGTTGAAGAATTGAAGGTCAGGATCACCGATATAACAAGGCGTTATAGAACATTAGCAGAGGTAGAAAGTTAACTCTGGGTGTGAAAACACAAGCCTTTTCCAGCAAAACAGAAGAAAGACATAGGAAAAGACAGATACAAATTGTAGGTGATAAAGAAAAAACACTGAGTATTGGTGAATCTTCATATATTCTGAGTAGTAGGAGTTATAATAACTTTTATGAAAATAAAGAGGCGACAAATGAGTTCAAACACATGGGATGTGTTGGAATAACCAATGAATAGTATGTGAGAAAGAATTGAATTTTAACCATGTACAAGGATCCCTAGGGCATTATTGAAGATTAGTTGTGCCTTTTCTACAGACACTCAGCAGTCTGGGTATTGTAATAGAGGAGTCAGATTGTTATGCATATTAAGGTTGGTTGAAAGAAGATTAAAGAGCAGGGGGGTCAGAAGCCTTCTAAGAGGTACTCCTTAATATAATAAGGATCTCTTAGGATTGTAATCTGCACATGGCATATCTATACAAAATAATAATGCATTTATTGAAGACTTTCTTGGAATAAAAAAAACACAATGTAAATAAGCTGAATGTTTTCGGTATAACCTTTGCACTGTTCAGCAAAGGATATGCACAATCTAGAAGTATTCTAATGTTCAATCACATACCTTAGTTAATTTCGAGGTATCAGAATCATACCTTAAGATAGTTAAGTTCATACGAATCTCTCCTTAGCGATAATATAGCTTTTTATAAAACATCAGATAATTTGGACTTCCTGTAAAGGAGAAAAAGCAATGATAAGATTGCTTGAGTATTCTGGGATGTTTGCCATTTGTAATATTCAATATAAATAAATTAATTAACCTTTGGTTTATCAATTGCTCCATGATATGTATAGTTGGAATGATGCTGTTTCTCAATATTTGAAGTAGTCTGACTGAATATATAAAATTGAGTTTTCAAATTTACAAATCTGAGGACAAACTTGTGTTATGTATTATTTTGTACCTGTTAAATTAATAATAAAGTGTTATAACCTCATAACATGTACAATTGTAAAATCAAAGTACTATGAATAATAGTTATAATAGGTTAAGAATAGGGGGAAGAAAACTGGAGAATAGCAGACAGCAAACTTTCTTCAGATTAGATTAAGGATGTTTACTTCTCTTTTTTTTTTTTTTTACCAAAAATACATACAGTGCAGTGGCATAGTTTAATTTGAAGTCACTATACAGTTTAAAATAATATATTTGCCATAATAATAGAATAGGCCACCAAATGATTCATGTGCAAATCAGGTTTAATTGAATTGCCACCTAGATATAATGTGGCAAAATCCCAGAGGCTGGTGGGCCTATTACACATGTGTTTCCTCTTCACACAAAATGCGCTAAGGACCTGATTCCTGTGACTCTCCAGGGTGACTGCCTTTCATGTGGTCACTCTATAGTCAAAGTATTTTTTTCCTTTCTACTTACATAATCCTCACATCAAAACCACTTTTATGATCACTATTGCTCAAGAAGAGAAAATCTACAAAATTACCCACTAGATCTCAAGTACTTTACCTACAAATGGCACATGTTTCATTGACTAAAACAAGTTACATAATCACACCTACATTTTACAGAGTGGAGCCCGTAGGCCCACAAGGAAGAGAACCAGAAATGTCAGTGTGCAATAGTAATATCTATCACACATATATTTTTAACATCAATTAACTCATCTGATAATATTTTTATCTGTTTCAAGATGATAACATTTACATTTTGTATTGTTTAATTATCACTGCCCACCTTTTCTACAACTTTCAAATAAAAATCATTTGATTAAAGAACTTTACTTCCATGCAGCCTTTGGAATTCTTTCTCCTCATCCCTGTTTGTCTCTCTGTTCTGTCTCAATTTCACTTTTTTGCTTTTTCCTTTGTCCCCAGCAAGTCACTCTTTTATTTTCAAATTACTTTATTCCTTTTAAAACAATTTTTGCCTTACTGAATGAGTGCCAAATGGGTCAAAGATATATAATATATTTAAAATTGGAATTTTTGTTTAGAGTATCATTGTGGAATTATAAAAAAAGATTGTGCATACACAAATGTATGTATGTGTGCAAAGAATTTTTAATTAGTGTTTATAATGTAAAAAAATCAGAGATTGTATATTACTAAATTTTGGAGATTATTTAAATAAATGCAATGTACCTATTCTACATAAAGAAAATGCAGTAGCTTAGATAACTAAAGTAATATATCATTAGGTTAACAAAGTAGATTAATTAAAATGTTAAAAATATATTTAAAAATGATACATCTTTACATGAATTAAATACATATATAAGCCAAAGATAATATATCATTAGGTTAACAAAGTAGATTAGTTAAAATAAAATGTATTATAAAATTATACATCTTTATATGTAATTAAGTAGGCATATATAAGGCAAAGACAGAAATACATAACTATTCTCATTATATTAGCAATGCTGGATACATTCCATACAGCTCTCATATATATGCATATCTTCTGTACATTTCATAGGATTGTCTACGATTTATAAAGTTAGCATCATTTTCATTTTCTTTTTAGTATTGTTCTATACTTTTCAAACTAATATTAGGTTATTATCAGAACAGAAAGTCAATTATTCCAATTAATGACTGAGGCTCATTCAGTTTACAGGGTTGTTATCTATAATCTCTTGTTCAATAGTTCAAGTTCTTTACTGGCACAAATTTTCTTATGTCAGAAAATGAATCTTATGCCTCTTTGACATCATTCAATGGAATTGATATATAATCTGGCTTATTTTACCATAAAAATTGAAAAAAACGATAAAAAGATATAACAAACTAAAATTTAAGTGTAATAAAAATATAAATATAGTATTACAACTGAAAATACGTTTTTATATATGTAAAATGAATAATAACACATTTCATAAACTTATTCAGGTCAATTGTAGATTAATTTTAGATTTATTATTTCTTTGTACCTTTAAAAGAATGATAATAGTGAAAAGTAAGAAATACGCATAAATTCTAAGGACTAGAACCTAGTTATATTTCTCTCAAAATTATTTTATTTACCATTTAATCAATAAGAAAAATAATATGTCTTCTCATAAGATCTTACAGTAGCTTGAATCAAACAAACTTTATTACAGAGAACAATTAAAAGTCAGGATAAAATGCAAACAGTTGGTATTTGAAGACATCGGAAAGAGCCAAAGCAGCAGAGATTTAAGGCCTCAAGTTAATTAACACAGGAAAACTTAATTTAGCCAATTCTGTCCTTTCTAAATAAATGTTGAAAATTGATAAAATTAAAAATTCATGTATAATAAAATTTCAGTAATCCAACTATAGGCTAGTATGACTACATCATTATCAGTAATAATGGTTTTGGTAATAATATCAATAGTAGCAACAATAACATCAAGAACAGGAACAATTCTTATTACTAGTATGAGGTGACTTCAAAAAGTTAATGGAAAAATACAATTTAATGAGAAAAATAAAAATATATACTTTATTTTTCAACATAAGATTCTGTGAGTTCAAGACACTTTTGTAATCAATGATACAAGGATCCCTAAATAACTGTAGGTCCTGGGACTTGAAGTAGTCAATGCAATTTTTTGCATTATTAACTATAGCACAATGGGTGCCATGGTATTATATACAACCTTAAAATTTGTACCCCCATAATATGCTGAAATAAATTAATAAATTAATAAATAAATATTGCTTTAAGATTAGTTGACAAAAAGGAGTCAGAAGGAACCAAATAAGGGCTATAAGGTGAATGCCTAATAATTTCCCATAAAAACTTTTCCAAAATTGTCCTTGTTTGATGAGAGGAATGAGCAGGAGCATTGTCTTGGTGAAAAAGGACTCTGGCGAAGCATTCCTGGGTGTTTTTCCGCTAAAGCTTGGACAAACTTTCTCAAAACACTCTCACAATAAGCAGATATTATCTTTCTTTGGCCTTCCAGAAACTCAACAAGCAATATGCTTTGAGCATTTCACAAAACTGTAGCCATGACTTTTGCTCTTGACCAGTCTGTTTTTGCTTTGGCTGGAACACTCCCACCTCTTGGTAGACACTGCTTTGATTGTGCTTTGTCTTCAGTATCATACTGGTAAAGCCACGTTTCATCTCCTGATGTCCAACATGACATTAGGTAAAAACTAAGGAAATCTGGATAAAATGTATGCTTTAATTAATGATAATGTATCAATATCTGTTTATTAATTGTAGGAAATGTGCTATACTAATGTGTAATGTTAAGAATAGAGAAAACTAGCTGTGCAGTACGTGGCACCATTCTTCGCTACCTTTGCAATTTTTCTGTAACTCTAAAACTGTACTGAAACTAAAAGTTTATTTAAACACATACACATGCAATCAGACAAAACCAAAAATAAAAACAAAATCCCATTTATCATGAGCTTATATTCTATGTGGGAGGATAGATTATAAACAGATATATAACAAATGTATTATATATATACATTTGTTGCATATATATATGCAATAAATAAGTAATTTATTGGAAAATAAAACAAAGTAAAGAGACCAGAAGAGAATGACAGGGTGTTATTTCAGATAGGTTGATTAGAGTAGGCCATGATATGGAGATAAAATCTAAACAAATTGTGTTAAAAATATTGCCTCACAGAAAAAATGAAAAAGAGATAATGTCAGTGGGAATAACCAATGCTGCAAATTACCACTTAGAAGTTGAGAAATGGGAAAATTTAGTGCATTTTTTTATTTTTGGCACTCTTGGGAAAGGCAATCATGCCCCTTAGAAGCTTTCTAACACTTGCATGGTATCATAAGAGCTTGCCTCAGGGCTGGAAATTTTCCTTACACCAAGATAAGCAGCCCTCACAATTTGCATTAGGCTTATCACTTTGTGAATATCTTTCCTTGTTCCATGTTTGATGAGAATTCCTTTGTTCTGCTGAAGGGTGTGCATTTCATGCATCTGGTCAACCCCACTGCTAAATCAGTTCCTGGTAGATAGGGAATAGGATTTTTTGCCTGCAGCATAGGAAGGGTATGTGTAGACCACTTTTACATGGCTAGGAATAAGATTACTCTTTTACCAAAATTGTGTACTATGGAGTATTGTCCATTCTAGAGGGAAAATTCTTGTGGTTCATTTTAGATATGTTTATTTTAAAGTTTCTTTGTAACTTCTAAATGGAAAAGAAAAGTAGGCGCCTGAATATATAGTTTTGGAATTCAAAAAAGAGGTTTGAACAGAGAGGTAGATTTTGGAATTATCTACATATCAGTTATTATCAACACTCTAGAAAATAATGTGTTTCCCTTGTGAAGGTATACTGAAAAGAGAAGACAATGTGATACAGCGACCCAAAAAATGGCCTATCCAAATATAGTGGAAGAAAAACCACAAAAGAATCATGGCTAATTAGGAAGAATCTGAGAAAAGGCAGGAAGGGGACAAACAAAATACTTTTGAAAGACCAAGAAAAGTCGGTGTTACAAACTGTTCCTGTAGGCGAGGTGCAGTGGCTCACACCTTTAATCCACGAGGCGGGCGGATCGCTTGAGCTCAGGAGTTGAGACCAACCTTCCTGGGGAAATATGATTGAGGAATTAATGAAATGTGGCTCATAAGATCATGATTCTATTGTATAACCCAATATTGCTATATTAAAGACAGAAACAGGAGTTTTCAGGGTTTTGCCCTGAAGGAATGTGTGAACTCAATGGTTCACTTATTAGAGGCTGCTATCATGGGAGAGCTCTCCAATCTCTGGTGGGGATGTTTTCCAAGAAGGCTTCTCGGTATCTCAAAATCTGTGAGCTTTCCTATGTCTTGAAAGACAAGAAAAGGCAAATATGGCCCAAAGGATGGGAGCCGGAGACAATGAGTGAACTTTGCCCAGAGATGCGCCCCGGTGGTTATAAACAACCTATTTATTAGAGATGGGCTTCCTGCTCTCTCCTGTCTGTCTACCCTTAAGTCCATCATAACTAATGAAACAAATACTGAGTCACTATACCTCTTTTGTTTTATCTTTGTTAATTGACAACTACCTCTTAAAACTTAGAAACTAGCCCCTAAAAGACTTTGTAACTGTTTATTCACTATATAAATTAGAAGCCCCTTGAGAGGACTTTTGACCCTAACCCACTACCTGTATCCCCTAGCAACTGCATTCCCTGATATGCAAATATGTTACCCTGACTACTGGTAATTGATGTCTGTGATTATAAAAACCTGTATGAATCTAACCATATTGCTGGCGGTTATAGAGATCCGCCAGTCCCTAGGAGCTTCCTGCTATGTTATGTCTCATCTTTATATATATATATATAAAACTATAAACTATACCTTAGTCTCTGTGTATTCTTTTATTTCTCTCTGTTGCCTATCAATTTCCTTATCCTCTGTGGCGACCCCTATCTTAGGGACTTGGCTCTGTGGGAACAAGCAGCTGATCTCCTCACAGGCCTGCCTCAACTCTCGCCCAGCATGACCTGAGCAAGAGCAAGATTCCTTCTCTACTAAAAATAAAATAATAATAAAAAACATAGCCAGGAGTGGTGGCACATGCCTATAGTCCTGGCTATTCAAAAGACTGAGGCAGGAGGATCGCTTGCGCCCAGGAGTTTGAGGTTGCTGTGAGCTATGACGATGCCACTGCACTCTAGCTCAGACAACAGAGCAAGACTCTGTCTCAAAAAAAAAAATGTTCCACTGTTCCTGTTCCTGTTATTTAGGAATTTTTAGGAATTTAGATTTATAAGATCTTTGATGTCTTTAGAATGAGTGTGCTGAGAAGTAAATTTAGTCTGTCTATCCATCCATCCATGTGTCTATCTTCCTCTACCAGTTGAATTAAAATTTTTAAATTTCCTTAAGAGTAAACATTACATCTCTACATTGTCAATATCTGCCCCCTCCCACAGCATCTTACACACAGTTGAGGTTCACAGCCCTGGCCTAGTTTTATTACCATGTATAGAAAACTTAAAGACAGCAAAAAGTGAAGCCATAACATAATAATTAAAAGTTTAATCTTATTCACTGAATTCAATCATTTATATTAACTAAATTAGCTCCAGATAATCAGATGTAATGATACACACACACAAAAAATATATATGTATATATAAAATATATATACACACACATATCAATATGATATAAATATATATGTTTATTTATTTTCAGATAACCTCTGCACTGGAAAATAAAATTAAATTATTCATGCAAAACATACTTATAGCAAATGCAAAAACATTTAGCTCATCAACAAGAAAATCAGTAAGTACTCATTCATTATTTATTCTCTTCATTTTAATGTACTATTGACTGTTTTTTATCAGTTATTCCCCCATATGAGTACATTATCAGGACATTCTATGAGAGAGATAAAGGCTTCACTTTTAAATGTTATTTATTTAATGAAAGAAAATATTCATGATGATTTCTACAAATAAAAGATATGATTGATCTATCTATGTATAGTTTTGTGCCTGGCATAAAATATAGGCTCTAATGAATGGAAGATGCTATAAGCATGATTATAATTCCTATTACAAAACTGTAGTAGTTATGAAACAAGGAAACATATACTATATTTTAAATACTTTTCATTGGTTTCGTCTCCTCTTGCCATCACGAAAATAACCAGGAAAGAATGCTTGTATCTCTTAAGACATGTAATATGAGGGTCAACAGGTCGTAAAATTGAAATAAAAAAGAATATTTTGAAAAATTATGATGGTATTTTAATAGGGATTGCATTGACTTTGTTGATAACTTTGGGTAGTATAGACATTTTAACAATGTTGATTCTGCCGACCCATGAGCATGGTATAGTTTTCCACCTGTTTACGTCCTCTGCTATTTCCTTCCTCAGTGTTTCATAGTTCCCCCTGTAGAGGTCTTTTACCTCTTTAGTTAAATATATCCCTAGGTACTTTATTTTCTTTGTTGCTATTGTGAAGGGAATTGGGAATTTGATCTGGTTCTCAGTTTGACAGTTATTGGCCTATATGAATGCCTCTGATTTGTGTGTATTGATTTTCTATCTTGAGACTTTACTGAATTCATTTACCAATTCAAGGAGTCTCTTGGTTGAATCCTTGGGGGTTTTATATATAACATCATATCATCAGCAAAGAGTGAGAGTTTGATCTCTTCTGCCCCCATTTGGACACCCTTAATTCCACTCACTTGTCTGATTGCTATAGCAAGGACTTCCAGCACTATGTTGAATAGAAGTGGAGATAGTGGTACTGGTACAAGAACAGGGGCATTGACCAGTGGAACAGAACACAGAACCCAGATTTAAAACCATCTTCATATAGCCATCTAATCTTTGACAAAACAGACAAAAACATACACTGGGAAAAGAATCCTTATTCAATAAATGGTGCTGGGAAAACTGGATAGCCAGATCTAGAAGACTGAAACAGGTTCCACACCTTTCACCTCTCACAAAAATCAACTCACAACGGGTAACAGAATGAAACCTAAGGTGTAAAACTATTAGAATTCTAGAGGAAAACATTGGAAATACTCTTCTAGACATTGGCTTAGGCAAATAATTTATGAAGAGGACCACAAAGGCAATCACAGGAACCACAAAAATAAATAAATGGAACCTGATCAAATTTAAACCTTCTAGACAGCCAAAGAAACTATCACAAGGGCAAACAGACAACTTACAGAATGGGAGAAAATTTTCGCAAGCTACCCATCTGATAAGGGGCTGATAACTAGAATCTTTTAGAACTCAGGAAAATCAGCAAGGAAAAATCAAACAGCCCTATCAAAAACTGGGCAAAGGACATGAACAGAAATGTTTCAAAAGAAGACAGAATAATGGCCAACAAACATGAAAAAAATGCTCAACATCACTAATCATCAGGGAAATGCAAATCAAAACCACAATGAGATATCACTTATCTCCAGTGAGAATGACCTTTATCAAAAAGGTCCAAAACAATAAATGTTGGCTTGGATGCAGAGAGATAGGAACACTCCTACACTGTAGGTGGGACTGCAAACTAGTGCAACCTCTTTGGAAAGCAATATGGAGATACCTCAAAGAGATACAAGTAGAACTACCATTTGATCCAGCAATTCCATTACTGGGCATCTACCCAAAAGAACAAAAGACATTCTATAAAAAAGATATCTGCACTCAAATGTTTATAGCAACACAATTCACCATTGCAAAGATGTGGAAACAACCAAAGTGCCCAACAAGACATGAGTGGATTAATAAAATGTGGTATATGTATACCATGGAGTGCTATTCAGCTATAAGAAAAAATGTGATATATCAACTCTTATATTTTCCTGGATAGAGCTGGAACCCATTCTACTAAGTGAAGTACCCTGAGAATGGAAAAATAAGCACCGCATGTACTCACCAGCAAATTGGTATTAACTGATCAACACCTAAGTGGACAGATAGGAATAACATTTATCAGGCATTGGACAGATGGGAGGGGGGAGAAAGGGATGGATATATAAATACATAATGATTGCAATGCTCACTATCTGGGGAATGGACACGCTTCAAGTTCTGACTCTGAGGTGGAGGGAAGGGGAGGGAAAGGCAACACACATAACCTAAACATTTGTACCCCCATAATATGCTGAAATAAAAAAATAAATAAATAAAAATAAAAAAAGAAAAGACCCACCCCAAAGAAAGAATATTGTTTAGAATTGCAAATAACAAAAAAAACAAATTCTTGATGATTTCTTTTTTTATTATTTATTTATTTTTATTATGGGGGTACGTGTATTGTTGGAGATACATATATTGCCCCTGCCAACCCTCCCCAACCCCGCCTTGCCAGAGTTTCAAGCGTGTCCAACATTCAGGTGGTGCGCACCACACTCATTATGTCCATATACACCTTTCCCCTCCTCCCCCCTCCCACCAGTCCCCCACCAGATAAAAGGCTTTTTTGTTTGTTTTTGTTTGTTTGTTTTTTGACATTTAAGTTACATTGTATATCTTTGCCTCTCCCTAAAGAGGGTTAGAGGTAAACCCTTCCCCCCAACAATGTACATCACATCCCTAAGATGTGGGTCTCCCCCACCCCAATCCTTGGTGAACATTACAACTATTTGAGAATCATACTTAAACTCAGTCAGTACCAAATTGATGGTGAGTAGATGTGTAGCCCATTTTCCAGATCTTGTGTCGCCTCACTTTGGATAACGGGCTTAAGTTTATCCAGGATAGCATAAACGGTGCTAGCTCACTATCATTTATTAGAATTGCATAATATTCCATTGTGAGCATATATCAAATTTTAATTATCCATTCCTGGCTTGATGGGCACTTGGGTTGTTTCCAAGACCTTGCAATAGTGAATTGTGCTGCAATAAACATTCGGGTGCATATGTCTTTATAATAGAAAGTCTTATGCTCTTTTGGGTAGATGCCCAACAATGCTATTGCTGGGTCGAATGGTATTTCTATTTCTAGCTGTTTGAGGTATCTCCAAATTCTTTTCCACAGAGGTTGCACTAATTTGCAGTCCCACCAGCAGTGTAAGAGTGTTCCTATATCTCCACATCCTCACCAGCATTTGTTGTTTTGGAATTTCTTGATACAGGCCATTCTCGCAGGAGTTAGGTGGTATCTCATTGTTGTTTTGATTTGTATTTCTCTGATGATTAGAGATGTTGAGCATTTTTTTATATGTTTGCAGGCCATTATTCTGTCTTCTTTGGAGAAGTTCTGTTCATTTCCATTGCCCATTTTTTACTGGGGTTGTTTGATTTTTTGTTGTTGTTGTTAATGCTTTTAAGTTCTAGATAGATTCTTGTTATTAGGCCTTTATCAGAAGTGTAGAGGTCAATTATTTTCTCCCACTCTGTGCGTTGCCTATTTGCTCTAACGATAGTTTCCTTAGCTGTGCAGAAACTTTTTAATTTGATCAGATCCCATTTGTTTATTTTTGATGCGGCAGCGATTGCTTTGGGGATCTTCCTCAGAAATTCTTTGCCTAGACCAATATCTGACAGGGTTTTCCCCACATCTTCTAGGATTCTTAAAGTTTCATGCCTTAAGTTTAAGTCTGTTATCCATCTTGAGTGAATTTTTGTGTGAGGTGAGAAGTGGGGGTCCTGATTTGCTCTTCTGCATGTAGCTAACCAGTTTCCCCAGCTCCATTTATTGAAGAGAGAATCTTTTCCCCATTGTTTATTTTTTTCTGCTTTATCAAAAATTAGTTTGCCATATTCTGTTGGTTTCATCTCTGGTATCTAAGATCTAATTCAGATATCGATGATTCTGTTCTTGTGCCAGTCCCAGGATGATTTAACTATTATTGCTTTATAGTACAGATTGAAGTCAGAGAGACTGATGCCTCCCAGTTTGTTCTTTTTACTTAAGATTGCTTTCAGTATTCGTGGTTTCTTCTGGTTCCATACGAAGCGAAGAATTATTTTTTCTAGATCTGTAAAGAATGCTGGTGGTATTTTGATGGGGATTGCATTGATTCTGTAGATCACCTTAGGTAATATGGACATTTTAAACATATTGATTCTACCAATCCATGAACAAAGTAGATTTTTCCATCTGTTTAAATCATTTGCAATTTCTTTTTTTAGTGTTTCATAGTTCTCCTTCTATAAATCTTCCATATCTTTCATTAAGTATACTCCTAGATATTTAATTTTCTTCAAGGCTATAGTGAAGGGTATTGCATTTTTTATTTGAATTTCGGCTTGATGGTTCTTGGCATATATGAATGCTTCTGATTTGAGTATATTGATTTTATAACCTGAAACATTACCAAATTCATTTATCAAATCTAAAGGTCTCTTGGATGAATTCATGGGGTTTTCTAGGTATAATATCATATCCTCTGCGAAGAGTGAGAGTTTGATCTCATCTGCCCCTACTTGGATGCCCTTAATACCCCTCTCTTTCCTGATCACTATCGCTAGGACTTCGAACACTATATTGAATAGGAGAGGTGATAGTGGGCATCCTTGTCTAGTTCCAGATCGAAGAGGGAATGATTTCAATTTTTCCCCCTTTAGTATGATATTAGCAGAGGGTTAGTCATAAATGGTTTTGATAAATATAAGGTATGTGCCATCTATGCCTATTTTGTTAAGAGTTTTTTTTTTAATTTTTTTTATTTCAGCATATTATTGGGGTACAAATATTACGGTT
>VBSM01002937.1:25052240-25076101 GCA_008086735.1 Cheirogaleus medius
AAAGAAAGAAAGAAAGAAAGAAAGAAAGAAAGAAAAGCAAGCAAGAAAGAACTACATGATATTCTCCCATTTTCTTCAAATTCTTCCAAAGATTTTTATACACTATTCAACTCTCGTCTATGCCTTGTGATTATGACATTATATATATATATATATATACACACACATATCTTCAAGTCAGTTATCTATTTCCTTTAACTTATGGTGCCATAAGATTCTTAAACTTTATGATAACTTGATTGCACATTAAGATATCACATCTTGGGTATTGCTGTTATTCAAAATTGCTACACCTATCAAATGCCCTCTGTAATCATGGACTTTTTCTTGTAACAAGTGCCTATCTCTTTTCTCAAATGCTCACTGTTTCTGTGTTTCAGCCTAGTCTCTATGATTATATAATCTCCAACTCAATCAACATTACATAGTCAGACATAATGCACTTGCCTTTTAATCCTTTATCTCTCCACAAATTCTCTGCTATTTTTTGCATTGATGATTGTTAACCATAAATACTCTAATATTGTTAGCTAGTGAGAATTTTAGGAGAAAGTAGAGAAAGGAGACTGGCAGAGTCTACTATCATCCAAATGTTTCATAAAGTTATTCCTTCCTGTCTTATGCAATACTGTCTTTTCTTTCTCTTTGAAGGAGAAAGTGTATAAAGTGTATAAAGCAAAGGGTGACCCAAAATGCCCAATGGCTCTTTGATCCAGAGAGATGTTTAAATATTGGGAATGGGGAGGCTTTGTCAGTGCTAACAGTTCTTTCTAAGTAAAACATAAAGGAATAAATTGAAAGCATTCCCACTTAGAACTATAACCAGACAAGGATGCCCTCTATCACCACTTCTATTTAACATAGTGCTAGAAGTCCTAGCCAGAGCAATCAGGCAAGAGAATGAAATCAAGGGCATGCAAATGGGGGCAGAAGAGGTCAAACTACCACTCTTTGTTGATGATATGATCTTATATCTAGGACACACCAAAGATTCTGCCGTGAGACTACAGGAATTGATAAACAAATTCAGTAGAATCTCGGGTTACAAAATCAATGTACAGAAATCAGTAACATTCCTATATGCCAACAATAGTCAAACTGAGAACCAAATCAAAGATTCAATACCCTTCACAACAGCAACAAAGAAAATAAAATACCTAGGCATATATTAGACTAAGGAGGTAAAAGACCTTTACAGAGAGAACTATGAAACACTGAGGAAGGAAATAGCAGAGGATGTAAACAGGTGGAAAACCATACCATGCTCATGGGTCGGCAGAATCAACATTGTTAAAATGTTGCTACTACTCAAAGTGATCTACAGATGCAATCCCTTTTAAAATACCAACATTATTTTTCACAGATCTAGAAAAAAATAATTCTATGCTTCGAATGGAACTGGAGAAGACCCTGAATAGCAAAAGCAATCTTAAGCAAAAATAACAAATTGGGAGGCATCAATTTACCAGACTTCAAGCTATACTACAGGGTTATAATAACTAAAACAGCATGTGACTGGCAGAAATCAGACCCATAGTCCAATGGAATAGAACTGAGAACCCAGATATAAAGCCATCCTCACATAGCCATCTAATCTTTGACAAAGCAAACAAAAATTTTCACTGGGGAAAAGAATCCTTATTCAGTAAATGGCACTGGGAAAATTGTAGAAGACTGAAACAGGGTCTGCACTTCTCACCTCTCACAAAAATATCTAAGGCATTAAACTATAAGAATTGTAGACGAAAATGTTGGAAAAACTCTTATAGACATTGGTCTTGGGAAGGAATTTGTGAAGAAGACTCCAAAGGCAATCAAAGGAACAACAAAAATAAATAAATGGGACCTGATCAAATTAAAAAGCTTCCACACAGCCAAGGAAACTATCACAAGAGCAGACAACCTATAGAATGGAAGAAAATATTTGCTTTCTACATATTCGATAAAGGGCTGATAACAAGAATCTATATAGAACTTAAGAAAAATAACAAGGAAAAAATCAAACAACCCCATCAATAATTTTTATTATTTATTTTATTTTACTTTTTTTGAGACAAGAGTCTCTCTCTGTCATGCTGAGCACAGTGGCATCATTGTAGTTCAATGCAACCTCAAATTCCTAGGGTTAAATGATCCTCTTGCCTCGGCATCCCTAGTAGCTGGGACTATGCTACAAAACCCAGGTAATTTTTTTGTTTTTAGTAGAAATGGGGTTTTGTTCTTGGTCAGGCTGGTCCAGAACTCTTGAGCTCAAGTGATCATCCTCCCTTGGTCTCCAAGAGTCTCAGGATTGCAGGTGTGATCCACCATGCCTGGCCAACACACTGTTTTAAAATTTTTATCATATTAGATAATAAGGGAAAGTTAAGAAGTTATTTAGAAAGTCTACAAAGGTATGAAATCCTAGAGTTACCATGAAACCTTTAATTTTAATCATTCTGACCTCATATTATATATTTTGTCAATTAGTTTCATTTTGTTTTATCATGTAACAATTTTGTCTTATTTTAACATTCTCACTTTTAAAGTTTTCCAACAGTATTTAAAAAGAAAAGCAAAAATATAGATACTTTTTCAATCAAGAAAGACACAACTAGAATTAAGAGTACACAATTATTTTCTATAATTCACAATTGTGAATTTAGTTCTATCAATTTTACAATTGTAGGTTTTAAAATCCAAAACATGTTTAGATGCTACAGAAAATGACAAATGTGTATCTCTTGGTGTTAGTTTTTGCTGTGAATTATGGAAAAAGATCTATTAAATAAATTCATCCCTAGTATAACTAGAAATCATCTGGGATTAAAAAATGACTTAAAAATTTACAATATTGAAAATATTCAAGTATTGCTAGAACTAATACAGATCAACAATGGCATAAAATGACAGTATTTATCTGGATCTTTCTAATGTTGGAAATATCACTTTTTACTTGTCCTGTAAAATAATGCACTATTGATTTTTTGCAAAGAAGATGCTGCTAGTCATCACATGCAATTCTTTCTATAAATACACATATTATGGAAATTCAAACATAGTGTTATTAACATTAAAGACTGATTGGTGTAAATAAATGTATTTGTTAGATTTACAAAGAAGTAGCAAGGCATTTAAATATTGTGACTAAGCCAGACATCAACCACTTTTACCTGTATAGTTATCTGTGCCACCACACTTACCATTAACAGTTCTTACAGCAGCACAGTATTCCAAATAGTTTCTATTTCTCCCCCGACTCACTACACTAAAGAAAAACTACAGAAGATAAATGAGAAATAAGTTTAAATTCAGGTTGTTTATGGCATTTGGATCAATAACTAGCACTCTTAAGATAGAAAAATCAAATTTACAAAGCAGTCTTTCTGACAAGATTGCATGTTGTTCCTGAAAATATATAGTTTCTGATACATTAGGGATGCAATTAATAAAAGCTAAAGGTTCAGTATTTCAGGAAACCTCTACGGAATAACAACAAAATTGTATAACTTATATGTGGAAAAGAGGACAGGTGAATTTGAGGAAGGCTATCAATCAGTTATGATTTATTTTAGTAGCTTGAATAACATTGTAGCTATCTTTATTTAAGACAGACACTGTTGGCAGTGTTTTTATCCATGTAACTGGATGAGATTGTAAAAGCTTATAAAACTCCAGTAGTCACAGAAACAGGTAAAAAACTAATATTGTTAAATAAAATTTTTCTTAATGCTTACATTTTTCTCTGGTCTGACCATTTGCATTTCCATCATAATTTTATTTTTATCATTTCAACAAACTTGGGAAATTAGTGCAATTTCTCATCTTCTATGTCCTTAAACAAAAAGGTTTTTCTATCAGTCATTTATATAACAGACTGAAAGAAAGCCAATGTTATTATTTTATTATTTTTCTCAGAAGTATTTAATAAAACTAATATTTTCTTGAGAAATAACTAATTATACTCCTTTAAAAATATTAGTTTAAAATTATAAAAGCCATATATGACAAACCCACAGCCAATATCATACTAAATGTGGAAAATTTTAAAGCATTGCCCCTAAGAACTGGAACACGACAAGGGTGCCCACTGTTACTACTTTTATTCAACACAGTGGTGGAAATCCTAGCCACAGAAATCAGGCGAAAGAAAGAAAGGGTATCCAAATGGGGCAGAAGAGGTCAAACTATTGCTTTTTGCTGATAATGTGATCTTATATCTAGAAAACCCGAAAAACTCGACCAAGAGACTCCCGGAATTGATTAATAAATTCAGCAAAGTCTCAAGTTATCAAATCAATGTACACAAATCAGTAGCATTTCTGTATACCATTAACAGTCAAGCTGAGAGTCAAATCAAAGACTCAATACCATTCACAATAGCTACAAAGAAAATAAAATACCTAGGAATATACTTAACCAAAGAGATGAAAGATCTCTACAATGAGAACTATGAAACTCTGAAGAAATAAATTGTAGATGACACAAACAAATAGAAAAATATATCATGCTCATGGATTGGAAAAATCAATATTGTTAAAATGTCCATACTACCCAAAGTGATTTACAGATTCAATGCAATCCCCATCAAAATGCCAATGTCATAATTCACAGATCTAAAAGTAATTCTATGTTTCATTTGGAACCAGAAAAGAGTCTGAATAGCCAAAGCAAAAATAACAAATCTGGAGGCATCACATTACCAGACTTCAAAGTATATTACTACAGGCTATAGTAACCAAAACAGCATGGCATGGACACAAAAATAAAGACACAGACCAATGGAACAGAACAAAAACCCCAGATATAAAATCATCAACATATAGCCAAATGCTCTTTGACAAAGCAAACAACAATATATACTGGGGGGGGGGAGCCCTATTCAATATATGGTGCTAGGCAAATTGGATAGCCACATGCAGAAGAATGGAACAGGATCCTCACCTATCACCCTTCAAAAAGTTAATTCAAGATGGATAAAAGACTTAAATGTAAGGCATGAAATCACAATAATTCTAGAAGAAAATACAGGAAAAACTCTTCTAGGTATCAGACTAGTCAAAGAATTTATGACTAAGATCCCAATGGCAATTACAGCAACAACAAAAATAAATAAAGAGGACTTGATTAAAGTAAAAAGTTTATGTACAGTTAAGGAAATAATCAACAGAGCAAATAGACAACCTACAGAATGGGAGAAAATAGTCACAAGCTATACATTTGATAAAGGGCTAATAACCAGAATATAAAAGGAAATCAAGCAAATCAGCAAGAAAAAAATGATAAAGTGGGCAAAAGACATGAACAGAGCTTTTAAAAGGAAGATAGAATAACAACCAATAAACATATGAAAACATGCTTAAAGTCACTTCTCATCAGGGAAAGGCAAATTGAAACTACAATGAGATTTCACCTTGCCCTGTTAGAATAGATTTTATTAAAAAGTCCAAAAACAATAGAATCTGGCATGGATGCAGAGAGAAAGGAATATTTATACACTGTTGGTGGAACTGAAAATAAGTACAACCTCTATGGAAAACAATATAGAGATTCCTTTAAGAATTAAAAGTAGACCTACCATTTCATCCAGCAGTCTTACTACTGGGTGTCTACTCAAAGGAAAAGAAGTCATTTTATCAAAAAGACACCTGCACTGGAATGTTTATTGTAGGTTAATTCACAATTTTAAAGATGTAGAATCAAGCCAAGGGCCCATCAATTCATCAGTAAATTAACGAAATGTAGTGTATGTATACCATGGAGTACTACTCAGCCATAAAAAGGATGAATTAATATCTTTTGTAACAATTTGGATGGAACTGGAGGCTGTTATCCTAAATAAAGTATATAAAGAATGGAAAAACAAACACCGCATGTACTCGCTGTTAAATTGGAACTAACCAATGAGCACACATGTGCACTGAGGGAAGTAAAACTCAGTGGAAATGAAGCAGGGGGGTAGAGAGGAGGGGCAACAACCTTCTGAACAGGTACACTGAACACTTTTCAGGTGATGGGTCACTAATAGTCATGACTTAAGCATTACTAAAACAATCCATGTAACCAAAAACATTTATACTTCCTTAATATTTTGAAATAAAAAAAATTTAAAAATAAAATGAAACGAAAAAATGTTAACTTATACGGCAAGAAGTGAGAGTTTTTTGTAGGCAATTTTTCTTGACAGTACAGAAGAACCCACACCGACAAGATTTTTTTTTAATTGTAAATGTTCAAATGTTCTCCAATCACCATATTTAAGTATGGTTATCAAGTATTATGCTCTAGTATAGATTGCCATTGTCTTCATTCATTTCAAACTTTTAATGTTTAATTTTGTATTTGTTTTTCATTTGCTTATCTTCTTTTCCCAATGGATGATGATTTTCACAATAAAAGTAGCAATATTTGTTAAAGTCATCAATATATACTAGTTATAAGCAACCAGGGATGATTTACCATATTAGTTATTAGTCTATGACATATAAATCATCATATATGTATGAATGTGTGTATGGCATATATGTATTATGTATATATATGCATGAGTGTAAATATATAGAGAGTTTGATAAAGGTGGCCCCACACTCAATTGAGAAAGGTATTTGGAAAACTGAGGTGAAATAAAAATGTATGTCCACATTACATCATTAAGTTACTATCCTAATCTAGTAGAAAGAAATGTAGAAAAATATACTTATAACCAAAGAATGTGACAATACATTTGAAGCAATCTTCAAAAAATCCAAGATTATTACAATTAATATTAATTAGTATGATTCATCAAAGTAAGATTCTAGTTAAATTAAGGACAATCAACAAAGTTTTCAGACAGAGAAAATATCAAGTAGTGAAGCCTGATGAATATCTAAAATCATCAAGAGGATAATGTTGGAAAGTTAATAAGAACATTAATATAATTTTATATTCAATGTAATCTGATCTAAATCATAAAGCTGAATAAAATCAAATATTGGTAAGATTATGAAGAGAAATTACAATTGCATTGTTGGTCTTTTTATATCTAGCTATTTGAGTGGGTTAAATAGCTATTTTTATTTTAAAAAATAAAAAACTTATAGAAATGTCCAATGTTACCGCTAAGCTATGTATATCTGTGGATATGTTAGTACGCACAAAAATTAAGTATTCACATAATCTGTGACCCAGTATTCTTGAGTAGGTATATGCATTTGAGAAAAAAACCAAAATTTAACATTCTCTCAGTATTATGTACCAGAATTTTCATCCCAATGTTATTAGCAATATTAGAGAGTAGGCAGTAATCTAGGTTTCTCTGACTGAAGTTGTTAAGTAAAATGTGGATGCCCACTATGGAGAATGATGCAGCAGCAAAAACTAACAGACCATATGATAAAGTCATATGTTTAGATGTATATTTAGTTCTTCTTAAGGAAACACTAACCAAATTATCTATGCAATGGTGGATAAACAAAATGTTCTATGTACACACAATGGAATACTATATAAAAATAAAAAAGAAATGAGTGCTGATATTCTTAACAACAAAACCTCGTAAGTGAAAAACTCAGACACATGTCACTGCACATTATATAATTCCATAGGCTATATTAAAATGACATGAAATTTGGGTGATAGAAGATAAGTAGGAGATCATCTGACCATTGCTAAGAGGATTGGTAATACTCACGTGCTATAAGATCTTTTATGTCTGGGGGAGGATAGGAAGAAGGAAGCTATTCTTGATTTGACTCCAATGTTTTTTATTAAATAATGACATTCATGGACAGTTTCTATATTTCAGGTGAAATATTATTACAGAATTGCTAAAGCTAAGATAAATATGTGTGGAATTGCAGCATATTGGCCCCTTTTGGTATTAGGAAATAAGATTTATTTTCAATTTATTCTCAATCTGGTACATTTTGGCTGCTTTCCACCTATTTCCAGAAGACAAGATGTGCATGTGAATATGTACTGGTACTAATTACTATCTTAAATGTATTAGAAAATGTGATATTACCTCTTTCCACCTGATCTGAAAGATTTCTTATTGTAGCTCTATAAAATGTTGGGGATGGGTCACAGGAAAAACTCAGTGCGATATTTAGTTTATGTATTGGCTTATTTGTCCATGATTCTGTTGGTAGTTTTTATCCTCATAGCATAGCACCAGTATGCTCTAATGGAATAAATCCATAAGGTAGTTTTTCTGCATGTACTCATGAATAAATGCTGAACTTCTGAGCATGCTGTATTTCAAAGAGTGGTTTAACATATTCTGGATTGTAAAACATTATGTTTACATGAAAGAAATCCTTATAATCACTTGTACTATTCATAAGTAATTAAGAATTACTTAACTGATATAAACCACTTTATTTTTTAATTTAATACATAACATATTTTTGAAACATTGACTACGATATGTGGAATATCCCCATTCAAATTTAAATTAATAAATATTAAAATCATAACAATAAAGATTAGTTTAATACAGGCCACTTTTAAAGCTTCAAAACTGGTGCCATTTGGCATTGTTTATGCTTAATATATTATAAGTTTATTTTTGTCACTTTATTAATTTCTAGGCCTATATTATCATTCTGTCTATTTAAGACCATTTTTACTTTTATGGATTTGGCATAGTGAATGTTGTGGTTTCAATCCATTTTAAAAGAAATAAGTTACTTGAAATTAATAGCCTAATGTCAGATGACATTAGGCATTATAAGAAAGGAAAACTACAGAACCATATTCTTCATGAAAATTGATATGAAAACCTTTGACAAAATATTAGCAAACTAAATATAACAATAATGCCTCATGCATAAGTAGATTTATCTAAAAAACATATGGTTGATTTAACATTTTAAAAAAAATATGTGATTAACTCAACAAATGCAGAAAATTAATTTGATAAAATTTAACATCCATTTATGGTATATAAAAAGCTTAAAGCCAACATCATTCTGGATGTATGCTTCCTACCTAAGATCAAAACAAGGCAATTATTTACAAGCTATCCCAAAAGTCACCATACATAGGAAAAATAGGAAATTGTAATTAAATGTACCTTATTTATAAAATATTCATTTTATAAAATTTTTCCTTTGTATGGAGGATTTTTGGACACTCTGTATATAATTTTAAAGCTAAATATACATGAACTTCAAGATCCAGAAATCTCTAACCTTTAGATATTTACCCCCAAAAAACAAAAACCTATCTTTTACGCAAGAAAAATGAAAACATGAAAACAGATATCCATGGCAACATTAGTCATAATAACCCCAAAGTAGAACAATCCAATGTTTCCATAAACATTAGTAAATTGTAGTACATCCAAATAATTGAATACTTATAAAATAAAATAGCATAAATTCACAAACATGAATAAATATCCAAAAAAAATTTTGATGAGTGAAGTAAGTCAAATACAAAAAACAAAACAAAACAAAAACATACTCTGCGGTTCCATCAATATAAAATTCCATTAAGACAAAATTACAGTAATAGAAAGTAGATCAGTGGCTGCCATGGGCACAGGATCAACTGCAAAAGAAAAGAAAATTATAAAGCATGATTAATCTGTACACATAACCTCATTATGTGGTTTGAGTTTTTTCCCCACACAGAGGCTGACTCTCAAGGCATAGGGTTTAACACTCTGGTAAAATGCCAAGATATATTGCAAATTTATTAGGAGGATGGTATGAAAACGTTGAGAAAATGATGATCAATGTAAAATTAGGTTAAAATGCTAGGAATACTTTGTCAGATGGTGGAGGAAGTGATTAAAAGACTCAGAAAAGTGAGCAGAAAGGAGCAAATCTGCTATATAAGCCCAGAATATCAACCAGATAATTATATTTAGTGGAAAGAACTATAGAATGTACCATTTGCAAGGCTGTAAGGAATTTACTGGTGAAAGGGACACCAGCATTGCTAAGAAGTTCAGTGGTGGCTCTCATTTATTGTCCAGAGTGATGGTCAAAGAAGGTATTATAAAACTTAGATCATTAATAGCTATGAGGATCATAAGATCCTAAAATAAAAGAGCCATGTGGTACTAGTCATGGGCAATTAGATGCGGTTTGTTTGACAAAAACATATGGCATCCAAGAGTCATGTTCTTCATTTACGAGAATGGTTAATATTATATATAGTGTCCCTAGGTACAAAATATGTGAGCAGTTAGCTAAAGTATTATTCAACTAAATGTATAAAATTCCATCTCATTACATCAAAAATGGATGATTAGATGACTGAGATAGTAAAGCCCCCTAAATTCACAGTTCCTTTTCAGACTAAAACCAAATTTCAGATTCAGTTGCCAAAGATTTTGGAGAAGTATCTTAGACAGTTTGGGGCACTGTAACAGAATACCATATTCTGGGTGACTTGAATAACATAGTATTTTTATTTCTCACATTTCTGGAGGCTAGAAATTACAAAATCAGGGTGCTAGCACAGTTGGATTCTAGTAAAGGCCTCTTTCTGTTTTGCAGATGTTGTCTTCTCATTGTATTTTCACAAGGCAGAGACACATAGATTTCAAGTCTCTTTTTCTTTTATAAAGCCATCAATTCAATCACTAGGGCCCCAACTTCATGACCTAATCAAACTCTATTACTTTCCAAAGTCTCCACCCTTGGATACCATCATATTGGGGATTAGGGTTTCCACATACAATTTTGGAGGGGCATATGCACAAACATTCAGTCCACAGCAAAAAGACTGGGATCCCAGGATGAAGTAGGAAAATATTCACAGTAATGATTCCCATCCCAGTCCATTTTTGAAGGATCCTAAAGTCATTTTTTGGGTATACTGGGGAAAGAGGAATACCCAAATATTTTAAGGCCAGTTGGACACAAACTTGGAGTTACAAATGATACTTGCGGACAAAAACTTATCATGATCCTCTTCCTAGATCAAATGCACATAGAAGTCAGGTTGTAAATTGAATTCTGACCAATATCTGGCTCAAAGTCTGTCTATAAATCTACTCAACTCGAGGTGGTTATTATTGCAAATCTGCGTTTAACCACTTTGGTACCAAGGGTCCACTTTAGCCGACAGCCGTGACATGAAGGCGCACAGCTGAGCGTCGACTTTAGCCGACAGCCAAAAGCTTTTACTTTTACAGCTTTTATCTCTGCAGTTGCAGTGTGTACGTTCAGCTAATAATTGAATGTACTGCGATACTACGAATCTGTGACTTTTAACAAGTCCTTAGTAGGAGTATTATAGTTATTTTCCTAAAGCTGCCTGTAATGTCAAACAAGCTTTCAGTGCTTTAAAGCTTTCCTCATCACACAAGAGCAAAACGGATCCGTCGTGAATGCACAGGACACACTACCGTGTGGACTGTGAGTGCCGGCTGTGGGCCAGGCTTCGCGGCCGGTGAGCGCCGGACCCAAGTGGTTAAGGACATGTGAAATATTGAACTTTGCAATTCCCTCTGTACTTTAGGAAGCACAGTGGCTGATAGGCTTCTTTGAGTTCTGGAGACAGCACATTTCAAACATAGACATACTGCTTAAGTCCATATTCATGAAGTCATGGAAGGCTGCTTGTCTGGAGGGGAATAGTGCAGATGATCAGACTATGGTGCAAGTAGCACTATCACTGGGGCCAGATGATCAGGAAAACCTACGATATCAGAAGTATCAGTGGTGAGAAAAGGGGTCTGGTGGTGTTTTTAGCAATACCATGTGATTGAATCACTTTTGGTAAGCTCCAGGGCTTTTAGAGACAGAGGATGTAACCATGGAATACCCAATAGAAAGATCATGTATCCAAAACTGTCCTTCATCTGTTCAGTTCTGTCAGACCCATCAAGGCATAAATTTAGTTGAACCCAATAACAATCTGTTGTTATATGGAAGCGTCTCTCTTAGACTGAGCATGAGCAGGGCTAGAGGACACAAGGAAGTTGCATGATATTTATCCTAGGTTCTCCATATCATCCAGAACATATAATCATACAGAACATATAATGTTCTGTAGACATTCCTTTCTCTCTGTTCATTCCTATGAACATGTGGAGTATTCCTTAATACCAAGTGACAGCAGAGGGTAAATCCTGAGCTTGAGTAACGGATGAGTTGGCTCAGCATTGGGGCGAAAGCTGATAATTGACAGCAGTTTCACCACCGCTTCATTAGGCTTTAAAATCAGTAGCAAGGGGAAATCTCCAGGTGGGCGGAGATTGGCGTGTTACACACAGTTATTCACTTTGTGTGGAAAGTGATGTGGCCAAAAGTTTGAAAATACACAGAAATGGGCAATGGTAAATTGTCTGGATGACTTGTAAAGAGCCTGAAAAGATAAATATTGCAAGATTAGACATAAGAAATTGTGGAGTGAATGAATTCAGATGAATGTAAAGTAATTTTCCACCATGTTTGATGTCAGACTCATTTTATAAGAAAGGAAGTGCAGAAGCTAACCCCTGACTTTGGTATCCAGTGGCCATATTACATATCATACTACTCATAAGTAAATGGCTTGAGAGTATTGGGAGAACCTTTTGAAGGCACAGAGGATGCTGCCAATTTATAGGAGATATGAGGATAGGTTTCCATCCAATAATACACTATACTCCTTGAATCAAAACCCTCTATATGGCACTGTGTTTCCAGTAGGACAAACACATGGTTTCAGCCACCAAGTAATGGAAGCAGGAGCAGCCCCACTTACCAGCACTCCAAAAGACTTGGAGGGATTTGTTCTTTACTAGCCTACAGCTGCCAGCTCTGTGAGATTCTGGTCTTTAAACCAGGAGCATTTCCACTAGAGGAAAGAGAGAGAAGGTCATTGAACTTCTGGCCATGAGCTTCAACATGGCACTTAAATATGCTTATAATTCAGAACCAGCTGAAGAATCAACACAGTGACAGGGAAAATTAACTGTGCTCATCAGAAGGAGTTAAGAATGCTGTTGTGTATTGGGGAAGAGAGGATTATGTTTAACTTTCAGGCTACCTACTTGAGTATCTCTTGACACTCTCTTGTCCAGTTTTGATGGAGAAGTCTAGCACCTGCAGAATAAAACAATTATGATAGTCAGGTATTCAGATTCCCAGTATGAAACTACCAGACAAATGTTGGGTGAATTTATTTATTGTTTTAGCTGGGAAAAATATTAAATCATAACACTGCGGCCGTGTACCATATAGGACAGATAAACTTGCCCATGCAAATTATTTTAAACTTCTGCTTAAATGACATTATATAGAAAATGTTGTACTCTTTGCTTTTCTTGATGTGTCTGAATTGTTCCACATAACCTGAAAATTTCACATGCTTTTCCATTTTCTAAAAGCCATGCATTCTCCTGCTCAAGAAACCAGTTTTCTTTTTTATTTCTTCTATAATGTGATGTATACTCACAACCTTCGGAACATACTTTTCAGTGTCTAATTGAATTCAAGTACCTTTTCATCAGGTTTGACTTCCAGGTTACTGAAATAGGCTTCCCATAAGGAGAAGCAATCAATGCAGGAGGTTTTATTTGTTTGTTTTTACCTTTTGATAGTGGACCTAGAAAATAAAAATTGTGTCTTTTTATTGAGATTATATTCTGTGCTCCATGTTGTCTTTATTAGGTTTCTTATTATGTAGGAAAACTGAGCTTTAACGGAATTAAGGTTTTCGGGTTTTTGTTGTTGTTGTTGTTTTCAGCATCCATGTAATTTTCTGCATTTGCTTTTGAAATCTTTTGATTGCCGCTTTGGTTAATTAAATGACTATTATTTCATAGTAACTTGTGATTCAATTTTGGTTAAGTGTCTTAAGCTTTTTGAAAATTCAAATTTTTTCTGCTAGTATAATGATGTATTTGTACTGCCAAGTTTTTACCTAAATCTCTCTGTAATTAATGTTATGTGTTTTTAGAAAAACCTAGCTGGGTTTAAAAGCATAGTGCCTATGTACATGATGGTATCCCAATATTCTACTCATATAATGATATGTCTTCTTTACATTTACCGTTTTGCCAGAATAAAAAGATTCAACTATGGAAAATATGATGAAAAATGTATTTGTCCATTTAACAGATATTTCTTAAGCATTTGCTATGTGCCAGGCACTTTTCTTAGAATTGTGGCTACATGTGTGAACCAAATCATCAAAATCCCCTGAAAATCATATATCTGATAAGGAATTAAATCCAGGATATATAAAGAGCTCCTAAAACTCAACAACAACAAAAACAGAAAAACCAATTCAAAAGTGGGCAGAATATTTTTATTTTTTACTCTGTAAGTCTATCACTGCCCCCATACCCTGCTGCACTGTAAATGAGTTTGCAATAAAATGTCCGTAACCCCTTAATATTCTGAAATAAATTTTTAAAGATTTAAACAAAAGTTTGCAAAGAATAATGTCATTATGTACCTTGTGTTATTCTTTGGAAAGAATATTTTGTTAGAGTAAATTCTCAAGATTGTGATAACTGTGTTCAATGATATAAACACTTGAATGGCTCTTAAAACCTTTGCCAAATTGCTTTTCAAAAGTCCGGAGCAATTTCATCACTACCTCACTGTTATCATTACTTTATACTTTCATTTGTTTAATTGGTGAGCAACACTCCCTGCCATGGCCTTGACGGGACTGGATGTCTTTTCTCTTACACATGAATGTGAATAGCCCATGCATGTGTTTTGTCTATTTGGGTATTCTATAAGGCTTAAATATTTTTAAAATGAAATTAATTGCCAAATCAATCTTACATTAAAACAACAACAACAACAACCTAGATTCCAAGGGTTTTATTAGAAGGGAATAAATAAATCAGTAATAAAAACATAATTAAAAAACTGGGCAGAGGACTTGAATAGACATTTATCCGACGAAGAAATACAAATGCCTGATAATCATCTGAAAAGATGCTCAACATCAATAGTTTTTGATAAAACATGTTTTACTCTAAACTTAAGTAATTTATTTAGTAAAAACATGTCAATACCTAGCACTCTGGGAGTCTGAGGCGGGTGGATAGCTCAAGGTCAGGAGTTCGAAACCAGCCTGAGCAAGAGCTGGTTTCATCTCTATTAAAAGTAGAAAGAAATTAATTGGCAAACTAAAAATATATATAGAAAAAAATAGCTGGGCAAGGTGGCGCATGCCTGTTGTACCAGCTACTCGGAAGGTTGAGGCAGTAGGATTGCTTGAGCCCAAGAGTTTGAGGTTGCTGTGAGCTAGGCTGATGTCACGGCACTCTGGCCCAGGCAACAGAATGAGACTCTGTCTCAAAAAAAAGTCAATAGTCTCCTTTTTTCTTTTTCAAAATTTCATTTTTTTTTATTTCAGCATGTTACAGGGGTACAAATGTTTAGTTTACATATATTGCCTTTGCCCCACCCGAGTCAGAGCTTCAAGCATGTCCATCCCCCAGACAGTGCGCACTGCACCCATTAAGTGTGTATATAACCATCCCTATCCCCTCTCCCTTCACCTGCACAATACCCGATAATGTTACTGCTATATGTCAATTAAGTGTTAATAAGTTAAGTTAATTAATACCAATTTGATGGTGAGCACATATGGTGCTTGTTTTCTTTTCTTTTGATAATTCACTTAGTAAAATGGGCTCCAGCTCTATTCAGGATAATACAAGAGGTGCTAGATCATCATTATTTTTTTTGGCTGAGTAGTACTCCATGGTATACATATAAACATTTTATTAATCCACTCATGCATTGATGGGCACTTGGGTTGTTTACACATCTTTGCAATTGTGAATTGTGCTGCTATAAACATTCTAGTGCAGACGTCTTTTTCATAGACTGTTCTTTGTTATTTTGGGAACAAAATTTCATTTTTTATTCATTATAATATGGTTTGCTTAAAAGCTGAAAAACTGAAAAAATTCTCATCCATTTCTGATTAATAAATCTGTTTAATAAATTATTTTTATAATGTTAAATAAAGTTCATCATTTCACATAATATTATTAATTGATGTCTAAGAATATATTACTGTTTATCTACTTCACACTATAACTTAATTGTCAATGTTCCATTAACCTAGTATACATTTTGGAAGTAATAAAGAGAGAAAGGTACATCAATAATTTTAAAATTTGTGCTACTGAAATCTCCAAAGTAAAAGAGACTCTATCAGTTATTTTTGATATTTTCCTTTTATGTATAAATAATAACCCTTTAATAGTTTAGATTTTTAAAAGTTTCCTGCTAATACAATTATACAAATTTAATTCATAATGATTTGATTTTTATAGCATTCCTTTTCCCATTCTTGGCAATAATTGAAGTGTTGGCAACTCTGAGTACAGTTCATTTTAGTTCATGTATAACATACTGTAACATGTTGTAAAGTTTATATCTGTATATCTGTAGACATTTTTAAATTAAGTAATATACAAAGGTGAAAATTTTGTGATAGGGTAAGTATAGATTTTATGTCTGAAAAACAATTTAAATAACTGAAAGTGGTATGCAACCCTTTTTTTTAAAGCTCAAGAAAATCAAAAACTCCAACATCACTCTGTTTTGAACATATTCCTGTAACGTTAGAGTACTTACAGTTTTATAGACAATTAATTTATGCTAGTAATAAAACTGTTTGGTAGCAAATTCGAATTTTAGTAGAAATAAATGTAAGATCAGTATTCTTAAATGTAACGAATCTAATCTTGAGCAGCATACAGCACCGGCAGTCTAGAATTCTATTCACATGTAACTAACATCCTTTTGGCAGCTTTCGATGTTTTGATATAGCAGCAAATACTGGTACATTCAATGTTTAGTTCATTTTATTAGATATTGAAGTTTTAAATATCTATATATCAGGACAATAGTTTAATAAACTTTAAGTATGATGCTTCAGATTTTGACATATGGTTTTCTGTAATTTTTTTGTTGTATGTATGTTAAGGCTTATTTGAGAGATGAACATTTTATAAGTATTTGCTAATATTTTATACATTATATTTAAGTGGAATATTTCTATATATTAGCAAGCAGATTTTTGATAGTGATATAATGGCATGACAGAATTCAGAAATATAAATTACTCCATCCTTCTTTTTATTTTCTCTCTGTCTGACCTATAAAACGATTCTTTTAGGGGACGGTAATAAGAAAACCAGGGAGAAATATAATCATTTGTTGTGCATTTGTGAGCCCTTTTCATTTGTTTTAATGTCACATGGATATCACAAAGCAAGACACATGGATGACAAAGATAGCACAAAGTGATTCTGAGAACAATCACTCGCTTCAGTCTCCTTCACAGACAAAATGTGGAACAGACTTGTATATCCCACAACCTTTCAAGGCTTAATGCTAACATTTGCTAGAAATGGGGAAGGGGTATGGTATACTTGAAGGGATTTGAAAGTTTTTTATTAGGTAGGGCACTTTCATTGGGTGCAAAATAAGAATGTTAGGGAAAATATAATACTTTTTAACCCATAAGTAAAATTTTTACAAATCAAGATGATATCTAGTTGCATGGAAAACATGACCTTGGAACAAAAGTTGGAATAGGGTGAAGAAGCAAGTGGTGTGTGTATTGGAGGAGAACTCCATTCACAAAATGCAGTCTCTGAAGCAGGTAATTGATACTGTCATCACCAAAGTATTTGTTCATCAAAAAATGCGGTAAACAACATGAGTTCTCTCTAAGAAATGGTCATTTATCATGCAAGCGCTTTGCAAAATCAAGTGGAAAAGATATAAATAGTAAATTCACAAATTTGATAATACTGTAACAGGAAGATAATACTTTACGTATAATTCTTTTTATTGTTACCAGAAGTACGTTCCATCTTAGTAAAAAGAGATCATAGACATTGATCACAGACATTGATTCCATCTTGGCAAACAGAGATTATAGATCATTTTGGCTACCTAAGAAGGAGAATTTTTGGTTGAGATAAATGTATGAATCAAGCAAAATAACCTCATACATTAAGCTAAATGGTGACAATATTTTCTCATGGTAAGTTTTTTTTATTTTTAGGGTATTTTACAAGGCAATTCTCTATGTCAAGTTTTCTCTACATGAGACCAGGTTATTGACACTCGGAATTTGTTAAAAAGCATTTAGAAGGTGCATTTCGTTAAAGTGGTGAGCATGGTTTGAATAGATTCTTTGGTGAGTAAGAGAGTCATCAACACAACTTGCTGTAAATTCAGTGAACATGCTAAAAGACAAATGGAAATACCCTACGTAGATGAACACTTTACAGAATACCTGCTTCCCAGGCTTTCTCGAAAATGGTCTGGGTATCAGATTTGTCATCTTACAAGGACCAAATCAAATACCATCTCTTCTGTGAAGACACATCCATTTGAAAATGATATTGTGTTTCACTTAGTCTCAGGAGCACTTTGGTTTCTATGATGCCATTTTTTCATTCCTTTCCTTGAATTTGGATGATTTGTGTCCCTTCTTCACCATGTCATATAAATACGATATTATATTCTTAGAACAGGAACCAATCTGCTTATTTTTGTGTTTTGCTTAAGGCCCAGCAATATGTTTTCCTCATTTAAACATCCATTAAGTATGATTAATTGGATTAGATAGAATTTATTTTGAAATGTATTAAAGCCATTAAATACTTAAAATGTATTATCTTTAATACAGCAAAGAAGCACTCTATTTTGTGTGTGTGTGTGGGTGTCGTTGTGTATGCCCGTTTATCTTTCAGATTTCACATTTTCTAAGAGAAAGAATACTTTCCCTTGTATAGAGAAGTTTTCTGACAGAGAACGTTAAGGGGAAGAGAAAAAAATATAATCTCTTTTTAACCACTTGGGTCCGGCGCTCACCGGCCGCGAAGCCTGGCCCTCAGCCGATACTCACAGTCCGCACGGTAGTGTGTGCTGTGCATTGACGACGCATCCGTTTTGCTCTTGTGTGATGAGGAAAGCTTTAAAGCACTGAAAGCTTGTTTGACTTTACAGGAAGCTGTAGGAAAATAACTATAATAACTCCTACTAAGGATTTGTTAAAAGGTCACAGATTCATAGTAACTTATTAGCTGAATGTACACACTGCAACCGCAGAGATAAAAGCTGTAAAAGTAAAAGCTTTTGGCTGTCAGCTAAAGTCGACGCTCAGCTGTGCACGGTCATCTGTGGCTGTCAACTATAGTCCACGCTCGTACCGAACTGGTTAAGTATCTGAATTTTTGGAAAGATATCTATGTTTCCACCGTACTAAGGAATATTTGTTACAGATGATATGTCATTACAAAACTCAGATGAAACACCATACAATAGATCATGTACAGATATTTTTAAAATTGCCTAACAGTAGCTCTTAGGTCTTAAGGTATTGCAGCTAGCAGAGAAAATAGAGAAATTAATGACCAAACCCACTACAGTGGTTTACTTTCAAAATAAGACTGTGTGCAATGTTGGAAGGTATTAGATATCTGTCACTTTGATTTGGTGCTCAATGGGAAATCTAGAAGAACTATAAGCGTAGGTTTTTCCATCTACTACTACCTTATTTTTAGTCTACGGTCCAGCAACTTCTTGGCTACAAACAAGTTACATGTGCTTTATATTCAAGCAATAAAGAGCCACTCCTTATTCTCTCACTACGTAGAATGAGGCAGTGTTCATGTTTGATGCCAACCATTTAAAAAATTTAGAAATAGTTTAAAATGCATGATCTGTGCTGTAAATAATCTAAATGATCTGTGGGTATCAAATATGTACATGTAGGACACATATTCTAATAACTAATAATAAACAATTTTGATTTAAAAATACCCAATATCATATTGTGCTTGTATTATGTGATGATGTGATGACTACTGTATACAATGCAATTTCCTATATATAGCATAATTTTATATAGTAAGTATCACAAAAAATATTCTTATACGAGGTTCAGAAAGAACCACGTCACTTGTATTTCTTTAACAAGGATTTATATCAGATCTGTTTACTTATAAAGACAGTTATCATCTATAATGTACAATGCTGCTCATATTTATATCGTATCAACTCTATTGAAAAAGAAATAGAAATGCTTGTTCCCCTTGATTCTCCTAGTAAAGCAATGTTTCTTAACCAAATTGAATCATATGAGAATCAACTAGGAAGATTTTTTTTCATAGCACACTCTGATGCTCTCTTCCCTTTTCCCTGTCTGGATGTTGATAACTCTTCAGTAGCAGGGCTATGCATTAAAAACAAGTATATACATACATAATGAGTGAGATGTGCACCGTCTGAGGGATGGTCACGCTTGAAGCTCAGACTTGTGTGGAGAGGGGGGCAAGGGCATTATTTGAAACCTTAAAATTCGTACCCCCATAATTTGCTGAAATTAAAAAAAAAAACATGTGAGGGGTGCCTGATGCTCTTCCTGATCCTCTTCTGCATTGCCTTCCTCCTCATTTGGGAAGCAGTGCTATAGATTTTGATTTAATAATATGAGAATGCACTCATAAACATAATTGGAAACAATCCCCCTTCCCCTCCTGTATGTCCTGTATTCACATAGGTATCTTGTGAAAAAATGGCTGATGTGGAAATAATCCTCCTATGTCATATTCCGTCTTGTTCATGCTTTGCTGATCAGTTAACAACCATGGATTCAAACCCCTAGAAATAATTATTTCAGCTCTTAAGGCTAGCATAAGCAGAAATTCAAGAGCTTGTCAAGTTAAAACAAGACATGAAAATATTAACATTCAACTTAATAAATGAGCTAGTAATATTTAGGAGAATCATATAGATTTTGTTTAGAGAATACCCAAGAAGTCTGAATAAAGCATATGCAAGCCAGAGTATCTTATTAAATTATATTAAAGTGTTCAAACAATTTCTGCCAATTCCTCCTGTATCAACGGTACCCAGGAGATCAAATAACTTAAAAAAATGGTTTTATGGAGTTCAGGTTTCATGCAAATATAATCACTATAACACCTCTGCCTTATTTTAGATGAGGAATCCTATGAACTGAAATATATACTATCTTAATTAATATAGCTATCAATTTTGAGAATTAAATAATATAATGATCTATATCTGTGGCTTAAGTGAAGTAATTCAGATTATTTATCCTAAATTTCAATTTCTGCCTATGTTGTGTTGTAAATATCCATCAATTGATTAGGCAGGTGGTTCACTAGATTAAGACTGTTTAGGAGACATATATATTAAAACATATTAATACATGTCTATCGTGGAGAAAATGGTAAAATTTTTAGATTATAAACTCATAATCTATAGTAACATAATAGATATCATGTATAAATAAATTTTATTAAAACACATTAATTTTTATTTTTTTTTTATTTTTTACTATTATGGGTATATAATAGTTACATTTATAGGTTGCATATGATATTTTGCTACAGGCAGGCAATGTGTAATAATCAAATCAGGGTAATTAGCATATCTATCACCTCAAGCATTTATCATTTCTTTGTGTTAGGAACATCCACGCCTTTAGTTATTTTTAAATATACAATAACTTATTGTTGCCTATAGTCATGCTATTGTGCTATCAAATATTAGATCTTGTTCATTCTAACTATATTTTTGCACCCACTAACCATCTCTACTTCATTCCCCACTCCATGATGTCCTTTCCAGCCTCTGTTAACCGTCATCTACTCTCTATCTTCATGAGATCAGTTGTTTTCATTTTTACCTTCCACATATGAGTGAGAACATGTGAGGTTTGTCTTTTTGTTCTTGGCTTATTTCACTTAACATAAGGTTCTCCAGGTTCATCCAGTTGTTGCAAATGACAAGATTTTATTCTTTTTATGGCTGAAAACTATTCCATTGTGTATATGTATCACATTTTCTTTATCCAGTCATCCCTTGATAGACACCTGTGTTGAATCCAAATCTTGGCTATTGTGAATAGTACTGCAATAAACAAGTGCAGATGTCTTCATGCAGGTACACTGATTGCCTTCTTTTGGATATATAACTAACAGTGGAATTGCTGGGTTATATGGTAGCTGTACTTTTAGTTTTTTGAAGAACCTCCATATTGTTCTCCATAGTAGTTTTACTAATTTACATTCCTACCAACTGTGTGTGAGGGTTTCCTTTTCTCCACATTCTTGGCAGCATTCATTATTGCCTGTCTTTTGAATGAAATCCATGTTACTAGAGTGAGATGACACTATATTTATTAAAATGCAAATTACTGTTGGGTAAAAAAAGAAGACTAGGTATCATAAGAATAACTCAATTATGTGAGTTTCAGATGAGATAAATTTGAGAAAATCCTTCCCCTCTGAGTATATACATCATGCTAATTATTGATCGATTATATTATTTTGTGGGCATGCCAAATAGTCTAACTTATAATGATTATTAAGTATGCATAGACACTTAAGATGATATATTCCATTCATTTCAATGGCTTTTTATGTGTATAAGTATGTGAATATTTTCATGGATGAGGAGCAAGGGAATATATCCATGTCTAATATTTAGGAAAAGAGATATGTATGTTGATTATGGAAGTTCAGAGTGTGTATGCATTATCTATGTAATATTTTCTTAATTTAAGTGTAAAAGTATTAAAATTTCTCTTTGGATATTTGATGAAGTCTTGAAATGAGGTGAGTCAGTGAAATTCTATTAGCATAATTGATTTGAGTGAAAATTATTTTTTTCCTAAGGAATAGGTATTGGTGCTGTTTGCACTACAATTATGAGAGAAATGTTGCTTTGGTTATTGTTTCTTTGATAACTTAGAAAAATTAGACTAAATATTAAGGAAACACATCTATTCGGTAACAATGTAGTGAGGATTTACCTGGCCGAAATAGAGGAAGAGTAAGAAGGGCCAGAGAATATGGCACACTCTATGATTTGACTTTTTTTCTAAAGACAGTTGCTGATGTCTAAAGTAGTTTATAAGGCCAAGTAACTAAGTAAATACGTTAGTAGCAGACTCAAGATAATTGGAGGAGAAAAAAATCAAATTTGAAATCAGAGTATACCAAAGAGAGGTTCCCTTTAACCAACTCATGTTTTACTACAGAACCCCAACAATTCTACTTTATGAGTAAGGGTGAAGCAGAAAAAAGTTCAACCTTCACGAGGTATAAAGTCCAATTTAGAAGCGCCTTAGTTTTTGCCCTAATGCAAAAGTCTACAACCTATGACCCTTGGGCCAAATTGAGCCTATCACATGCTTGCATGCAATCCATAAAATAACCATGATTTTTAAATTTTTATTTATTTTTTATTTATATTTTATTTTTAATTTTATTTATAATTATACATATTTATGGGGCACAGTGTGATAGTTCAATACATGTAAACATTAGTATATCCATCATCTCTCACACTTCTCATTTCATTGTGGTAAGAAAATTCAAAAAATTCTTTCTTCTAGCTAGTTTGAAATATGCAATATGTTATTGTTAACTATAGTCATCCTACTTTTCAATAGAGGCTGAGAACTCATTCCTCCTAACTGTGCTTAGTACTCACTGACAAACCTGTCCCTTTCCCCACTCCTCTCTTTTCTGCCCAGCCTGTAGCAACCACTGTTACCACTGTTTTACTTACTTCCCATGGATTGTGTGGATGCTTGGCTTATTTCATGTTAAATAATGTCCTCTAGTTCAGGGATCCCCAACCTATGGTGAGTTGAATAAGTATTTCATTATATATTACAATGTAATAATAACAGAAATAAAATGCACAATAAATGTAATGCATTTGAATCATCCTGAAACCATACTATTTCTCCCCCATCTGTGGAAAAATTGTTTTCCATGAAAATGGTCTCTGGTGCCAAAAAGGTTAGGGACTACTGCTCTAGTTTATCGATGTTGTCACAAATGACAGAATTTCATTCTTTTTTTTTATTTCGTTATATTATGGGGGTACAGATATTGTTAGGGTTACATATATTGC
>VBSM01002937.1:25076201-25152329 GCA_008086735.1 Cheirogaleus medius
GTGAGTAGATGCGGAGCCCATTTTCCTGGTCTTGTGTTGCCTCACTTTGGATAATAGGCTTAATCTTAATCCAGGATAGCATAAACGGTGCTAATTCACTGTAGTTTCTTAGAATTCAGTAATATTCCATTGTGAGCATATACCACATTTTAATTATCCATTCCTGAATTGACGGGCACTTGGGTTGTTTCCAAGACCTTGCAATAGTGAATTGTGCTGCAATAAACATTCTTTCTAATGGCTGAATAGTACTTCTCAGTGTGTGTGTGTATGTGTGTGTGTGTGTGTGTGTACAATTATTTATTAAACCATTAATGGACACCTAGGTTGATTCCATATCTTGGCTATTATAAATACTACTGCAATAAACACGAAGGTGAAGACATATTGATTATTTTTAAAAAATTTATACACAGTAGTAGCATTATTGGATCATATGGCAGTTCTAATTTTAATTTTTTGAGGAAACTTCATTCTGTTGTCCGTAAGGGCTATACTAATTTTCATTCCCATCAGCAGTGTATAAGAATTTCTCCTTCTCCACAACCTTACCAGCATTTGCTATTTTTTGTCTTTTTTTATAATAGCTAGTTTAACAGGTGTGAGGTTGTATCTCATTGATTTTGATTGGCATTTTCCTTCATAATTAGTGATGAACATTTTTCATATACCTGTTGGTCATTTTATGTCTTCTTTTAAGAAATATCTATTCATATATTTTGCACATTTTTAAATAAGATTATTATTATTGTTGTTATTATTGCTATTTAGTTGTTTGTGTTCCTAAATAATCTGGATTTTAATCCTTTGTCAGATTCATAACTTGTGAATTGTTTGCCTCATTCTGTAGGTTGTCTTTTCACTCTGTTGCTTGTTTCTTTTGCTGTGCAGAACCTTTTTAGTTTGTTGTAATCTCACTTTTCTATTTTTTTTATTGTTGTTGTCTGTGCTTTTGAGGTCTTATCCAAAAACATCCTTGCCCAGACAAATGTCATAAAGTGTTTCTTCTCTATTTTCAAAATGTAAAAGAGACTATTATTTTTTTGGCAAAAACAGTTGCTCATACAGTTCAGAAAATTGTTTCTTTGCACACAAAGGCTAAAATGTTTACTATATCACTCTTTACATAAAAAGTTTTCTGACCCCTGTCTGATAATGATCTGAGATTATTAATGTTCCTAGCCTAGATACATTCCAGAATCAAAAATAAATTTTCTTTGGATTAAGATAATACAATTCAAAGTCCCATATAATCCCTACCTATTTTTCACATAAAAAAAGTTTTTCCACTTAATCAAAAATAAAGAGAGCATGTGTAGAAATTCCTGACTATAAAATATAAGGAGATACAGAAAATAGAAACATATCTACAGTAGAGGCAGATAGTGTCATTATCAGACACAGATAAATGGAGCCATGGTTAACATAGAGTATAAAAAGGCAAAATTAAATATTTGGCAAACAACAAGAAATACACAAAATATAATTCTACTGCTGAAATTTCAATAATAGAATAAGAAGTTAATATTAATAAATACACAGTGGCATATCAGGTACAGCTTTAAAGAGAATTAGTAAACTAAAAGATATATCAAAATAAAATATTTTATTAAAATATAAAGATGCAGAAATAGAGGATGAAAGAAATGCCAGATTTACGATTTGTAACACTGGTGTGAATGAAGTTCTAAAAGGAAGGAAAGGAAAGAGAATAGAACTGGAGAATATTAAAGAGCTAATTATTGACAATATTTTAACACTCAAGAAAAGCATCAAGCCACAGACTCAAAATCCATTATAGACCAAATAAGATACAGTAAATAAACAAAACAAAACAAAACAAACAACAACAATGAAAAACAAAGTCAGCCATAGGCACATTCTAGTAAAATTGATAGAAAAAAATAAAGAGAAAATATGAATAGTCAGTGGAGAAAAAAGGGATACTAATTTCAAAGGACAATAATACAACTAAGACTGACTTACAAAAAAAAATAATAAAAAGCAGATAAAATGGAAATAAATCTTCAAAATCCTTTATAAATTACTGTCAAAATATAATTTTGTTACTGGATAATAAAGTGATCAGATGACTGGTTTCAGCTTCATGAAAAGTTTTAATAGCATTTCAGACTAAACCTGTAAAAATGAAATAAGAAAAGCTGTATGGTATCCTCTGAAAAATGAAAAACATCATAAATGTACCAAAGTAGTGAGAACATGAGGAACCAATATGCAAGAATAAAGGGAAGCCCAAAGATTTGAGTGCAATATTTATATGAGGTTTTTTTTTGTTTTTTGACAGAGTAAGACAATACCTCACTCTGTCACCCAGGCTGGAGTACAGTGGTATGATCATAGCTCACGGCTGCCTCAAACTCCGGGTCTCGAGCAATCTTCCTGCCTCAGCCTCTTGAGTAGCAGGGATTACAGGAGCACACCACCATGCCTGGCTAGTTTTTCTTGCTTTTTGTAGAGACAGGTTCTCACTGTGTTGCCCTGGCTGATCTCCAACTCATGGATCAAGAAATTCATCTGCCTCAGCTTTCCAAAATGCTGTTATTACAAGCATGAGCCACTGCACCTGACCCTTCAAAAACATCGTAATAAAATTCCCCGTTTAAATCAATAATATTACTTTTAATGTAATATGTTATATTGATGATAATGAAAACATTACTTCTGAACATTATTTTCAAGGTTCTACCTAGTAGACTAGGACAGAAACATGAAGAATCAAAGTAACATTTATTTATATACAATGCTTTTTGTTCATCTACAAAATCTGGATTCTAGTAAAAATATTAGAAGTCATATGATACTTTTGAATGCTGGCTTTGTATAAGTATTTTTAAAAATGCATATTTTTGTCCATATTGGAAATAAGCCTCTGTAAAGATAATTTTAAAATTTAACAAATTGTAATAGTAACAAAATTAGAACACATTACAAATTTACAATGAAGTGAACAGAAACTATTTGAAAACAACCGTGAAATTGTATTCCACGCAATATGATAGACCTCCCTAAATAATAGTATTTTTCCAGATTAGTAGATTTGATTTCACAAAAAATTAACTCAAATCCAAAGAAAAATTTATGAATTTCTCAACTGTAATCCATATAAGATCCCAATACATTGCTTTTTCACAGAACATGTGTGTTGAGAAAGGTAATTTCATGCCAACAGTCTTTTGAGCTGTACTTGGCGATGTCAGAATAGACCGTGGGCCTGCAACATTTCTTTACTAAGAGATGAAGAGCCTGCATGGCCGGTGCTAGGCTTACCGCATTGTTATTTTTCTCTGTTACCAGCCAAACTCTACACCTGTGTTTTGCTTAAGCATGTGCATTATATGGCCAGCCTCACTGTTATCTGTCCTACACGGGGGCCAGAGGATGGACAGGGTCCTTCTGCATCTGGAGAAAGACAAAAGTAGCCAATTGCCCTGCATTGGCTCCTGGGGAGAGACTTGCTAGACATCTAGGACCGTTGCACAGTATGGAATCTGATCTTGCTCTGTCTCTTCTCTCTGTAAGTAAAGCATTGTTCTATCCAGAGTTTGACTGTATTGGTTCTCTTGGTGACTCTGACATTCAGATGCAATGGGCAAAACTGTTATAGTCCTACCTTGGGATTGGTAATTGGTGCACAATATTCTGCTTAACAATATGAATATAATTTGAATATTTTGCCAAAAAAAATGAAAGAGAATAAAGAGATCATCAAATGCTAAAATTCTAAGTTAAAGTATATATAATAAAAAATATGGTGACATCACAAGAAATGGCAACTAAAATGTGGAACAGAAAATAGAGTCCCAAAACAGGTCCAATTTTTTATGTCAAATTAATGTGGAAAAAGCATTTCAAGTCATAGGGACATTATGTTATTTTAAAATTAATTTAATTATCTATATAGATAACTAAAAATTATATACAATGCTATACATCTTATTCAATATACAAAAATAAATTTCAGGTATATAATACAACTAGAAAATATTTGAAAAATCTAGGAGATAATATGTACATCAGTGATTAAGGGGAGAATTGTGAGAAAAATAAGAAAACTCAGCAAACTTGAAAGGAAAGAGAGACATATACTTAAACTTATATATTTTTCCCTACTATGTGATCAAAGTCACAAGAAAGTCAATGAATAAATAATTAACTGTTAATATGCTTTGATAGGTAATTATTAGAAAGCTTGTTAAGTCAAAAAGTAGGCTGGAGAATATAAAAAAAACACGTTTTTATTTTAAATTAGAATTATTCATGTTTGTGCATACATTGTTTTTAAGTAATCATGAAACAGAAAATAGAACCATACATCTTAGCCTATGCACATTGCAATCTAAGGTGATGAGGTTGAAATTGGGTGTGGGAGGAAAGTTATTAAGTTAGTTACAACATTACACCTTTGGCACTTTTTACAATGAATTTTTATGACAATTTTAATACAATGACTAAAGATTTAGAAGAAAAATAGCAAGGAGAAATTACACAAGTTTTATATTCTGACTTTATATGAGTGTTTCAGGATCTAAATATTTGCTTTGGTCTCTTTATTTCAGGTACTTAGTAGTGATGATTCCTCTGCCCCTCTCTATACCAAAGCATGAATATAAATTACCTGAAATAGAAAAGTTGATTGCTTCCTGGAGTGTTCCTCCCTAGGAGATAGGTCCTTTGAAAGTGTTCTGCATTAGAAAATGTATTTCATCACACAGCATTCAAATTTGTTTTAAAATGGGTAAACATGAAAACATTTTCATGAAATAAAGAAAATTTGCTGAAATTATTGTAATCTCCAAGGCATTTCACACTGATTAATAGCACAGCAATTTAATAATAAATTCTTTGAGAATATTATATCATTCGTGGAAGACAGGGGGAATACAGTTTAAGTCTTAAGAAATGTATTTTGGGGAGGCTGCATTTATATTGAATGTTTAAATGTTTACACTGCTCTAGGCTATCTAAAAATTCCATCCTACCAAGCCTGAAACTTATGTTCCATTATTTTAAGTCCTTTTTGTGCTCAATGGATGTTTGAGAGAAAATATCCATTTGCTTTCCTTGCTTTACTTTGCCATTAGAGATTTAATTTAACTTAGATTTTTACATTTTGCACAATAGCTATTTAGCGTCAGACATTCTTAAAAGGTATGTGGTTTGAACCAATCTATTTAGCTTCCTTGCATTAAGATGTGAAACAATAATACTTTCCTTAGAGAATAATAAGGATTTAATGAAAATTTTGCATAAATAATTTATAACAGTGCCTGAAATACAATTGGTGTTTTCTGAGTATGAGTTCTTTTACCTCCTTTTAACATAACTTGATATTCCTATCTATGTTACACATGGCAGACTTCTTTATGGATTGGTCCTTAGAGGTTGTAACTGTATCTCAAAATTCTAGCCCATGTGCAGTTAAGATAGAGGTTCAGAACATCAGTGTCATGCATAAATCTAAGCCTTAAGAAATAATACCTCAGGATTGATATAAATATCATTTCATATCAGAAATTCCTTCTTATACTGGTGGCAGTTTATACTGCCACTATAAGCAAAACATGAGTTATACCCAATGTTTATACTATACTCATAGCAACAGAGTGGCATTGTTAAAATAAGGAGTCTGGGGAAGGTATTTCCTCCATTATTTGTCTTCTTGTTCAGAAATGTAAAAGTTTTGCAAACTAGAAACCTGGGAATTTGCACTTCTTTGCATGAATGCACCTTCTTAGGATGTGTATTCATTTTTTCCACTCTTGTCCACAAATCCGCTGCTGTGTCTGCCACATCGTTATCTTTTGTTTTCTTCTTTCTATCAGAAGACTGTAGCTTTCAGCAATCAACTGGAAAAGGAAATAAATGACAAAAGACAGAGTGGAAATATATTCTTGAGTTTCAAGATTTTAGGAAAGTTTGTTAAGAAAAACTCTTACAAAATAAATGTCAAGGATTATATTCTATCTGCTCTGAAAGAGAATCAGAGAATGAGACAGGATAAGAGGGCATCATCCCTCAATCCACATGGTTATTCCTCCACAATGCCACTTAGCAGAGGAATTATACTAATGATTGGGCAAGAATTCATCTTCACTGATAGACCTTACATGAGTACAATTTCAATAATCAGAAAGAACAATAAAGTTTATTACAAATAATATATATTTTTAGAAAACTTTGAGCTTGGATAGATCTCCACATATTGAAGATTGATGAAGAATAAAAAATGAACTGTGAACAATATTGCAATAAAAGGAACAGACAGCATCAGCCTAAATATATAAGGGAAGTATACTATGTCTACAAATTATTTAGCTATATGAAATGTAAAGTGCTACATCATTGCTTCATTTAAACCTGAATATCACCCTCCAGACTGGGTGCTTTTATTTTTCCAGTTGTATGTGTTAAATACAATGATTAAATAACCTATCTAGAAATTCACAGGAAGTATAGATAGGATCTAGTATTTAAGTCCAGAGAACACAAATTAATACTCATCCTTGCATAGATAGATTTTGAAGATTTTTTTTCTTTTACCATTATTTCCCTAAACCTTTTTGACTGGAAGCTCTTGCATCCTTGTAGTTACATTCTTAGAGAACTGTGTGAAAGATGTCGGCAAAACAACTGGTCAAATGGACTAATTCAGCATATACTTATTAGACATCTGTGCCAGCACAGATACTCTTTCCTGTATGAGAGGTCATCTTCATAGTCTGGGAAATAGCTAATTGCTATCATGAGGTTATTATGCTCTATCAGTATATATGGAGATTTATAACCAATGTTAGATTATTAGTTAGTACTTTAAGAGCTTCATGTCATAGTCAATATAGCTTATGTAGAAGGGCACTGACATCAACCTAGAGTGGATGTTTAGAATGAGCCCAAATTTTGCCAGGCCTGAAGCTTCAGCAAGTAGGGATGACTTATTTGAGAATACACTATTGCACATACAAAATTACATTCCAAAGCACGTATTTATTCCCAGTTAGAAAATCACAACAAATTATAAATATGGAAAATACAAAAAATCATTACAACAATAAAAATTGAGTTTAATCTCTTATCTTCTTGAAATACTTATGCAATATATAGCCTTCATTTTTGTTTTGCTATATATTCATTATCACTTTCTAAAATAACACTTTTGTAATGCAACTTATATAGAGAGAATAGTAATTTAAGTCAGCCTTCTGTATGGCTGATCATATATTTTATTATTATTTACATGAAGAACAATTCTTTAAGCTTCACAAATAGTCTCACTCTCTTGTCCAGGCTAAAGTGGGGCTATTATAGTTCAACCTCAGCCTCCTGAGTAGTTTAGGACTACAAGGGACTACACACCACTACACCCAGCTAATTTTTTTTTTTTTTTTTTTTTACTTTTTGTAGAGACAGGTTCTTACTATGTTGCCTGGGCTGGTCTTGAACTCCTGGCCTCAAGCCATCCTCCCACTTTGGCCTCCCAAATTGATGGGATTATAGGCATGAGCCACCAAGTCTAGCCTCATAATTGTAATTTATTTGTGACTTCTCTTGTATCTAATATTCCAATCATTTTATGTGATAGCTTACTCCCCCAAAAACAAATTTTAAGTGGTTCTGGTGCATTGAATGAATGTTTTTATTTCCTTGAATGTAGCACATTACCTGGAATAGTTCTGATGCTTAATAAATATTAATAGAGAGGTCCTTAAAAAGATTAATATAAGTAACTTAATGAATGCCTTTGAAGTTAAGGATTTAATAGAGTAAATGATCCAGGTTTAGTCAATAAAATAAAACAAAATAAATTGTACCTGTCATAATATTTTATTTGAAAGCAATAGAGAATAAAATAGGTTGCCTTATATAGATTTATTTTTATATATGATTTATTGAAAGAACAAGAATTTCTGTGAAGTCTGGAGATATTTGTTTAGAAAATGGGCCATGACAAATGGAGGCTACTTATCCAGATCATATATGATCTATGAATCATTTACGTAGTAGAGAATTCCACAACATTAATAGAAACAGTCCATGTAGTAGAAACATCCCATAATGAGTAAATAAATAAATGACTGTTCTAATTAAAAAGGGAAATTATTCTGGCATTAGAGTTCCACCATGTCCATATGACAAAAATCTACAGATTTTTCTGAGCTCAATTGATCACTTCTGAAAAATTTACTCCACTGTGATGACCATGTATATTGAAATATTCTTTTTTTCACCTTTGATCTCTGTGAATTTTTTCTCTACTTTCTCTCTAAAAATTCTTGACATCAACCCACTAATTTTGCTTGTTCCAAAATATTGATTCTTAAGATAATCTATTAGTCAATGACTGAATTTATATTGAATTTACTCCAAAGTGTTTTTCCTTCAAGAAGAAATGGTCAATGAGTTATGGCACTTAATTTTCCCCACTGAAAGAATTTCCTTCTCCACTGCCTTTCATATTCATCCATGAGTGGATCTATTATACTTCGGGAAAGCAGTCGATTGTCAGTTGTTGATAGTTTATGCAATGTAATTTACGCAGGGTAAACATACTCCAGGTAACTGTCATTAGGAACGCCACACAACATTAATAAAGTGAGGGAGGAATCCTCAACTGCTCCTGCAAACTGCCAGCAGGGCACGACTTTGTTCCACAGGGCTATATTCCACTCCTGTGATTCTACATTTAGGGCATGACATACTTTTACAAAAACCTCCAAGTATATCTTAGCAAATTTCAAAAACCTTGTGTAGGCAGATCGTAAAAACCAAATGACAGAAATTTTACCTATGGGATCGTTTTAGATTTACCTTTTCTTTTGTCCCACATTCAAAGTTGCTGTCTTTTGAGGTAATGTAACTAATTGGTCAATACAATGCAACAGCATCTGATGTTGGTATGCAACATAATCACCGAGACCCATCAAGTAACTTGCATTAACCATGAAGTAGGGACTGCACACTAGAGCAAGATATCTTTCCAGAATCTTCACTGAGGTTGTGAGTTCTTATTATTTTTTTAATTATCCTCCATACATTAATATGCATATGCTTTAAAAGAAAACTGTATTATCTACTGCTTCCTGTTGTTCATTTCTTACCAGGAAGATGTAATCAACTCAGGATCCAGAATGTTCTTTGGAATGGTGAAATCACTAGGTTTTACTGCATCTTAACTTGCATCACAGAATATTAGAACTAATACAGTCTGTGGCAAAGCCTCCCAACATAGTTATGATTTGAATAGATGGAAGCAAACTCAATATAATTCTCTGTTTTTGGGATAGAAGGGGTTAGCAAGGAGGTGGGGGTTTGGGTGAGTTGACATACTTTAAATTCAATAAGTTCATGCTAGTTGAACTTGTTTTTACAATGGCCACTCATATAAGATAACTGGGAATGTGCTAGAATCACATTCTCTGAATCTCTCAAGTTATCTCAGTGAAAGGAAGAAGAGTAGATATGAACCAAGTCAGTACATGTGACAGGATTACAACTGGATGAAAGTTTTAATGAATATATTTAACTTGTTAAAGATAAAATATATTTAAAACTATAGGGTAGTTTAGTTTCATAGAAACCAAATTTACTATGGAAATTACTGTGGACAAAAAGAGATATGAACACAAAGATAATAAACCTTATAAAGACACAGTAATTAAAAAGGTATTGGAAAAATTAGAGAAGGCTTAATAAAGCTGAAGAAAACAGTGTATTGTACGACAGAATTGAGAAAATAAATCAAAATGAAATTGAAAATGGAGATAAAAATGTAAAACATACCTTAAGAGGCATAATGAAGACTGAGAGGAATAGAAAAAAGAGAAGAAATTTCAAAGAAACAGTATCTAAGAACTTCCTAGAATTAAGAGAGTACATAAACTCACAACTGAATAAGGAAATAAAAGTAAAGCCACACATGCTAATACCTTATGAAACTGGAGAAAATAAAAGAATGTAAGAATACCTTAAAAGCAACTATAGATAAAAATAAAAACACTCCTAAGAATGACAATTTAAGTGTAAGCAGACATCTCAAAAACAATATAGAAGTCAAAACAATGGAAAATTATTTTCAAATACTGAAAAAGTTGTTATTCTTAATCACATAACCAATCATACTGGCTTTCACAAATGGTGAAAATTCAATTTAAAAAAAGAAGCACATACAACACTATTAATATCAGACTATTATTAAGTCAAGGAAAGCGCCACATCAAAACCAAAGAAAACCTACATAATAATAAAAGTATCAATTCAGAGAATACCCTAAGAAATATAATAATGTATCATGTAAACACAATGAGGCATGTTATATCATTCATAAAATAACAGATTAATATAATAAAATAAGAACATAGAAGATATGAACATTATTTTCTAATAGAAAGCAAAACCTGCAAGTAATCCATATACATTCATTTCATTCTTTTCAACAACTATATCATATATTCATCACAAGTTTTGGTATTTTAATCTATATAGAAATAACACCTAAACAAATACAAAAAACATCATCTAAATTCAAACCATGAAATATTATTAGAAATCAATAATGAAGAGAAACCTAGAGAATACTGCTATATTTAAAAATAAAACACACTGCTACGCACATGTTCACAAACACAGATATTTCTGAAGGCATCAAATTGAAAAGTGGAAAAAACTTAGAATTGAAGAATAAAAGGATTGCACATGGACTATAGTTGAAAGCATTATTTAGAGAGAAATTCATCATTTTAAAGGGAAAAAGAAGAAGAAGAATACTGAAAAATTAATGATCTCAGCATCTTCATTTGTGAAGGTAGGGAAAGAAGAATGGCACAAATCTAAAGAATTTGATGAGCAGATATAATAAGTATAACAGCATTTTTAACATAGAGAAAATCAGGAAAACATTAAGAGGTTTAGTAAATACCCAAGTTCTCTTGGAAAAAATTGATAAAACACATGAGTGTTTTCCTCAAACTTGTTTCACATTAGAATCACTTGGGGAACTTTTCAAAACGTTTTATGCCCAGGTTGTAATCCCGAGCAAATCAAATCAGAATTTCTGAGGTATAGACCCAGCCCTCTGAATCTTTGTATCTCCCCAGGTAATTACAATATGCAGTGAAGTTTGAAAAACATGGAAACAGACAAAATTGGAAGTTTAGTATTAAAAGAAAAACAGAAATGATAAAGAGACTATCAGATGATGGAAAGTAAAGAAAGGAAAAGCAATATTAGAGAGAGATGCAAATATGGCAATGATGATTTAAAATTATAGGCAATATTTTAAATAATTTGATAGATATCCTGTATTTATTTATGGATATAAATAATGATCCAACAGTTTAAAAAATCCATGCATAAAAAACTGATGATTTTTTAACTATCTTCTATCATTTCTTCAAAACATAGGAAACTGAGAATGAAGAGAAAGAAAGAAGAGAGGGAAATGAAGAGGAAGGAAAGAAATGTCCATAATGTACTTTGATGAAGACATAAATTATAAGTTAATAGAAAAAATCAGTCAAAAATAGCATGAGGAAAAAAAATTAAATTTTATTTAACTTAAGTCCAATAGCATTAAAGAAAATATCAGCACACCGAATAATAAGTATGTTTTTTCTCAAAATGTGAAAAAGTATTTAAGTGAGAAAATCTATTAATATGTTGCAACATGTGGCAGGGACTGCAAGCTATTTCCTGGTATCCATCTGCCTCTTCTTGCATATGACTAAACACAACCTACTAGAGTGTTAGATCTACCCTATCACTAGATGTGGCCATGTGAATTAATTCTACATTTTATCTACAGGATATTGAATGGAGAGTTTAGAATTTATATATTTAATTAGCTGCACGCAGAATACTATATAATTTCCCCATTTTACCTATGAATCCAGTTGTTCAGTAGGGCATGCCTAGTTGGTTTATGAAAAGGAAAACATCACAGTATTTTAAAGTACTTAATTTTATTAACATATTTAAAACTAAATTCCCTCTAATTAAAAGAAAAATGTTTATTCAATGCTTAAATGAACAAAGCATTTTTACTAAGTCCTAAGCAAAGCACGAAGGTGAGAAAAATGGCCCCAGCCCTCAGGAAATGATGCACCCCACAGGAGGGAGAAAGAAGACATGTGTATCCCTAATTAGAGGAAGAAGTAAAACCTGTCATCAGAGAAACCACGGTGGTCACAGCGTCTTATAGTAGTCGGTAATGCTTTTTATATGGTGTGACCTCTTCATGCAGGATTTGTATTAGATATGGTCCTTTAAATATGACATTTGCAAATCTGATACCTGCTCAATTTTCATGGAAGCAGCTACTCTGTCTATAAAAATTTTTTTTTTTACATGAACACATTGATTTAGTTCATACCATGTGCTGGCAACACTTTGTCTATGGCCATCTTACTCAGGAAGATCTTTAAATCTTATTGAATATGTATTTGTAATAAGTTACTTATTATAGATTGTCCATCTATAAGCATCAATTAATCATAGAAAGTAAGGTAAGCTTACAAAATGTATATTTAGATGGTTTAGTCAGAAAAGTTGAATTAAAGACATTTAAGTACATTTTTAAAAGTAGATATGCAATTATATTTTAAAATAAATTCCATATTAAATACTAGATGGTTTTGGTTTTGTTATGACTAAAGATTTCTTCTATATGTAAAAAGGTGATTCATTTACTGAGGAGGATCATGCATTTAACATTTCACCACAATGTACTTTACACTTGTTTAAGATATATACGTTTCAGGACCTATTCTAGAACATCTGTGAAAAGACAATCTAAAATATTGCTTTTATTAATATTCTGTGAAATGTTGAGAGCGTATATAGACACTTAAAATTGGAGTTGGTTACCCATAAGAAACAGCATATGTCTGGACATATGTCGAGATGAGTACTTTGAACTAGAAATTCAAATCTCCTTCTGGAAAACTTTTTGTGCTAACATATGGTAGACAATGAATCTTAAAAACCATTGGCTATGGACTTGACAGAAAATGGGATTAGTTAAGATTTATTTACAGAGATTAACCAAACTGAGCATAGAAACTGATGGAATTGGCTATATTCCTCTGATTTTCAAATGATTGGCAAAAATTCCTTCAATCTTTCCAAAGAAATTGTTTAAACTCACTGAATTTTACATGCAATATAACATTTTTAAACACATTCCCTGTCTTTGTTAAATCATGGAGAACACTTTTCTTGCCTACAACATCATTACCAGTTCTAAAAAGAATATAAATTTGTAGTTCCCAAATTGTGGAAAGAAATGCTCAAATTTGAATAATTTTACTCTTTTCTTCATTATCATAAAAAATGATAGATTCAGAGCACAACAATATTCACATTTAAGTGGCATCAAGCAAAATTATATCCATTCTTTATTGCTGATGATAATTGCATGAGAAGATACCTCTCCATTTTTATAAATTTACATTTATGTAACTTAAATGTTTAAAATGAGTGCATATTTGGCAGCTATTACTTTAAACAAGCCCACCAAACTTATATAGAACAAATATGCATTTAAACAAGATGTAAAGCACAGTTTTCATTTTCTTTCCTGAAGATATGTCATCGGTATGTGGCAAAAATAGTAATCTCTAATCATTCTTTCCTCTTTTAAATGCCATTTTCATTTTTCATTTCATTTCTTCTTTCTTTTTTCTTTCTTTTTTTTTTCCTATTTTACACTAAACATGTTTTGAAAAGTACCAGAAACTTGGAATAGATTTTCAACACCCTCTACAGGAATACTTCAAATTTAACAAATAACAGTTTCAACAACAGATGATGGATAATAGATTCCCCATATACTTAGGAATTGAAATTGCAGCTAAAACATGGGTAATCAGCACTGCTTGGCTGACGTACTTATCTGAGAAAGAGTACTCAATTGTAGCAACTAGTTTAGTAACAACCCTAACAGAGTTAAATTATCCAAACTTCCTCATGGTCTCAGAATTAATCTCTGGAGGGCACAGCTAGTACTTTAATTCCATTCTTCTCTACAAAGCATTAGAAATTTTTCAATCTTGTTTGGAACTAAGTATTAGGAAAAATGTATAAAAACTTTAATTAAACCTGTGATCTCTTAATAGATTAGTGTGATAAAGAACGATGTAATCATATGTATTTTGTATATTCTAGCCCAGAATTTTTCCCCACAGACATATTTATTTTAGTCCAGGATTCGCAACCTTAAAAAAGCACGCCCTCAAGTGCTCCTTGGTGCTGAATCCTAGAATTACTTTGAAAACTGTTTTTATCAAGCTGGTAATAGTTATCTTGACCACAATTCCAAGTACATTTTTTGTTTTTATTTTTCTTTGTTTTCTTTATGGGGTCATTGATCATTATGCCTAATCTTTATGGAGTGGCAAAGCATATTTATTTTGAGTAAAATGTGCTGAGGTAATTCTCAAATCTCTGAAGTTGCCTTAAAAATCACTTTTCTAGACACGTTCTATCAATCTCTAATCTCCTTCTCCCAATCCTCAACTGGCTATGATCTGTGATTGATCTTTGGCCAAGCAGTGAACATAGGAATGCATTTTTATTAGTTCAACTAATTATATACTTGCTTTTCCAGGTATTGGTAGGTACTATAAAGGTTCACAGAATTTAAATATACCTTCTAAATATAAATTTTCAAGCTGTCAAATTAGTGTAAAATAGTAAAAACAATATGTATAAAAGACACATCGATTTGGAAAGTAAAATCTGCTACTTGTATTTATGTGATTTTAGATGATTTAATTAACCTCAGACTCAATTTTCTCATCCATAAAAAGGAAATAACACCAACTCCTCAGACATATGGTATGTGTAAAATTCCTCAGCACTCTATATTTTAGTTTTCTGCTTCTGCTTCCAAGTCAATATCTCTTCCAAAAAATCAAACATTAACCCTGTGACATTTCTGAGCTAAAAAAAGAATCTCTGTGGTATCATTAAATTAAGAATCTATTCATATTATATTTTATTTTAATTATATATCTTGGGATTACACAAACAATTTGGGAATGGTGTTGATAAATTTTCACACTAGAATAATAATCCCAAAGGCAACATATTCACTATCAAATCAAACAAATTGATGCCCTGTAAAGCACTTTAAGAATTTGAATACAAGATAGTTGAACTATTACAACAATTTTTAGCATTTAATTTAAACATTGGTACTACCTCAAAAATCCTTTTTAAAAGTAAGCAAAAAATTGACTGCAGTTTACATGGCCTTTATTCTACTATTATTATCATTACTTCTTTTATTTCTGTGCTAACAAAATTAAATTTCAAAGTGATAGAACTTCATGAAAAATGAGGTAAGTTGAGTTTGTAGAAAAGAGTCATACTTTCAATCATGCCTCTCAGCTAATTATTTATATTATTATGCCTGAAATATTAAGTAAGAACTATTTTGATAAAGATATAATTAATCTTCCAAATTCAGCTCAATTACATTAGAAAGATTACATTAGATCTCCTGTTTAAGTATTATATTATACCCAAATTGTAGGACATTGTATATGTGGAGTCCTGGTAGCACAGACTTTGGATACTGGGTTCTAGTTTAACTTACAAATGATTATGGAAAAGATTAGTTTTACTTAACAATGCTGTTGAATCAAATATTAATATAATTCATGAGATTTCTTAATTCTAAGACCTCAAAATTACAATCTTATTCATTAGTATAGAGATCGAAAGCATAGTAATTTTATTGGTGTTGTAAATAAATTACTTCAGTTTTCTAGCACATTATTTATATAACTTGGACATTTAATGAAAAATGGAGGAAAATGTTCTGTGAGGGTGACCTTAGTCTGGGTTATCCTTCGGGACAGTAACCAGTTATCAATAATTTTATATAAAAACAACGATGAGTATTCTGATAAATAGAAAGCTCAGGGAAATTTGTGATAAGTACCGACTTCTTTCTCAAGTTCAAAAACACTCAATGCCACATTGGCTTCCTGTATTTCTAGTAGAAAAGAACACTAGAAATAGCATCTGATGTGGCAGCATATATCCGAGATTATGAGAATATAAATAATTTACATTTGCTTGCTGGTTACTCTCAGGAAGGATAACTCAGATTCACTTTAACACCAAGAAAAATTTCTCTTCATTTTTCATTTGGATATTATTTCAATTTCTACTTCTTCGATTGTTTTCTCTTGTGTATAATTTTCACACTTCCCTCCATGTAGCAAGTATATCCAATTTTACTGCCCTTGAATTTACCTCCACCATTATTTCAATCAGTCTCTAATATTTTTGTCTCTTATTTATCTACCTTTACAATAAAAGCCTAATCAAAATCAAAACATAAAATTAAAAAAAGATTTGGATTTTGCCCAAGATGTAGAAATCTATTAATAGTGTCACTGCCACGTTCACCATTCAATTAAGAAAAACTGAATAATTTGTAAGATAAAAATACTTTTTTGAACTCACCAAAGATCTGAAGTCCTTAGGAAAGCAAGTATTGAAATCCAAGCTGGACAGACTCTGCCTTTGCAGGGACATGTTGTTTTCAGTATTTGCTCACTTATGGCAGAGCGTATGAGGAACATGCCACCACTACACATGAACATAAGTAAGAAGAATTGAATACAATTTTATGTTGCTGAAGGATAATTGGGAGTTGACATGACCATATTAAATCCTTGGAAGTTCCCAGCACAAATGGAGTTTGCATTCACTCACATGCTCTTTTTCAGGAAATGCCACCAGGTGCTCCAAAGCCTACGGGTAAGAATGTGGCCTGAAGGGAGCCTCCCTCAGTGTGGCACATGGCTAAGGGAGTCATATGCTGATCTAGAGGAACCAAAGTCAATACAGATAAGATGTTAGAACTATCAGATGGTTGCTTGAAGATAACTATAATTAGGAAGATAAAGGGAATAATGAACAGACATCGAAAGATAGAGAAATTCAGTGGTAATAAGCAAACTATAAGAGAGCATAAAATGGGATTTTTAGGAATAAAATACACACACACATCCCCCACACATATACTGTAACAAAAACAGCTTATTAGTATACTCAATATAGCTAAAGAAAGAATCAGTGAATTTGAGGATAAGAAAATATATAAAAATAATTTATTAAAAGTGGAAAAAGAAGAAAAAAAGAGAAAAACAGACAGAACAAATATTTGAAAAATTAAAGCATTCTGGAGCTATGGAAAAATATAAACCTAAGATAAGCTTAAGTGAAGTCCCTGAAAGGAAGGGAGAGAGAGAAGTACAAACTAAAAATAGACAAGAAAATGATGGCTGAGATTTTTCAAAAACAATAAAGGACTTTAAGATAAAATCCAATACATTCGGAGAATCTCAAGTGAGATAAACACAAACTATATAACAATAAGAATAACACAAGCATGATGTAGCATATTCCAATTGCTGAAAGCCAATGATAAAGAGAAAATCTTGGAGACAGCAGAATATTACATGCAGAGAAAAAAAGAAAAGAAAAAGACTTTCTTTGGACTAGCACAAGCTGAGAGAATTCATCGGAAGCACAACTGATTTAAGAAATAATAAAGGATTCTTTCTTATGTAAAATCAATATGATACCAGAAAAAAATGTGGATCTTTCTAATTAAATAAAGATATCTGGAAATGGTAAAAATAATAATAAACATAGTTTTGTCTCATTTATAGAAATTTGGCTCTATAAAGGAAAAATAGTAAAAATTAATAAAGTGGATAATAATACAAATAAAAGTAAAAAGTGTAATTAAAACAGAACACAGGAAGACAGGATGAATTAGTTTTATCTTGTTAGAAGTTTACTACTATCTTTTAATGCAATAAATTATAGACCAACAGAGAAGCATAAATGGAATGAAAAAGAAACACTCAACCTAAAAGCTAGCATTCAGACAAGAAAAAAAGAACAAATAACAGGTAGAAGAAATAGAAGAAAAATGGTATAATTAAATTTAAGCATATCAATAATTGCATTACATGTAAATAGTGTAAAGACACAATGATATTTAGGTCAAATTAGATTTAAAAAACTACACTGATATGTCATTCATATTGAAAACCAATTTAAATATAGAGATATTAAAATGTTAAGAGTAATAATATGAAAATATAATATGCAAACATTAAGCAAATAAAGCTGGAGCAGCTATATTAGTATCACAAAAATTAGAATTTAGAACAAGGAATATTATCAGAAATGAAGCAGTCAGTTCAGGGATAAAGATATAACAATCCCAACAAAGCTTAATATTCATGAAGCAAAACTTGATAGACCTGAAAGAGAAATTTCCAAGAAACACCGTTATAGTTGGACATATTAATATTATTCTCTCTGAAATCAACAGAACAAGTAGAGGAACAGTGAAAGCATGAAAGACCTTATAAACTCATGTTGATCTAATTAACACATTCATGAATTTTTCCAACAAACAAATGCGAAATGCACATTTTTAAAAATATTTTTGAAATATTGATCAAGAGAGAACATTTTCTAATCCATTCAATAAACCTGAATAAATTTGAAGGAATTGAAAATAGTGTATTTGCTGACCACAATGGAATTAATTATACTGGAAATAAACAATAGAAACATATCTGGAAAATGCCAAGTATCTAAATACTTTTAAATAGCTCATAGATTAAATTGGAATTCTCAATGGACATTAAAAAATTATGAATTGAGTGAAAATGAAAATAACATCACAATTTGCAGGGCATAGGTAAAGCAGAGATTGAGATTGTCTTAGTTCAGCTGTTATAATAAAGTACCATAAACTGGATGGCTCATATAAAACAAAAATTGTTTCTCAAAGTTTTGGAAGTTGGAAGTCTAATAACAGAGTGCCAGCACAGTCAAGTTTTGGTGAGAGCCCTTATCAAAGTTACAGATTGACAACTTTTTGTATCCTCACATGGTGAAAAGAGAGCTAGTTAGATCTCTAATATTTTTATAAGGACATTAATTCATAAGGGCTCAACCCTCACATCCAACCAAAGACCCCACCTCTAAATACCATCATTTCAGAGATTAGATTTTAACATGTGAAAATTGGGGGACACAAATATGCAGTCCACAACAGATATTTTATAGCACTAAAGGCGGATATTGAAAGAAACAGTGGTCTCAAATCAAGTATCTAAACTTCCATGTTAAGCAATGATTAAAAATGGGTACAATTAAACCCAAAATAAGCAGAGGAGAAGAAATAATAAATATAAAAGTAGAAAAAATGAAATAGGAAACAGAAAATTATAAAACAACAAATAAAAACAAAAACTGAATCTTTAAAAAAAATCAGTAAAATGGGTCAGTCTCTAGCCAGAATGATCAATTAACTCAACTCCACAAGAAGAAATGAAAAAAACTGGAATGGTAAATATACCATTAAATAAAGTATACTTATGTATACCTTTTTCATATCTTAATTCTATTAAAATATATGATTACATAAATCAGTAATTATAATGCTCTGTTTTTAGATTTATAACATAACTTGAGGTAATGTTTATAGCAATAATAGAACAAAAGAGGAGAATGAATATGGAGCTATAAAATAACAAGGCTGCTATTTTTTTGGAATTAAGTCAGTTTTAATGTGATGCCAATCATAATATATTAAGAAGCATTTTCTAAATCATAGAGCAAATAGGTACAAAATCAACAGAGGAACAAAATTTACATGCCAAGAAACATTTGTTTTACATAAAAGAAGAAAGTAAAAAATGAAAATAGAAACAACAAAGGTAAGATATAGAAAACAAATAGCAAATGCCAGTTTTAAAGCCAACTGTATTAATAATTACATTAAATATGAATGATGCAATCACTGTATTGAAAAATAGCAACTACAAACTTGGATGAAAATGCAAGACCCAAATATACTGAAGAGAAAATAGACCCATTTTTAGATTCAAAGATGCAAGTTAAAATTTATTCTTATATTACTATTTTCCATATTTATCAATATCATGTTAAATCTTTGATTTAAAGCATTCTTTAATAGGATTAAAACATCTGATGAGGAATTTGCATTGGTTGTTTACATTACAAGGGAATTATGGAAACAAAAGCCATTCAAATAAATGTATACTAAAAAGAAAGTCACAGCTGTAGGAAAGCAAATAATTTTTAATTACATAAAATGACAAAGTGCAGATACTTCATATTTCTTACAAGACTGTAAAAATATTAAACTTTGTAAAAGGGCATTTATATTTAGCAATAATATTACATCTCAGCCCCACATTAAGGAATAGTTGTCAGCTTCAAAAAAGATCTGGGGAATTTGGATCATGAATAGCAAGTGAGACTATTGGAGAAAGGTGTAGGGCCTCTGATAATGTTTCCTGAACTTTCCAAAAGAAAATATTGAAGTACTTTATAGTGTTCTACTAAATACAAGTTCTTTGAAATGTTCTATGTTGAAAATATTTCCTAGTCATATATGATTGGAAATGCTCCATAGACTATATCCTCTGCAACAGATTCACCATTCAAATTATCATGATTCAACAGTCCTGCACAAAAAGAACCATGACTGTGTTTAATGTCCCAGTCTCCTCCCCACATAAATCATTGTCTTTGCAGTGTCATTCAAAATATATTGAGGTAAACATAAACATACAAATACTTTTAATATAATGTTCATTAAAATATATCTGAAGGGCTTTTACATTTCAATGTTTAATAGAGTACCCAATACAAATTATACATTTATTTTTATTTTTGTTATATTTATCTATGTCTGTATATCTATTAATTTGTCTATAGAGTGAGATAAAGGATTCAATGAATAAGTCATTTCATTCCAATTATAAAACAATCACAAACACTGTATTAGTTTGATATATATCTAAAAGAAAAATCAATGCTAGTCTGCATAAGGTAACTAATGTCATCATGCTTACCACAGGCAGCTTATTGCTTATTTTGTTTTCCTGTTTGCACATTATTATTTTTAAGTGAACTATCTCAACTGAATATATTTGAAACAAGAATATAGAAAAGAATAATGAAGTATCTTTTGCCATGCTTCTAGAAGTTGGCATTAAGAACATTTCCTAGAAAGAATCAGCATTATACAGCTTCATACTATTGCTTCCTGTAATGTAGAACACAACATTTAATAGTAGTGGTGGTACAATTTGTTGGAATGCAAATTAACTGATTTATTATTTCTTATAAATTCTTTTGATTCAAATGGATAGTCAGGCTTTGTGCTGTCTTGTCCTAGGCAAGCCATAGCAGAGTTAAATGAATAAGAACTACATAAAGTCCAAGGATGTTTCTTAAGAACAAATTATACTAGGTGTACAGGAAGAAAAGGAAAAAGGCAGGTGGGAGGATGTCTTTGAGAATAACACAGAAGTATAGATAAGACCTCTGAAGTTGTGACTCCTGAATGAATTTGAGGAATTTCAATCCTAGGCGTAGGGACCCTAATGTTTTATAAAGGATCTCACATTCTATGTATAACAAAGAATTGGGGGGTCACAGATAATTGAGGAACTGAGGAGTCTTTAACAATATCACTATCAAAAGCTTCTATGATAGAAAAATAATTGAGGCTTCTCTTATATTTTCAGAAACCTCTGAAACCTCTAGATTCTTAGGAAACTTTACAAAGGCTTAGTAGAAACAAGTGATGCAGACACTGGTTATCCTGAGAAACTAGTACTTTAGGACTCCAAAATAAAGTTTATTTAATGAAAATCCAAAAATGTGGTACTCTATGATTAAAAAACTTGACTTAGTACAAACTGTTCCTTTAAGAATATAACATTTTAGATATGTAGACAATTTAAAATACATAGTTAGACAAAACAATTTTCAGTTGGTAAATCTTATCAAGTAAAATAAAAGTTGGACATTAGCAACCATATGAAAAAAAAATTGCTGTAAGACTTCCGGTGTTCCTTTATACATACAGGCCCTAGATGCTTCAAGGAGAGCTATGCAATAACAATATTAATGAAACATAAAAATAAAAATGTCTAATGATACAAGCAAAGCCAGTCAGAGTAATCCTAACACAAATTTTGTGGCTGGTAAGACTGAAGACTGGAGCTAATATCCATTGCAATTATTTATGTAAAGCAATAGCAAAGTAAAGTGGCTTGAAAAAAATACATAGTTAACTAAATTGTATGGCATAAAAGTTTGCATATAGATGAAACCAGATTGTTTAAGAAAAGTGCCTGCTAAACTATCCTTTTAAAAAATAAAATAGCCTAACTAGTATTTATGTATATAGAAGTTAGGTTTATGGCTTGGAGTAAGTGGGAGATTGCAAATCCGAAGCACAGCTTGTTTATTACACAAAAATCCATATGTTTAAAGGCCTTATGTATTTGCTTTAGCCTCATAGAAAATTTAAGTTGTGTAAGAGTATATGGAATGGAATAATTGTGAAAAGAATTTATCTCAAACTAGTTACTTATTAGGAGAATGATGTTAAATTGTTTATTAAATTGTTCCAATTTGTTATTATTTGTTTAACTTTGAATATTTTTTTCTTTCTTATTTTCATCTAATGATATTTTATGGCAAAAACATTTAGAATTAAAATAAATTTAACTAATAAACTTTAAGATTGTACAAATTTTATGATTCCTCTTAGAAGAAATGAAACCAACCTGCGATAACAGAGAGCACATGATAAGGAAGAATGTTTAGGAATTGAACACATTGAAATAGGCGTCCCTTTTACATTGCAATTCCATGTGCTCAGGATATTTGCAAACAAGCATTTCATATGGGGGTGGGGGGATTAATTCTCGAGTAGATTATAAAAGTCCATCAATTCATGAAGTGTCAGTGTTACTCAAACAGCAGCAGGATAATGTTAGTGAATTATTACTTAACATTAATGATCTACAGAACTGAGGAATTTCCTCCTACATGAAAATAAAACTATCATGAGTTTCAACAGCATTGATAATTACTAAGAGAATAACAAATTCATGTAATTTTGTAGCTAGAGATACCTCCCAAACTTCTTAAAGATATTAAAAGATATTAAATCCCAAATCATATAAAGTTGCATAAAAATTTCAGTCATAGAGTAAGTAGAGTAAGAGATCTAGAACTCATATATTCTGACTTTTATTCCAGGGAAATAAGATAATAGGCTGCTTTAATTGATTTTAAGAATCACTTATTTCAATATATTCACATAGTTTCTAATAAGAGAACCCAGTAATAGAGACTTAGGACAGATAGTTAAAAGAAAGCAATATCAGGTAATTGCTATTCATTTATATTAATAAATATATTTCCTTCCAATCAACTTATATTTTGAGCAAATAATTTTAAAAATTCAAGCTATTCTGCTGTTATGGTGACTCCAACTTTATTAAAGTAATGTAAATGTGAATTTCTCAAAAATTTTGTGAATGCCATTTTGGTCTTAGAAGTCAAGTAAACTAGCAAATATTTTGTTTTTGTTTTCTTCATAGTTTTTAGATTTTGTTTTTAATCAAATCAAGAACACCAGTCAAAAGTGTTTTTGAATAGCATGATTTCTAGGCACAAGGTCAAATGGAGAACTCTCCAACAGATCTCCAGTGTCTGACTGACTGTGGGAAAATAATTTTGTCATTTTTTTTTCAAGTTGTTTTAATATAAAAATATGTATATAATGATTTCCCTTTCTTATGTCACCTGTGTTTCACTGGCATCAATTGATTGTCTTGGATAATAATATATGACATCTATATATTTTTAAGATTTCATAACAAATAATTACATAACTAAATTATTGGAAAATAATTACTAAAATAGCATTTTTAGAAAAAATATTAAAATACATTATATATGTGAAACATTTGCATTTATATCATTAAGAGCAAAAGCACAAAAAAGTTATTATTTAAAATAGTTATTTAAATGACCTCATCTCAGAATGAGTATACAAAATTATGAATATTTTGATTTTGAATATTGTATTCCTGGAGCATCAATTCCATGTTGAATTCTGGTTTGTGCAAGTTTTTCTAAGAATATAAATGAAATACATAAGATAATAAAAAAATTAATTGTTATGGTTTGAATATTTGTCACCTCTAAAACTCATGTAGAAATTTATCCCCAATGTGACAGTATTGGGAACAAGGCATACCGGGATATGTTTGGGTTATGGGAGCAGATCTCACGTCAGTGGCTTGGTGCTGTTGTTTAGATAGTGAGTTACTTCTAGCTCTTATGAAACTTGCTTAGTTTTCTAGGGAATAAATCAGCTCCCGAGAGAAGAGGCCAGGATGCTCTCAGGTTTGGTTCCTCTTAGTTCAAGTCCACTACTCTTTGATCTCCACCATGTGGACACAGCACAAAAGCTCCCACCAGAAGCTGAGCTGGAACCAGGCCTCTTATACAGCTTGCAGAACTGTGAGCTAAATAACCTCTTTTCTCTATAAATTACCCCAGCCTTAAATATTCTGTTATAGCAACACAAAACAAGCAAAGACATTAATAATTAATAATATATTGTTTGTGACTGTGAATCGATGAGCCTAGGGCACATGCCCTATATATTTTTGTCTTGTTTTGTTTTGATTTTTAACCAGTACTCTTAGTCAGACATATTAATTAGCATATCTAAAACCATAAAGGTCTAGGTCACAGAAAGAAAAATGTAATTTAGAATAAAATATATAATGTTCTGAAATTAAATAATAATATACACATGAATGCTATCAACTAATGCCACCAAAATAAGTCTAGTTTTGATCTCTCAATTTCTATATTAGCATTCTGTTAGACATTTTTTCTCTGGGGTGTTCTCCTAGTTAAATGAATTTCAGCTCATCAGTACATTTGTCATTCTCACTAACTCCTCCTCTTCTATTTTATTAGATTAAAACATCAGAGATTAAAATGATCTGTTTGTATGTCCACCTCTAATAGTACATCATTTGTCTCCTCGAAACCATGTTTTCTTCATTTTTTCACACTTAATGCCTGTAGTTCAACTAGTTACTATCAAACAGAATTGAATTAAGACGGTTTTTCTACATATGTTAAGAAGAAAGAATGTATGAATGTATAAGTACTAAATGCCTAAAATACAACATGATGATTCTTTAGAAGAAGAGTATAAATTAAAGGTTGGGAAATAATAATTTTATTCTGAAAGCTATGCATGCAGTGTAAAGATACAGATTTGAATAAAATACATTAGATAACTACACAGAACATCAACGGAAAGCAAGTCATATCAGTAGGCATATTAGTAGCATTTAAGTTACTAATTTAATAAAAGTTATATACTGAATTCAACATAGAAATATAGATATTGTATAAAAATTTTCATAGATAATTATAGTAATAAATATGTAATAGGAATAATATCTACAACTAAGTGCCAAGTGATCTTTTATGATAATATACACACACCTTACATATATATCCACATGTATATGTATATATATTATATGTGCTTAACATGTAATGTGTGTGCATACATTGGTGATCTTCAAAGGCTATTTAGTATCATCATTATGGGTAAGAAAAGGACCCCACAGGTAAGTTAAATGACTTGATCAATGCCAAAATGATGAGGAGGTTAAGCCAGTGTATAAATACAATCAGTCTACTTCTAGATCCTGATTCTTTGCTAATACACTCAGACCAATCACAAATTAGTCTGTATAGTAAATGATTAGATTTGATACATTAGCTAGCAAACATTAGTGAGAGTAATACAAGATAATTTGGACTACATTGTTAATTTGACAATACAGCTGTTTATTTTCCTCAAATTTATTTTCTGTCACAATGATCAATCTACACAAAGAGATTTGGCAACTTTATTTAAAAAATATATATGTATACACATATACACACACATAACGGTGTTGTCAAATACACAAATGAGATGCTAGCTATGAAGAATAAATTCTACTATGAGCAGAAAGTAGTCAAAAGCTGTCCACATATTAATATGTCCTGAATGGGACATAGAAGCAAATCAGTTTTATTTCTTATACATTGTGGATTTTACAACTCATTCCTAATATATATTTCCTCTAATTTGAGTTGGAACTAGAGGATAATCTGTATAGTTTGGGTTCCCAGCTGTTTCCATAATCATTTTATCATAACTAGGACTCTTACATGATTCACCAACTATTTGGAGAAATATACTGTTAAAATATAAACTGTACCTTTAGAAAAGTAATTTTAATAAAATGTTTCAGGTTTCACAAAGTTTGCTGAAGTTTCTTCAATTCACATTTAAATATTTCTAAGAATCTTAATACAACTCAACTTTCAGTTAAAATTACTTATTTTCTGTGTTGAGGTGTTTCCTTTTGTGCCTAATTCACAATATTTTCATCATATATTTGAGAACCTTTAGTGACATTTTCATTTTGTTGTTATACCTTCCACGCCACAGAGACTCAGAAACGCATCTACTGATGTTCAGTGTATGCTGAATCCACTGAGAAGAGCACTTCTGCCCCAGAGAACTGGAGGAGCTGAGCTGAGAGTAGCCATTCAGTGCCAAGCCCCCTAGAGTAGTTCTTCACAACAGGCATTGGGGGAGGGAGGAGTTGCAGCCTCTAGCTTGAAGTCCAGGGTCTTCCCATGTTCTTAAAAGTTTCCGTAAAATTTGTGGAATAACTGCTTCTTAATTCATTGTAAGTCCTTTGTCCAATCTCCAGAAACAATGAATAACTGTTTTTTCTGATTCGGAGAAGCTTATTTAAAATTTCTCTGGCATCGATTTTTTGCCAAGCTCCTTACACTGTTGTTACTAATCAGGTATTTTAAATGTGAGATTACTTGATATTAAATGTACAGTTGATCCAATTCTTATTTGTGAATAAATATTCAGCAAAAATTTTTAATCTAGATAAACAATACTCTATATATTTAGATGCTTTTGTACATGATGGTAAATATTTAGATATTTTGAAACTTATAAATTGCTTAGTTGTTATTTTTTTTTTAGAGGTTGATTTGTGTTGACTTGGTCTTACATTAGCCTGAAGTGAAAATATAATTATTATTTACCACTTACAAAACAGGGCACAGACTATCTTTGTCACTTTAAATATGTTTTAAAAATAGATTTTAATTGTATAACAGCAGAATTGACTGTAACCTGGTGGAGAAGTCTGCCTTAATCTTTCAATGAACAAGTCTCCCTTCTCTGAGCTTCAGAGTTCTAATTGCACAGCTCTGCAATTCAGAGTTCCACAACCTACGCTGGAGCAGCCCAGGTGTTTATCCATCCCACGTCACATGTAGGGATGCTGCTCTATGAGAACATAAAACTGCTAATTGAACAGTATGGTAGATACTGCGTAAAACTGAATACTGATGTATAAAAATCTCCTTCAAGAGAGGAATACTTTTACCAACAAAAAGAATAAAGTATTTTAGAAGCAAGTTTGGGAAAATTGCTAGGAGACATGAGATTATGTAAATCCCACCCACTCTCCATACCTGAATACCACTTTAAAGATTGATGTAAACAATTTTCCATACAAAGATCAATCGTTGCTATTTAGAAAATAGCTAAAAGAGGGGAAAAACAGATATTTATTAGATACAGTATGCCAGTGTTGACACAAAAAAATTAAATTATTTAAGAAAAGTGCAATTGAGTGAAAATTATAGCATATTTGAAATTAATAGGGTAAAAATTTAACTGTAACATTTTGGCCAAATTATTTATACTTTCTGATTTTAAATTTTCTTATGGGAATGGTAATATTCACTTTGCATCATGTGGTGGTAAGGATCAGTATAAATGTATTAAAGCATAATAACAATAATGTATATTGCTGTTATACTTTGAAGAGAGAACTACCATTGCCTGATTATTAGAACATAGGTTCTTAAATATCGTTACCGTCCTAAGGTCATTTCTTAACTATGACAAGTTTTTTAACCTGTTTGAACTTTAATTTTCTGATTAGTATTATGAGAAACATAATATTTCCTAAGAATGTTGGTAATGATCCCTGTAGGTGTGTTTTCTGGATGATAACACATGGAAAAATACTAATTTGTGTCATTAATTCAGTAAATCAAATGGAATAGGAAACAATGGGCTTAGAGTGGTCATATTTACATGACGTTTGACTGTATTCTTAAAATATATAGGATTTTAATTTAGTAAATTAGATTTTTATATGCTCTTTAAATTTATAATTCTATTTGCTTGTTAAATCATCCTAAAAACTTCTATCGTAAGTATTACCTTTATAAATGTTATTTTTAAATTAGCTATAGTTCAAAGTAATATAAAGATCCAAAGTTTTAGAAGTCTTGCAAATATTAATCGTGTGAATTATATCTTCTCAATAAATCTGAGATTTCTATAAATATTTATTCTTTTTAAGAAGTATCTGTTCCATAGGAAAGCATATCAAATGAAAAGTTTGTAAATTGAATTGAAAAAGACTATTTGCAAAAAAATTATTTTATTGAAGTTTCTTGAACCCAGTTAAAGTTCATGTGGAGACATAGTGCTTTATATTATGCCATTTATTATTTATACTTTACATCTTACAAAGCATTGACTTTTGCCTTCTAACAGCAGAAATAGGTTATCAACAACAATAATGTCTGATTCAGTAGGAAAGGTGAAAGTGTTTCAGAGATTGGTAACACACAAATCTTCCCAAGAGATAAAAGGTGAAGGACATAAAAGTGCTTTCCTTTACAATAGTTTGGAAACATATATTTAGAGTTTCATCAGGAGCAAACAAACAACTGTAATTTTATGTTAGTGCTGTAAAAGAGAAATATATCAAGATCTATAATCTTATTGATATACTAGTATTTTATTGATCTGATGGCCAAGGACATTAATAATTTTCATATAATCTTTACTAATATTTAAGATAGAAATAACCTTATGTGAATGCTAATTAATTGATATTTGAAAATAATCAGAATGCCAGGATTTTTGAAAAGGTGAGAATATAGGTTTGAGTTACCTAGAATTTAGCATGGGAAATTTTTATAACACTCCCTTATTTATTAAAATTTTAAAAATCTTGCATCTAAATTTCCTCTATAGCCATTTATACCAGGTTCTTAGTTATAGTAATTAGCTAACTCTAAAGGAAACTATTAATACATTATGATTTAATTTGTATACCACAAATAAAAGCATCTATTTATTCATCTATTTAGTGCATTTCCTTTAATGTACAGCTTTAGAAAATGCAAAAATTTCAATGGAGAAAATTGAGAACTATACTGTGGCTGAACTATTTCTCTATGATAATAATTACTTGGGTCTATTTGTTCTAATCATAATTCTTGCACAATATGTTGATAGTAATTATATAGAGGTTTAAATTTGTAATATATCTCTAACTGTACAAAATTTAAATATATTTTCTTTCAATGAGTTAAGGTATAAAAATGTATAAGCTTAAAGGTGTTACAAGCATGTTTTCATAACAGTTTTTTCCTCAAAAAAATTATGAATAAGGTGAAATGTTTGTATTTTAAAGGAAAATTTAAAAACCGCAACTACTTAAGCAGTGAATGACCAAAAAAAAAACAACAAAAAAAACCCCCAAAAACCACACACACACATTATTAAACATACACATATTATTTTCATTTTAAGAAACTTCTAAGTTTAAGTATGTTTTTTGGATATCTAAACATAAGCAGACTTCATGACAACAAAATTATATTATTTCTAAATGTTCTATTGCTATTTGTACAACCACCATTCTTCTAGTTTGCTGTGATTTAAAGAACAAAAGAAAAAGTGAAGGTTATATTATAATTTTGAACCTCACCATTTCTTCATTTACTTCCTAATAATTTTTATTTTTTTCAAGTGTGAAGCTGCTTAGCACATAGACAGAAATGTAAAAAGTGTCACCATTGTTTCTTGTGACTGAATAGAACTGCATGGTATACATGTACCACATTTTATTAATCCACTCATTTATTGATGGTCACTTGGGTTGTTTCCATATCTTTGCAACTATGAATTGTGTTGCTATGAACATTCAAGTGCAAATGTCTATTTTATAGAATGCCTTTTTTTTTTCTTTTGGTAAATACTCAGTAGTGGGTTATCTGGATTAAACGGTAGTTCTAATTTTAGTTCTTTGAGGTATCTCCATATTACTTTCCACAGAGGTTGTACTAGTTTGCAGTCCCACGAGAAGTGTATGAGTGTTCTTCTCTCTCCACATTCACATCAACATTTACTGTTGTGGGATTTTTTGATAAAGGCCGTTTTCACTGGAGATAAGTGATATCTCATTGTGGTTTTTATTTGCATTTCCCTGATGATTAGAGATGTTGAGCATTTTTTCATATGTTTGTTGGCCATTAGTCTATCTTCTTTTGAAAAGTTTCTGTTCATGTCATTTGCCCACTTTTTGATAGGGTTGGTTGATTTTTTCTTGCTGATTTTCCAGAGTTCTATATAGATTCTAGTTATCAGCCCTTTACCGGATGTGCGGCATGCAAATATTTTCTCCCATTCTGTATGTTGTCTGTTAGCTCTGGTGCTAGTTTCTTTGGCTGTGCAGAAATTTTTTAATTTGTTCAGGTCCCATTTATTTATTTTTGTTTGCTGTGATTGTCTTTGGGTGTCTTGTTCATAAATTATTTGCCTAGGCCAATGTCTATAAGAGATTTTCTTCTAGAATTCTTATAGTTTTATGCCTTAGGTTATCCACTGTAAGTTGATTTTTGTGAGAGGTTAAAGGTGTGGATTCTGTTTCAGTCTTCTCCATGTAGCTATCCAGTTTTTCCAGCACCATTTATTGAATAAGGGTTCTTTTCCTCAGTGTATGCTTTTGTCTGCTTTGTCAAAGATTAGATGGCTATATGAGGTTGGTTTTATATCTAGGTTCTCAGTTCTGTTCCATTGGTCTATGTCACTGTTCTTAAGTCATTGCCAAGTTATTTTAGTTACTATAGCTTTGTAGTATAGTTTGAAGTCTGGTAAATTGATGTCTCCTAATTTGTTCTCTTTACTTAAGATTGCTTTTGCTATTCAGGGTCTTTTCCAGGTCTGTACAAAGCATAGAATTATTTTTTCTACATATGTGAAAAATGATATTGGTATTTTAATAGGGATTGCACTGAATCTATAGATCACTTTGGGCAGTATAGACATTTTAACAATGTTGACTCTGCCAACCCATGAGCATGGTATAGTTTTCTACCTGTTTACGTACTCTGGTATTTCATTCCTCAGTGTACCATAATTATCTCTATAGAGATCTTTTACCTCCTTAGTTAAATATATTCCTAGGTACTTTATTTTCTTGTTGCTTTGGTGAAGGGTGTTGAGTCTCTGATTTGGTTCTCAGTTTGACTGTTTTGGGGTATAGGAATTTTACTGATTTCTGTACATTGATGTTGTAACCTGAGACTTTGCTGAATTTTATATCAATTCCAGTAGTCTTGTGGCAGAATCTGTGTGGTTTTCTAGGTATAAGATCATATTGTCAGCAAAGAGAGATAGTTTGAACTCTTATATCCCCATTTGCATGCTCTTGATTTGCTTCTCTCATCTGATTGCTCTGGCTAGGACTTGCAGAACTATGTTGACTAGGAGTGGTGATATAAAGCAACCTTGTCTGGCTCCAGTTCTAAGCAGGAATGCTTTCAATTTTTCCACATTCTGTATGATACTGGTTTTGGGTTTGTCATATATGGCTTGTATCATTCTTAGGTAAGCCCCATCTATGCCTATTTTCTTTAGCTTTCATATCATAAAAGGGTGTTGCATTTTGTCAAATGCTTTTTCTGCGTCTATTGAGAATCATAGGGTGTTTGTTTTTGCTTCTATTTATCTGCTGAATTACATTTATACATTTGCATATGTTGAACCATCCCTGCATCCCTGGGATAAAGCCCACTTGGTCGTGATGGATTATTTTTTTGATAAGCACCTGAATTTGGTTTGCTAGAGGTTTTTTTTTGAGAATTTTTGCATCTATACTCATAAGGAATACTGGTCTGTAGTTTTATTTTCTTGCTGCATCTTTCCTACTTTGGGTATCAGGGTGTTGTTGACTTCATAAAATCTGTTGGGGAGGATTCCTTCCTTTTCTGTTGTAGAATAATATCTGCAGGATAGGTACCAGTTCTCTTTGTAGGTCTGGTAAAATTCAGATGTGAAACCATCTGGTCCAGGACTTTTATTTTTAGGAAGGTTTATTTTTATTGCTTTTTCAATTTTGGTACTTAATATTAGCCTATTCAGGAATTCTATTTCATTCTGATTGAGCCTAGGGAGGATGCGTGTTTCTAAGAATTCATCCATTTCCTCTACATTTTCCAGTTTATGTCCATCAAGGTTTTTATAGTAATCATAGATGATATTTTGTATCTCCGTGGCATCAGTTGTAATTTCTCTTTTTTTATTCCTGATGGAGCTGTTTCTTTTGCCTTACAGCTTGTAGAAGGGCCTCTTTGGTGGTTATTTTGGTCAGTCTGATGACTGTGTGTCATGGTGTCTTCTTGCTTGTGATGAATCTTCCAGGAGTCCTTTTAACTTCTTGTACCTGGATATCTAGATTTTTAGCAAGGCCTGTGAAATTTTACTCTATTATATCCTCAAATAGCTTATCCAACCCTTGTGTATTTTCTTCTTCTTCACCCTCAGGGCCACCTATAACTCTCATGTTAGACCTATTTACAGAATCTCATATTTCTTTTAGGCTTTGCTCTTATTTCTTTGCTCTATCTCTGTGACTGACTTATTTGATTGAAAGGTGTTATCTTCAATCCCCAAGATTCTTTCTTTGTTTGATCTACCCTGTTCTTGAGGCTTCCACTGCATTTTGTAGTTCCTTGAATAATTCTTCATTTCAGGGGGTTTGGTTTCATTTTTCTTTACTATTTCAATTTCTTTAGTGAATTTTTCTTCCAAGTCCTGGATATTTTGTGGTTTATTTGTGTTGGTCATCCATTTTTTTCTTGCATATCATTGTGTTTTCTTACAATCCATGTTTGAAATTCTTTTGTAATTTTAATGTTCTGAATTTGGTTGGTGTTCATTGCTAGAGAGATTGTCTTCCCCTTTGGCGGTGTGCTTTCCATTTGATTGTTCATACTTCCAGAGTTCTTTCACTGAGTCCTTCTCATCTGGATCAGCCTTTGCTTCCCACTCTTCAGTTTTCATTTGGAAAGTAACATGCCATGTGTAGACTCTGTTACAGTAGATGCTGTAGGAGCAAGGCAGATCGCAGCTGCTGCCTACCAGCCTGGGTGTGTGCTCTTCTATGTTTGCTTGATCTTCCAGTAGGGGTATCTGCTAATATGTTGTACAGGGTTCTTCTACCACACTTGGGAGACTGCTCCTGCTGATGGGAGGGGTTACTTGGTGCACCTGCTGTGGCCTCTGACCAGGATTTTTCTTCCATGACTGTGAACCCCACTGTTTGCAGCCAACCGGACATGGAAATCTGTCCCCAGAGTTATGATCCTACTGGATGACCTAAGCCAGTCTGGCGAGCAGAGTGACTGGGCTGTTGACTATTGATCTGTGCCAAGGTCTCATCAACTCACACCAGTCACACAGGGAAAGTGGCTTTTCTTGTTTCTCCCTACCTCTGGGTGGAGCCTACCACTTTCAGCATGAAAGTTGCTGGCTAGGGGAAGTGGTGGAGCCCAGTCTGTCTACTGGTCCAGCATCTGTAAATCTCGCAGGTGTTGGCCTCCCACAACTGGGGAAGTATTGAAAATTCACCCATCAAAATGGGCCTGGTTAGTTGACCATAGGTTGTGGAAGGGTGGAGCTTGTCACGAGGGTCCCCGGGCTGGAGGAAGGGAACTGCCTGACACCATAGTGCACTGCAGTGTCTGTGTTGAGGATTCCAAAAATGGCAGCAACCCAGATGCAGAGCACTAGCACTGGGGTCAACTGTTCAGGAGTTGGCAGGTGCTGGATTGGGTAGCTGAGTTATCAGGATGCCCCATTGTCTCTTTTATGTCTCCTTCCCCTAATCTCATGCCTGTTGGGCAGGAGGTCTGCTTTTTTTGACCTGCCCTGAGCTGGCCTATTAACCAGCAGCAGTTTCCAGGATAGAGTCTCTTTTTCAGTGTTTACCTCCATTGTTCTAGGCCCACCTGCTGACTGCCGGAGGCAGGTACCTGTCTCCTAAATCCTTAGAGCAGTAGCTCAGACCAGTTTTTCCCTCGCCCAGTGAAGTCCTGGCATAGAACACCTGGGATTTCAAGATACTTCCCACTATTGTCTCCTCTCCACAGAGTCCCATGTCTCCAGTCACAATTTTGCACCAACTTCATGCAGGCCCCTGTCTGAGTGGATGTGGAGGTCAGTGGGCAAGCAGGACATTCTCCTGTGGGTCAGATCTCATTGCACTCGCTGGCCAGGTGGGCACAGCTGTCCCCCCCTCTATTCTCTATTGTTTATCTTGCACTTTCCAGATTTTGTGATTCTATCTCCCACTCACCCTTTTTTTTTTCCTATGTTTTGTACCCCATGCTGTTTCTCTACAGTTTCACAATGCTGTTGTTGTTCGCAGGAGACCAGGTTCTACACCTCTTTCTCTGGGAGCAGGAAGCCAGGAGGTCATCTTTATTCTGCCATTTTCCAAAATCACAATTGCAATTTTCTGATTCTTTTTTTTTTAGAGTAGCCACCCTAGTGATTGTGAAGTAGTGTTTCACTATGGTTTTGACTTGCAATTTCCTAATGACTAGTGATGTTAATCTTTTCAGGTGTTTATTGGCTACTTGTATATCTTCTTTGAAGAAAAGTCTATTCAAATTCTATGCTAATTTTTAATAGGGTCATTTGGGTTTTTGTCATTTACTTGTAGGGATTGTTAATATATTCTGGATATCAATGCCTTATCAGATATATGATTTACAAATAATTTCTGCATTCTGTGGGTTGCCTTTAACTTTGCAGGAAGTCTTGTTGCTGCACAAAATTCTTGAATTTTGATGACATCTAATTTATTTATTTATTTTTTGTTGCCTGTGCTTTAGGTATAAATAGCACATGACATATTGTTAGATGTCAAAGAAACATCATCAGCCTATTAGAAAGCACCAAAAAAATAGAATGCTAATGCTAAATAGGTAATTACAAATTCAATGTGATCTATACTTTGTATATTTCTAAATCTGAATTACATGGCAGTATTTAAGAAAATATCTTTGATGAGAAAAAAATAATGAGATCTAAATAAAGATTGATATTGGTCACATAACATTTTTTTTCAAGTACATTTTACTTCATTGGCCTAAAATGAATTAAAAGGCATATATCTTTTAAATTTCCAAGAATGAAAACTAATATGAAATATCCATTTCTTTGAAATGATTTTTATAATCATAAGTTTTTTAAAAAGAAACTTGCTTATCTAAATTGTACTTTCTAAAATATTGTGTGAATAGAAGGAAAAAAGGATTTTTTTCATGTTTTCATGAATGATATTTTTCAACAATATCTATGTAAATCTTTGTATTCTTAGTGAGATCTTATATAATTGGAGCAATTTATAATTTTTATAAAACATTATATATTTATGTAATTTTATTTTTAACATCGACTTCAAAAGCCTCAGCCATCCCTACCTTTTAACCTCTTCTAGTTTCAAGCTTCAAACTCTACCAAATATAAATTATTCATTTCCTAACTTCAATTGAAGACTCATTTACTCTCTTTCTTTGCTTTTTTCTTTTCTTTTTCCCCCTAGATCCTGATTCCTTAAGAATAGTTCAACAAGTCTTGGTGGCTCTCTTTTTACCAGTAACATACACCAAACATAGATAGGAAGTCTTCAAAAATAGTTCAAATGTAGTTGAAATATTACTGGCAATATGATTCATGTTAGGCTTTCGGGTTCTTATCTATCCACACACACATTTCAGATGTTACTAACATTTTCCTAGAATGAGTTTTGCCTTATCAGATAAGCTTTAGAAAGTTTTAATTTATATATATATGCACACATATATATGCGCTCTCTTTATATATAAGCATTGTATATAAATTTTGTCTGTTTAGTTATAAAATAAACATGTAATTAATACAATTTATATATCATTTATTAAAACTAATATTAATAATTTGTGTTATTGGTTTATTTATTAAATATACAAAGAGCCCATTAGTCCATCTAATTTTTATAGTACATCATTTTATGAGGATTTTCCTTCTCTGACATTTATTTGCCTTATTCTTTAAATATTATAGTGATAACTTTCTCTTTTGAGAGGCTGATTTATTATGATGCATACATTTTTAGGATTCCTTAAAGTGTATGTGCCTTTTCCAAGTCCTAATTTTTATTTATATCTTTACCAATATTTTTAAAATTTTATTTTTCTTAAAAATTGCCTCTAAAAGTGTAAGCTTCAGGCCTCAGAAAACCTGAATATTACAAGTAGTGATAATCAAAGCTATCTAAATGCTTAAACCTCCACTGCTCATGCCTTTAAAATACCATAGCCAATAAGATGTTGAGAGCAAAGAGTCATTAATTGATTGAGGACATGTACTAGTGCTTTCTAATGAGGGAAATAGTAAGTAGAAATGGCCATAATTAGTTCTAGGAATAAAAATTAATAAATTCCAAGTAAGTTAATTCAGAGTCACTATTACATTTTGCCAATATAACCTTCCAGAATGAGGAAAATTATAATATTTTTCCACATGGAGCAATTTCTGCTAAATCATGTGTCTTGATTGGGAAAAATGCATCTTATGCCTTCTGCAAAATTTCAGAGACAATAGAGATCAGGAGAAATTAAATAAATTACACTGTTATAACTGAATATTCCACCTACAGAGATTTTCTAGTCAGTTTCATATATCTTAAGAACAGATTGTCCATCGGCAATAATTGTTATCTGAATTGATAGCCAATATTAAATAATCCCTTACACATTAAAATAAAATCCGTGAGAGGCAATATTTTAACTAAATTTTCACTGTGCATGAGTAGAAAAAAAATCAATCCAGCTTTCTGAGGAGAACATAAGAATTCTTCCCAAGAACTGCTTAATGTGACACATTCATATAATTAATCTTTTATAAAGGAAATTTCACAGCAGACACTCGAGGCTATGCAGTTTTATTATCTCTGGATATAATGTACCACATTCTCAGCTTATTATTTTAGATTTTAGATCTTCTTGTAGTGCAGAACATTACCTTCAAGCAATAAACAGTTGTGCATAGATTACATCGATCTAAAGTTCCTCATCAACCACTTAAAAAAAAAATTACATCTTCTAAAACTATTCTCAGGCTTGATGCTTCTCTCTTCCTGCCAAAGGTCTATTGATCCTGAATTTAGAACTTTTGACCCATCTGGATCCTTTCTTTCCATTTTCGTAGCTAACCCCTTGTTTAGCTCTTCATTGAATAACATTTAAATAATAGAAACTGACCCTTAATTTGTTGTTCCATCTCAAGTTTTATTTACCTGTGATTCATAATAACCACCGTCTCCCTCATGTACCACTGACCTCTATTCCTGAGAGTGGAGTGAAACCATAGCAACAGCAAAACATGTGTAGTTCTTTATTTTCTAAAGGAAAAACACTTTTAAGTTCTAAAACCCAAAACTTCCACAATCTGAATTCAATTTGTCTTTCAAAAATTATCTTCCAATGCTGCCATCAGTAAACCTTTAGTCACAAAATATCTCCAGCATGCTTTATTAACTCTAAGGTTTTCACTTATATAAAACCTCATCTATTTACACACTAAAGATGCTCTTCTCTAATGGGACTTCTTCAAGGCCTGGCTTATACCCTACCTTCTTCTTGACCACAGTTACCCCAACTCTGAGAAAACTTTTTACTCTTACTCCTATGGCACTTTTAAAGATAAAAATAATAGTTCAGTTTATTTCTTAAAGTTTATGTCAAATTTAAACAATTTAAAATAATACTTCAAAGCAGGTTTACAGATTACCACTCCTAAGAGGGACTCCCATTTCATGAAGAAGAGCAAAGATTATCACTATGCCAACTACCAAGAATAAGACTCTGAGCACTTCAGCCCACTTGCATTGTGGGGTTCACTTTTATTCCTTGCCTTAATCTGGTGAGATAGAACAAGAACACACGTGACTTTAAACAAGCTTATTACTTATAGCTAGGCAACAAGGGACAATAGAAGCATAGGATTTGTGAAGAGACAGTCCCCAAAGTTAAGGAAAGCTACCCAGGGAAAATAGAGTCTTCCTCTATGTGTGCCTAACTTGCACTGTTGCTGAGGGACCCAAAAGCAGTTTTTCTTGGGTTTTATACCCTGTGGGAAACAAGACAATCTGGGCTAAATGCTGAAGGACATTCTACTCTGGGAGGGACAGAAACAAAGCCTGGGCTCTATCAGGAAGTCCTCCCTATTTTAGAATTTTGCATTCTCAGAGCATTCCATAGTTATCCTGAGAACTATGGTCAGGAGGAGAGGAAATCTGAGTCAGCCAGGGCTATTTGAAGACTGTACTGCAAATACATTCATTAAAATAATATAACAAATGTTATTTAAAAATTCATTTTGGTTTATAACAGTTTGCCAGGAATGGAAAGTGGCATTTGGGTTGTGGAGTTGTCTGAGATGAGTGTAATTTTCTAACCTCCTGTCATGGTAAATTGGAGGAAACCAGGATTAATATCAAATCTCATAAAAAGGCAAAAGTGAGAAGAACCAAAAAAGGTAAATGTCAGTTATATACTTCATAATTTCCAATGGTAAAGCAGAAATACCTAGATCAGTGTACATATCCAAAAGATAGAGTATAATACAGACAATACTAACAATCAGGAACAAGACAGGATTAGATCAAGTATAAGGTGAGCCTGAGAGGGTACTGACACTTGGTAATTTTAAAGGCTTTTATTGCTTTTACTTACATAGTTCACTGAAGGACCACTATGTATTAAATGTATTAGTAGATGCATTTATCTAGGCATAAGTAATAAATATAAGAATATAGATATTTGCATATTAGCATAAAATAATTATTGATATAAAACATATGTAACTAAACATAGCTTATACTTTTTCAAATTAAATATAAGATATTATAATTTTCAGAAAATTTTTCTATCACCAACATCTGTTCTTTTGTGACAGGACAGAAAACAAACAAACAAAAAAGCCTTCAGATCTATTTTGAAGATTAATTATGATCACTCACAAACTGTCTCCCAATCAGATTCAAAAAGAAGTGTAATTTGTGTAGAACCACTTATATGGCAGTCCTATGCTAGATAATTTCATGTATTAATATATTTCATTAATTAATATACACAAAATATCATGATATAGTGTGGAGAATAATAGTAGCTCAGTCTCCAATATGCATTTCACACAAAATTATTCAAATAAAAAGATGAAAATTATATTCTTTGTGGCAGTGTTTCTATTTTTTTAAACTGTTTTAAATAAAGTCTGGATTGACAGACCCTTTCTCAATAGAAAATGAGTAACTAATGGAAAGTAATAAAAAAGCAAACATATAAAGCATCTGAAAATTGTCACAGGCCATACAACAAATGTAGAAACTTTCATTGAAGAAAATCTACTAACTATTGGTAAAAACATCAAAGGCTGTGGCATTTGCAAGACAATGCTCTCTAAACCCAGCCTCCTAGCTCATTATGATAGAATCCCTACTCTGCTGGGTATAGGCAAGATCACAAGGCTGTCTTGCCACCCAATCCCAGTTTAGGACTACAGTAACTCTCCAAGAGAGACAGGACATCAAATTTTCTTATTCTCCCCTGCCTTGTACTGCAGAAGCTCTATTCCAGGTAAGTGAGAGTGAGAGATGTAGGGCTCCCTTTCTCCACTTACAACAGAGCTAAAGAAGCTGCTCTGTTCCAGGCACGGCAGACCAAGAGCACTGAGCCTCAACCATCCTTACTCAACATTGCTCATACAGTGCATGATTTATGTCGAGAGAGACATGCTGAGAGGACCACAAGCTACTACTTTTTCCCAGTCCCCTCATTATAAAGCAGAGATGTCTCTGAAACAATTAGGTCATTGTCACTGCCCATGTCCCAACTATACAGCATTGGTGCGCGCGGGTGTTACACAGAGAGAGAGGAAGGTGGTAAGAATGGAAGGTTGAAGCTCTCCCCAAGAGATTAGGCTTTGTTTAAAAGAGGTAATGAGAAAGTTAAAGCATAAGGACACTTTAAAATAATGGAATTTAGGCAATAAGCAATTAAAAGGGGGCTGTTGACTATGAGAGCAACAATCTGAACATCAACTAACTTTTATTTTAAAAGAAAATCAGGCAAAACAAAAACAAGCCAAGAAGAATCAAGTTGGAGCTGATTATGCCTCAAAAATGAACAATAAACACTATACTGAAAATTTCTAAATGTAATTATATCAGACTATGCAGCAATTTATATTCTAGGGCATAACTCATCTTACACATAGATCCTCAACAAGATTAACAGCTAAGTTCTCATCAGAAATTAGGAAAACCAAAAGACTGTAGTATAACATATTCAAAGTTCTAAATGAAAAGGTTTACCAACCAATAATTTGATATCTAGCAAACCTATTAAGAAAACTGAGACACATTAACTCTAGCATACCTTTGTATCAAAAAGAGTAGGAAAGCTGAGCCACACTTGTTCCACAGGCCTCACCATGGCCGCAATGCCTTACAGTTGGGAGAAAATCCCCACCCCTAGCTTCTTTTTGAGAGGCAAAGAGTTTTGTTCACACATATAACATCCCACATTGTATGATTACCAACTGAGGGGCTGGCTCCTAAATCAACTAGCTCTTGGAACTAATAAGTCAGGACATTTGGGCATCCACATTTGGGCATCCTCCAGGACCACACAGAACAAAGAAACTGCTTGAAATTTAAATAAAAATCAAACTACAGCTAACCAAAATTTATAAGATGCCTTAATAGTAGTACTAGGAGGAAAGTTTATTGTAATAGAGACCTACATTAAAAAAAGAAGAAAGATCTCAAATAAACAACTTTACACCTCTAGGAACTAAAAAACTGAGAATAAACTATACTCAAAGCTAGAAAAGGAAGAAAATAATAAGATCAGTGTGAAACAAAATCAAATAGAGAATAGAAAAAAATCAACAAGACAAAGATTTTGTTTTCTTTTGAAAAAATAAACCAAATTGACAAACCTTTAGTTAAATTAAGAAAAAAATACTCCAATAAATAAAATCTGGCATTAAAATGTATGTCTCAGATATAAAAAGGACTTTAAGGGATAATTATAAATAATTAAGTGTCAAAATTTAGATAATCTAGAGAAATGGATAAATTCCTAATAATGTACAATCTATTAAGCCAAATCAAGAATAAATAGAAAGCCCAGGTCTTTCTCCACTCGTAGTAACTAACCTGTTCCTCTCTGGAAAAAAAAAAGCCTTAACAGATCAATAACAAATAAGGAGAATATTTAATCTGAAAGCACCCAACAAAGGAAAGCACAGGACCAGATGGCTTCGTGGATAAATTCTACCAAGTATTCAACAGAGCTCTTCCAAAAATAGAAGAGAGAACACTTCCAAACTTATTTTATTAGACCAGCATCACTTTTGCAGTCTCCATACAAAGGTAAAATTTTATAAAATTTTGTAATGAATATTTTGTAAATAAGGGAACATTTTACTCTTATTATAATTTCCCATTTTCCTTATGTTTGGTGACTTTTTGGACACTCAGCATATTATTCATCCTTATAAAGAACATTATGCTAAGTACAATGGACCAGACACAGAAATAAAAATACTGCCTGATCTCACTTATATGTGAAATCTGAAAAACACAGAAGCAGAGAGCAGAATGGTGGCTACTACAGACCAGAAAGTGGGGGAAATGACCCTTTGGTCAAAGGTTAAAAATTTGCATTCCATCTTTATTGCAACACTATTCACAATAGCAAAGATATGGAATCAACCTAAGTATCCATCAACGAATGAATGGATAAAGAAAATGTGTTATGTACACAATGGAATACTACTCCACTATAACAAGAATGAAATCTTGTCATTTGCACCAACATGTATGGAACTGGAAGACATTATGTTTATTGAAATAAGCCAGGCACAGAGAGACAAATATTGCATGTTCTCACTCATATGTGGTTAACTATGAGATAAAGAGTAGAATGATAGTTACCAGAGGCTGTGAAAGGTTTGTCTATGTGGGCAGGAATGAAGAGAGGTTGGTTAATAGGTACAAAAATACATTCAGATAGAAGCAGTAAGTTATAATATTCAATAGAAAATTAGGGTGACTATAGATAACACCAATGTATTGTATATTTCAAAATAGCTAAAAGGGAGATCTTGAAATGTTCTCAATCCTTAGAAATGATAAATGTTCTAGTGATAGATTTCCCAAATATCCTGACTTGATCATTGTATATTCTAGGCAAGTATCAAAATATTACATAATCCACATAAACATGTGCAAATATTATGTATCAATAAAAATTTCAAAAATTAAAGTGTTTCAATTATGCAGGATGAATAAATATAGAGTTCTAATGTACAGTATGATGACTATAGTAAATAATACTGTATTTTATACTGAAAGATAGGTAGAAGAATAGATTTCAGGTGCTCTTACTACCAAAAAATGGTAATTATATGAGGAGATTGATGCCAATTTGCTTGACTGTGGTAAACTTTCTTCACTATGTATATGTTTATCAAAATATTATGCTATATACCTTATATATGCACACTTTTTATTTAAAAATAAATAAATGAGTGAAGTACTTGAATTGATATTTCTCAAAAGAATATAGAAGAATGACAAATAGGTACATCAAAGTCATTAGGGAACTTCACATCAAAACTACAAGAAGATACAATTTCAGACTCACTAGGGTGGCTATAATTTTAAAAATATAGCTAAGAACAAGTGTTGGTGAGAATGTGGAAAATTTTTGATCTTTAACGTTGTTAGGAATGTAAAATGGTATAGCTACTGTAGAGAACAATTTGGTAGTATCTCAAAATGTTAAACAGAGATTTACTCTGTGACCCACTAATTTAATTACTAGGTATACATCAAAAAGAAATGAAACCATATGTCTACATAAAATGTATACATAGATGTTGACAAAATCATCATTCACAATAACCAAAAAATGGTAACTACTGAAATGCACATCAATTCATGAATGAATAAATAAAATGTGGTATATCAATATATTGGGATGTTATTTGCAATAAAAAATAATGAAGAAATATATATGTTTACATATGCTATAATATAGATGAAATTTTTAAAAAAATATTTCTAAGTGAGAGAAGCCAGGCACAAAATACCATATGTTCTATGATTTCATCCATTTAACATGTCCAGAATAGGCAAATTTATTGAGACACAAAGTAGATTAGTGGCTTCTGTCTAAAAATGGGGAGTGGTTTGGTGAAAAATGGGGAGTGACTGCTGATGGATACAAGATTTATTTTAGAGAGATAAAAAATGTTCTAAAATTGATTGTGTCAATGGATTTACAACTGCATAAATGTATTAAAATGTTGAATTGTATAATTTATGTGCATGAAGTATGTGAATTATATCCCAGTTGCTAAAAAAAATACCTTATATTTAATATGGCAAATGAAATGTGAAGTTTGATTTCACTCTCCTTTTTTTGGCAACAATAAAACAGTTTCTAGCTCCTAAAAGACAGTCATAAGAAGAATTGCACTCTCTTCAGCATTAAAATATTAGATTTCTGTGTACAATTATTAGTATTACTGTGGTCATCTAGCTATAGACCTAAGAATAAAGTCAAAACCTAGGACAAAACAAAGTGATTTAGAAAGCACTTAACTAGCCAGGCATGGTAGCATGTGCCTGTAGTCCCAACAACTCTGGAGACAGAGGTAGAGATAAGAAGATCACATGACCCCAATAGTTTGCTGTTTAATAGCGGGATTGCATTCCAGCCTGGGCGACAGAGTGAGATCCAGTCTCTAATAACAACAAAAAACACTAGAAACAAATAACCACAAAAATACATTACTGCATCTTGTCAAGTATAATTTATATATGATTATGTAAGCCCTGAATGCTGACATTACTTCTCTCCTCAATGTAAGAAAAGCAGCAGTGTCCTAGCTCTGAGGTCATCATTCAGGCAGGTTTCTAACTCTGTTTTTCCTGTTTAGAACATTAAACATTAGTGCATTCTTAGCAATGCATTCTCAGGAGGAAATAACCTTGTAGAAGTTACATTCATTGTTTGCTTTTACCTTCATGCCCTGTATCCTTTATTTTTCTCATTAGATATATTGATAATAAATTAAAGTAAAAGCAAATTAAGATGAGTCCAAGTTGTTCTTAATCTCAGCTTTTGAGCATGGTCAACATTACGTGTTTTGACTTTGCCCAGGTGAGTTTCAAAAAACTAGGCCTTTGGTGACATCAATATGCCATGGGATCGATGCACTCTGAAGGACAACACATTCAGTGGTTCTAATCTTGCTAATACTAAACATTATATAGTATTATTATTTTTATTTATTTTTTATTTTAGAATATTATGAGGGTACAAACATTTTGGTTACATTTCATGACTTTGCCTCACCCAAGTGAGGATTAGAGGCATGCCCTTCCCCTCTACAATGCTCACTGCATCTATTAGTTGTGAGTTTACCCCCCTAATCCCCTAATCCCTGGAGAATATTACTACCATGTGAGCACCATAGTGTTGTTCAGTTAGTGCCAGTTTGATGGCGAGTACATGTGGAGCCTATTATTCTGTTCTTGTGATACCACACTTTGGAAGATGGGCTCAAGCTCTATCCAGGAAAATATAATAGGTGATAGATCACCATTGTTTCTTATAATTGAGTAATATTCTACTGTATACATACACCAAATTTTAATAATAAACTCATGAATTGATGGGCACTTGTGTTATTTCCACATTCTTGCAATAGTGAATTGTGCTGCCATAAACATTTGGGTGCAGATGTCTTTATTATAGAATGTCTTTTTCTCTTTTGTGTAGATGCCTAATAGTGCTAATCATTATGGTACAGATAATTACCAATTGTAATAAACATGTGAACAATTAAAACAATCACCAATAAGTTCTTTTTTATTAAAACATACTGGCTTTCCGGCCTTCACTTGGAATGATACAGTTTTGGTGTTGTTTCTCCTAGATTTGAAATAATACTTTTGAATGTTTTTCTCTTAACATTTATAAATTAATTTGTAGCAAAAATTCCTTGGTACATGTTTACATACAACTATCAATATAGTCCATCTCTTACCTTTTTGTTGAACTAGCAACAGTTATTTAAACCCCTAGCAGTGAAGAGGAAATGGAGAGAACCTCCCAAATTGCAAAGAAAGTTGATCTGTGGAAGAGGTAACAATGGAGAGGAGGTGTAACATTTATTATTGCCACTTTTAGAATTATGGTAAGGTAGATAGAAAATAAGAGAATAAATAGCCTGATATCTTTCTTTTGCCTTCAGATTTCTTGCTAGTTCTTTGCATTGTAAAGGGGAAAAGTAGGCCATTAGACATGGTTACTAAAATGATGTGTTTTTTCAGTTTGGCCAAATCAGACATAGAACAGATCAGAAAAGCAAAACCAAAAATAATGAATAGCACAGAAAACAGTATGACAAGTTGGAAAACATAAATAAAAAAATCAGGCAGAGCATGAAACTTATAAAATAATCAATTAGATCGTGTCTCCCAGGTCTTCCCTTTTACCAACAAATAGACTTGACAAACTACCTACTTTTTTCCACCCCAAAGTAAAAATCAAAGAAACTTGGATATAAACACATTTTCACTACTACCATACTTAAAGGCCAGTTGCAGTGGCAATCTTTTGTGTTGCGTCAGTGACATCCAGATTGAATGGAATAAATGAATAATTTCAATATATAGCATTGATGGGAATAAAACCACTGGGGCTTAGGGATCCAATTTCTGAGGTCGTGGGAGGAGAGGAGGTGAAGGAATGCTGTCTGAGTAGGAGCCAGAGATAAGGGCAGAAGTTAATTGCCAGTGGGGGGACATTCCAGTCATCTGAAAGTACAGCAAAGCAGACTCCCACCTTAAAGCCTGAGAGGCCTCATGCCTAAAAAGCCATGGAGTGGCTTGACTTGAAAGCCACCCATGGTTGTAGAGGAAGATTGCAAAATGTCAGCCTGGAAGAAAGGATGCCAGGCTCCAACTCTTAAAAAACACCACATTCAGTTCTTTTCCACCCCTTTCTCAGTAGAATGCCTCAGTTAACGGGGAGATAACCTCCCAATAAGAAGTATTAATCTGTTTGTTCCTCAATAGAATGGGCCACAGCTGCAGAGTTCAGAGATATTATTTATACATACCTTAAGGCGTAGTTGTACTTAGTAATGAGCTATGTGTTCCTGCTTCTATAGATAAAAGAATAATTAGCTAAGACATCTTGTGACTATTATGGGAGACTTAAAACTTCTACACATTGTAATTCATGAGCTTTATATGTGAAATCATTGTAATCTATATCATGAAAAAGATAATAAAAATGGGTGCTAGATTTCAGGCAGTACCACCTGGCTCACAGGAATGCTGGTGATCCCCTGACATCCCCACACTCTTTCACCTTACTTCTTGTGTTCATGCCTTTGTCTCTCCCATCTCTTGCAGTACACACTGCCCAGGGGCCTGGTTATATCTGGGGTATCACGAACCCTTGATATAGCATCTGTTAATAATTAATGTGAAATAGAATTATATGTGATATTTTATTTAGAAAATTCAAATATCATCCAAGTCTGTCAAACTATATCACTCTATGATAGGGACAAACTTTAGATAGTAGATATTCACAAAGAGAGTTTGTCTTTGTATTATGAACATATTCAATATACTTTAATTATCAGATGAAGAATCAAAATCCTTCATGGATCTGAACTACACGGGTGAGAGCAAGTCAAAGGAATATTTGTTTCCCTCTCAATAAAACAACAACAAAAAATAGCCCTCTTTCAGCACAATTATGTCAAAATATTTTAATGGGCACTATCAATTCTATTATATTCCTGGAAAATATACCCAACCATTCTTTTGTTGTTACTGATTTTATAAAAAGTATAAAAATTCAAAAACTCCATTAAAAAGTGGGCAAAGGACATGAACTGAAACGTGTCAGTTTGTTGTTGGTGTATAGGAATGCTACTGATTTCTGTACATTGATTTTGTAACCTGAGACTTTGCTGAATTTGTTTATCAATTCCAGTGGTCTCATGGTAGAATCTTTGGGGTTTTCTAGATACAAGGTTATATCGTCAGCAATGAGCGACAGTTTGACCTCTTCTGACTTCATTTGGATGCCCTGGGTTTCCTTCTTTTGTCTGATTGATCTGGCTAGGGCTTGCAGCACTATGTTGAATACAAGTGGTGACAGAGGGCAACCTTCTCTGATTCCAGTTCTAAGTGAGAATGCTTTCAATCTTTCCCCATTAGGTATGATGTTGCCTGTTTGTCATATATGGCTTTTATCATTTTTAGGTAAGTCCCCTAGTGTGTGCCTATTTTGTTATGCATTTTTATCATTAAAGTGGGCTGAATTTTGTCAAATGCTTTTTCTGCATCTATTGAGAGGATCATATGGTCTTTATTTTTACTTCTATTTATATGTTTAACTATATTTATAGATTTGCATATGTTGAACCATCCCTGCATCTCTGGTATGAAGTCCACTTGGTCATGATGGATTATTTTTTGATAAGCACCTGAATTCGGTTTGCTAGGATTTTGTTCAAAATTTTTGCATGTATATTCATAAGGGATATTGGTTTGTAATTTTCTTTTTGTTGTTGTTGTTGCATCATTTTCTGGTTTTGGTAACAGGGTAATGTTGGCTTCATAAAAACTGTTGGGGAAGATTCCTTCCTTCTGGATGTTGTGGTATAATTTCTGCAGCATAGGCACCAGTTCTTCTTTATACATCTGGTAAAATTCGGTTGTGAAACCATCTGGTCTTAGACTTTTCTCTTCAGGAAGGATTTTTATTGCTGTTTCAATTTTGGTACTTGATATTGGTCTGTTCAGGAATTCTGTTTCTTCCTGATTGAGCCTAAGGAGGCTATGTGTTTCTAATAATTTGTCCGTTTCCTCCACATTTTGAATTTTATGTGCATAGAGGTTTTTATAGTATTCATAGATGACATTTTATATTTTTATAGTAACAGTGATAATTTCTCCTTTTTCATTCCTGATTGAGCTTATTAGAGTCCTTTCTTAAAGAATTTATAAAGAAGACCCCAAATGCAATCACACCACCAACAAAAATATATAAAAGGGGCCTTATCAAATTAAAAAGCTCTGCACAGCCAACAAAACTATCATGGGAGCAGACAGTTAATCTACAGAATGTGAGAAAATATTTGCATGTTACACATGCAATAAACTGCTGATAACTAGAATCTATATAGAATTCAGGAAAATCAGCAAAAAAAAAAAAAAAACCACAGTCACATAACCCCATTAAAAAGTAGCAAAGGAAATGAACAGAATTTTTTCAAAAGAAAAGAGACTAATGGCCAAGAAACATGAAAAATACCTGAACATCTCTAATCATCAGGGAAATGCAAATCAAACCCACAGTGAGATATCACTTAACTCCAGTGAGAATGGCTTTTATCAAAGTCCCAAAACAGTAAATGTTGGCATGGATGCAGAGATAGGAACACTCTTATACTGCTGGTGGGAGGACTGCAAACTTGTACAACCTCTGTTTAAAGCAGTATGGAGATACCTCAAAGAGCTACAAGCAGAACTACCATTTGATCCAGCAATCCCATTACTGGGCATCTACCCAAAGGAAAAAAGACATCTTTAAAAAAAAAGACATCTGCACTCGAATGTTTATAGCAGCACAATTCACAATTGCAAAGATGTGGAAATAACTCAAATTTCCATCAATACATGAGTGGATTAATAAAATGTGGTCTATGTATACTGTGAAGTTCTACTCAGCCACAAAAAAAACAATTGTGATGTAGAACCTCTTGTATTATCCTGGAGAGAGCTGGAGCCCATTCTACTAAGTGAAGTATCACAAGAATTAAAAAACAAGCACCACAGGTACTCATCATCAAATTGGTATTAACTGACCAACACTTATTTGCCCACTTAGTAATAAAGTTTATTGGGTGTCAGGCAAGTAGGGGGTGGGATGAGGGGATGGGTATATTAATATCTAATTAGTGCAGGGAATGGACATGCTTGATGCTCTGATTCAGGTGGGGAAAGGGCAATATATGTAACCTAAATATTTGTACACTTGTAGTATGCTCAAATAAAAAAATAAACAAAAAAATAGAATAGGGAATTTTAAAAATAATATGATTTCAGAGTCCTCATGTATAGAGTTAATAACAACCAAACCACAAAGATAAACAATAAGAGAGGAAAAAGGAATAAAGGATCCACAAGTCATCTAGAAAACAATTAACAAAATGGCAGGAGTAAGTCCTTTCTATTAATGATAAAATTGAATGAAAATATATTGTATTATCCAATTAAAGAATATAGAATGGCTGAATAGATTAAAAACAACAACAGTATATCCTGCCTACAGGAGACTCGTCTCATCTTTAAGGACAAACATTGACTCAAAGTGATGGGGTGGAAAGTGATATTCCACATAAACAGAAACCAAAAGCAAGCAGCAATAGCTATACCTACATCAGATAATATAAACTAAAATATGACATTAAAATAAATAAAAAGAAGGTCATTACACAATGCTAAGAAGATCAATGAAACACTAGGACATAACAATTGTAATTATATATGTACTCAACATTGGAGCATCCAGCTATATAAAGCAAATATTATTAGGTCTAATGTGATAGCTAGACTGAAATAAAATATCTATAAGGGAACTTTAACACACTACTATTAACGATGGTTAGAACATATAGACAAAATTTTTAAAAATCAACAAAAATCATCGGACTTAAATTGCACCATATACCAAATGGAGCTAACAGACATTTACAGAACATTTCACCCAACAGCAGCAGAATACACATTCTTCTGAAATGCACATGGAACATTATTTAGGATGTATCATATGTTAGGCTACAAAGCAAGTCTTAATACATTTAAGAAGACAGAGATCAAACCAAGGGTCTTATATGACTACAATGGTATATAACTAGAAGTCAACTAGAAAACCTTCAGAAAATGTACAAATACATGGAAATTAATCTTCCTTCTCCTAAACATCCAAGGGATAAATAAAGAAATTAAAGAGAAAATTAAAAATTTCCTTGAGACCAATAAGAATAAAAGCACAAAATACCAAAACCTATGAGACATCAACAAAACAGTTCTAAAAGGAAAGTTTACAGCAATAAACACCTACATTAAAAAAGAAAACGATTTATGATAAACAACTTAATGTTGCACCCTGGAAAAATACAAAAACAAGAACTAATAAACCAAAAATTGGTAAAAGGAAAAAAACAATAAAGCTCAGAGCAGAAATAACCAAAAGAAAGTTTAAAAAATTCAAAAAATCAACAACGTGTTGGTGTTATGTAAACATAAACAAAATTACAAACTTGTACCTAGACTAATTAATGAACAAAAAGAGAGAAGAAAAAATAAAATCAGAAATGAAAAAGGAGACATTATAATGGATGCCATAGAAGTACAAAGATCATAAGAAACTACTATAAACTATATGTCAACAAATTTGATAACACAGAGGAAATGGATAAATTCCTGGAAATGTACAACCTACCAAGATTAAATTATGAAGAAATATAAAATCAGAGCAAACCAATAATGAGTGAGAAAATTGAATCAGTAATAAAAATACTTCCATAAAAAGAAGCCCAGGACCTAGTGGTTTCACTCTTAAATTCTATCAAATATTTTAAGAACTAAAACTAAATTCCTGAAAAGACTTTGGAATATTGAAGAGAAGGGGAAACTCCCAAACTCATTTTATAAGAACAGCATGCCTTAATTTTAAAACTGGACAAAAACACAAGAAAGAAGGGAATGGTCAGGCCAATATCCCTGATGAATATAGATGAAAAAAAATCTCAGCAAGGGGCTACTAGCAAACCAAACCCAACAGCACATCAAAAAATCAGCAGAATTCATCCCAGGGATGCCGGGATTGTTTAACATATGCAAATCAATAAACATGATACATCACAGTAACAGAAAGAAAGAGAAAATAATAATCATTTCAATAGAATCAGAAAAAAAAAACATTTGACAAAATTTAACATTCCTTCATGATAACAACTCTCAACAAATTAAGTGTAGAAGAAATGAACTTCAACACAATGAAGGTCATACATGGCAATCCCATAGCTAACATCAGACTGAATGGGCAAAAGTGGAAAGCTTTTCCTCTAAGATCAAGACCAAGAAAAGGAATGCTCACTTTCACTATCTCTATTCAATATAGAACTGGAAGCCCTAGTCAGAGCATTTAGGTAAGAAATACAAGGCAATCAAATTGGGAAAGAGGAGGCCAAATTGCCGCTGTTTGCTGATGATATGATTTTATATATATGTGTGTGTGTGTGTGTGTGTGTGTGTGTATCTCCCTAATGACACCACCAAAAAACTATTAGAATTAATAAATGAATTTTGTATGATGGCAGGAAGCAAAGCCAGCATATAAAATCAAGTAGTATATCCATACACTAATAGTGAACTATCTGAAAAAAAATTAAGAAAATTCCATTTACAATAGCTACAAAAAAGTAAGATATTTAGAAATAAACATAACCAGGAGATGAATGATTACTACACTGAAAACCTGGGGGACATTATGCTAAGTGAAATAAGCCAAACACAGAAAGACTAACACCTCATGATCCCATCCATGCATATGGGGAATCTGAAGTTAACAAAGTTGATATCACAGAAGCACATAGTAGAGCAGTGGTTACCAGGGAGGGGAGAAGGGAGAAGATGGGTAGAGATCGGCCAATGGCTACAAGGTTATAATTAGATAGGAGGAATAAATTACAGAGTTCTATTTTATGGTACCATGACTATGGTTAACAGTTAATTGCTATATATTACAAAATAGCTATAAGAGAGACTTTTGAATGTTCTCACCAAACAGAAAAGATGAAAAATGCCTGAGGTAATGGATACACTAACTACGCTGATTGGATCATTATGCAGTGTAGATACATAAGGAAACATCAGATTGTATCAAATAAATATGTTCAATTACAATGAGTAAACTAAAACATGAAAATCATTTTTAAAAGAATTCTATAATATTTTAAATGAATGGTGACATATTTTTCAGAATGTGTTTGACAAAGAGGATTTCAGAGAGCACTTTCTGATTTTTAAACTGAACCTTAAATTTGTACAAGTTGAATAAATGTTTTAAAATTTGGCTCTAAATAAGCTTGTCTGATAATATAGTATTATCTGGTGGCTGCAGGCAAGTTTGATAAGCAGTTGTTTCTGGTTTTGATAAATCATCACAATCAAAGCAGATGTGCTTTTCAATAATCCTAAATTTAAGTTCTTTCAATCCTTTTTATTTTTTCTTCTAAACTGTCTATGTTATGTCTTAAAAATCATTCAATTTTATACCAATAAAATATTTAAATGCATAAGTTAAAGCGTTTTTGTTTTAACTACGCATTCTAGACTATTATAAGGGTAAATTTGTATGCGAATTGCTGTACCTTTGAAGAATAGGTATATAATTAATCTGTGATCAGCCATTGACATATTCATTTGTTCAAGAGACCAGCTGTTGGTAGGGTAATTTTCATAAAATTAAGAAATCAATGTTATAACCATATGCAGTGTTTGATTTGATGCAAAGGGGAATTAGTAATAAAACTAGAATGTGGTACTTCATAAAGAGATGACATTCACATAACCTTAACCCTTTACACAAATAAACCTGAAGTTAAAAATGTTTTGTCCTTAGAAATAGTTTTTGTCACCTTCCAATATATGTCCTGAAATTTGTTTAAGTTTTATATAAAAGTAATATGAGAAAAATATAACTGCAAAGATAAAATATAATCTTGTAAGTATATTTCTAATATGAGTACCTATGACTAAACTAAAATAAATCCAGTAATAATATATAAGTAAAATTTCCAATTATGGGTTATTTTATGATGCGAAGATAATATTATTATCATAATACAAATAGGTTTTTGATCCAAAATACTTACTAAATGTAATGATTTGAAAATATATAAAATGTTCATCTATTCATATAATTTAATTTAGTAAATCAAAGGTAAAGTATTTAAATCAAAAGAGAAATCATTTAGTAATAGAGATTATTTTCATCAAATGAGTCAACACCAGGTGATAAATTGAGTAAAATGTATTCTTATACAAAATAAACACAAAGAATACACAGAATCATTTTCAGTGGCTAGTTTTAATACCTTCATTGAGGAAATCATAATCAGATGACTTCTAAAAATGTCAATCAATTGCATACATATTATGTAATGAGAAGTATAAATACACATATATACATACACATATGTATGTATATAAATACATACGTTCTTTAAAAGCTAAAGAAAAATTAGCTTTTAAAATTTAAACACATAAGAAAAATCTGATCATAGAATTAAGATTTAATTTAAATGATGAAATTACTTCACTTGGTTAGAATGAAAGCTTTAGAAATGTTGATTTTATATTAAAGATCTCTTCTTTATGGAAAGAAAAGCCTATTCTGGTAAGTTCCAATTTGGATAACAAATTATCTTTGATGTAGGTTTCTAAATTATTTTTAAACATAGTCTCTATTAAAATATTTAATTGAAATACTTTGACCTTCTGCATTTATAAAGATAAACAAAAATGTAAACTTTTTAGAGTGACAATGAATCCACCTTGTTGTGCCTTTCCATAAGCTATATCCCAGCCACAATCCAACTTTACTGATGAGCTCACTGAGCTCACTGAGTACTGGACTAGCTGGTGCAGGAAAATATCAACACTCACATTGCATGTCATCCTATTCACACGTTTCATGGTTTCTTCTGAGGTGGGAAACCTAAGGAAAACAATCACAGGGGGCAAGGGAAATCTCATATCTGGTGCCTAATTATAAACATACTTTTTAAAAATCCCCTAAAGTGTATTAGTTTCAATCTTAGAATTTTGCAATTTCTATTTCTATGCCTTAATAATACTATGATGGTAAGATAAAACAAGCAAACAAGAAAAAATTATCAATTATTTACTTTTCTTCTATGCAGACAAGGAGTCTGTTTCCTCCCCTTGAATCTGAGCAGGCTTGGAACAACGGAATATGTTTTTTTTTGAATTCCAAATGAACTCCACTTAAATGTAAAATCTTATAGTTAAGGAATATTTTCTGTCTTGCATTACATCCATGTACCTGGTAAAAAGCCCAGCAACTGGCATTTTTATTTCAGATTATATATATATATATATATTTCTTGAATAAATAAATGAATAAGCAAACGGAAGGGGACCATACATGGCGCTCCTAATACAAAAGCCCTATATAAAGTGGACGATATGTATATTTCTAATACATATGATTCTTACAATAAAATCAAGTAAATATATTAACTTGAAGCCAGAAAAAATGCTTATTACAACATTCCTTTTTTTAAAAAAATGTCATGAATGTTTAAAATTTTGTTGTATGTAGAGTGGTGCTTTTTAAAGATAAAGTCATGAAGTAAGATATATCATTTACTTCACATGCTGTTCAAAGTAATTTTATTTAAATACAAGGCACTAAAAAGCATGTACCTCTGGCTTTGTTTTTGTTTTGGTTGGTGTGAGGAACTCAGCTCAGCTGGAAGGAGCTGACCTGCCAGGTAACAGAGTTGCCAATTAAAGCACCAAGCCAAAAATGACAGAGTTGGGCCTTGAAGCACGTATCGTGATGGTACAAGCAAGAGTCTAAAACTGAGAGAAACACTGGCTCCTCCTGTGTCATTTTCACCCACGGAATGATGCACCTTGTGGACCCTGAAGGGGACGTGGGAAGGGGGTGGGGGGTGGGGAGCGAGAACTGGAGAAGTGTTGGGTACCGAGTCCTGAATCGGGGTGGGAGAAACTATCTCCAAGTTCCCCTCCTCTTCCTGCCATACGGCGGTGGCCTCGCAGAGGCACCTGAAGAGACTCTGCCCAAGGCCTCAGATAAAGAGAACTAGTCGTCAAGGCCCTGGTAATAGGAGTATAAATATGCAACAGTGTGACTGATGGGGGAAAACCATCGGGTGCTGGGACGTGGCCACTGGCCGCCTCCCCGCTGCTCCGCGTCCCCATGGGCCGGTGCTGTGCGGAGCAGGCTGGAGGCAGCGGCGGGCGTGTGTGCGGGTGCGCACTGCTGGGACTGGGTCTGGTCCGACCATGCTTGGTGCTCGGCTGCCTGCTCCTGTCCTTCTGGCGTGATCCTGATTGGGTAATTTTTGAATCCCACTGTTCCTGATTCGTTGTTAAAGCCTGTTCCTGATTGGATGTTAAAGCTTGTTCCTGATTGGATGTTATAGCTTGTTGCCGATTGGATGTTAAAGCTTGTTGCTGATTGGACGCTTTTTGAGTCCTACCAAAGGTATAAAAGCTAGAGGAGAATGGGGAAGGGGGGGTCAGAAGATCAGAAGTCAGCGGAGCATGCTGATGGAATAAAGGCTGTTCTCCACTCTCCACGTGCTGCTGGGTAATTTCCCTGGTCAAGAGCTGTTGTGAGAGCTGGTCAAGAGCTGTTAACACTTGCCAGGTGGCCTGAGTCCTCCACTGGAACTGTGCCCCTGTCAGCGTTCTTCCTTGAGGCCTGTCAGGTAACCTCTCTAATTGCCCATGGTGAGGCCTGAAAAATGACCCAGGTCTTTTAACCGGGACCTGGATTCCTCAGTAGGGAGCCAGGCCTGTGGTGTTTAAAAATATTTTTCTGCTTATGTGAGAATAACAAATTGCTTTTTAGCGGAGCCCTAACAATGACTAAAAAGTATGTTTACATGTCAGATACAATGCTGTTTTTGAATGTTTGGTGCCTTACTTGTTACTTTTAATATACAACTGAGAGTACATCAGGAATTCAATTTAAAGGCTGATGCACTTGAACAAAAAATGAGTTTGGGACAAGAGTTTATATTTCATAACATTTTGTTTTATATTGTATCATATTTTATAACATCATCAAATTTTAGCACTAAAAGATTTCTAAGAGATGACCTGTATCAATTAAAGAAAAAGAAATAATGAAATAATGTCCAGAAGGAAGCGACTGAAAATCTATTTTGATTTATTTAATATTAAGTTATATTAAATAAAATCATAACCCTCTATGTAAAATGTCAAGTGCATCTGCTATTACATTTATCTTTATAAAGAGTATTAATTCCTTCAAACATTTTACTAACTTCTAAATAACTTCTAACTATGGGCAGAATTCTCACTATGGCTATCGTAACTCTGGCAAAGACCCAATATTGTGAAATATCACAAAACTGCAGCACATTCAGTGTACATACAAGTTACAGTCAGTGTATATCTCAGACATGAAAGGTATGGGTAATTTACACTAATAGCTTAAAAATTCCCTTGTTTCCTGCTGGGCAATGATAACATTAAAAAATACTATCAAAAATTCCTGCAATAAATATTCATCCATTTTTTAAAACCACAGAAGAGAAGGAATTTTGCTTTTTGTCCTCATATTATCAAATAATACTTTTATTACATGGTCATATTTGTTTACTTTGTCTGCATTTATCATTCATTCAACAAATATGTTTGAGTGCCTATCAAAACTGAGTACAGTTCTAGGTGCTAGAGAGTTTGCAGTGAACAAGACAGACTAGACATGCTCAGTTCTCTTACCGTAACTGGCAAATGTATGTCTCTGTGAGACTGATATTTTATATCAGCTCAAATTAGGGTATCTTGACAGCAGGAAGACTATAAGAAATTGAGAAAAATACTCATTCATCAGATACTGTTAACATTGGCAAGAGTTATCTATCATTTTGTATTTCTCATGACCTCTAGGTATGAGTTAGCAATATGATATGAGCACTGGCAGATATGGTAGAGAAGTGATTTTAATTTGACGAAAATAGTGGAAAGTCATTGGAATGACTTACATGGCAATTGGACATCAACCAGTTTTGCCTTTTCTGCAGATCAGTATAGATATTGGCTTCATTCAATAGCCACTGAATATGTTATGTAAGTTTAGTCAGATAAATTATTAAAAGTTTATTGTTTTATTTATTAGCTGTACTATTCATTTATTTCATAAAAATCATAACATATATCACTTTCCATAGCAGATTAATATTTATTTCTGGTGTAATTGAAACAATGTCAGATATAAAATTCTTCCCTAGAAAATAGCAATAATCACACTTGGAATGGTAAGAAAATCCATGTCAAAGGAACGAGCTGTGTACTTTTAGTAACACCACTGTGTTAAATTATGAGTCAGCATCCAAAATTTTTAAATCAATTAATTAAAATTGATAAATATAAATGGTATATATTTATCATGTAATACATGATGTTCTGAAATATGTACTAATAAAAAGAGGCTCTATGTCTACATTTCTTTTTTCAGACATATTTTGTTCAGCTACATTATCCCAAATTAGTTTAGTTCAGAATCTTGAGAATAAAAGCAGAAAAATAAAAAGCCACAATGAAGACAAAAATTTGTGATAAAAAGTAAAGTGTGGAGCCATAAGAAAATAAATAATCTTAATATTAAAACTCATGTAACTATATTTATTGAACAAATACAATTACTAAGTTTCAGACATATTATTTTTTGTTTATACTTAATTGAGTTCTTATTACAACCATGTGGAATAGGTCATATATAATTCCTAATTTTGAGATCAGTAAGGTACAGCTCAGAGTGCTCATGACACTTGCCCTAGGTTATACACTATTGAAAGGTTGAAGCCACTTTTATCCCATTTCTGTCAGTACTTGGTAATATTTTATTAATACACATCAGCTCTGGGCACAAGACACTCCAAATGATACATAACCCATGCCAATGTAAACAGCTACAGTGTACATATTTCTCTAACTTTTTTGTAATTTTTTTCTACTGTCAAGAGTTCTCTTTAGAACTGACAGAAAATAGGCATATAAGTCAGAGGGATATACTTTGTCATAATAAGAAAATTATATATCTGAGTTTCTACTGTTAAACCATTTTCTTCACAATTTTAATATAAAATTATGTTTGAACTTAGAGTATTTCCATTATATGGTTATAACTGTACATTATAATTAAGTACATTTTGGAATTGCACTTATTATTATGGAATTGGATCCTAAAAATACAAAGATGCTTTTGTAGATGTTAAGATAACTGTTTTCTTTCTGGTACCTGCATATAAATGAAAGTAGGAGCTAGATATAGCAATATATGAGTAATACATTGTCCCTCTTTTCAAGAAACTTAGCATGTAGAGGGGTATATAGACAAATAGCTAGACAACGATAAATGAGAGCAAAGAAAAAAACAATTGGTGGGATGCTATTGAAATACATGGACTATAAACCCACCGTTCCCTAGGAACACATGGAAACACAATTAGTATGAGGTAGATTTAAAAGTAGCCATGTGGAAAAAGGCCTTTTTTTTCTTTTCTTTTCTTTTCTTTTTAAGAAAAATAGACTAGCATGTATACAATCCTGGAAGCAAAAGGAAACATATCTCTTCTTTGGAATTCCAAGCAACTGTGTGTAACTTGAGTATGGATTGTAGGAAGCAAGAGTTAAAGGTTGGAGAAGGGAGAAAATTGTCATCATGTGCATAGGGTAAAGAAAATAGATATAGAATTAGTGTGAGGGACAGGTAGTGAAGAGCTTGATATGGTAAAGAGTTTGGGCATTTTCCTGTGAGCAACAGGGAGCCTTTGAAGAGGTTTAAAAATAAAAGTAGCAAAATCATATTTTAATATTAAAATATCACTCTGGGTGCAAAGTGGAAAATCCATTAGTGAAATGTAAAACTGAAAACAGGAGAATAAACAATAGGCTGTTATAATAATTTTAGTGAGAGAAGATGTCAAACTTAATCAAGGTAGGGATAGAGGATGTCAATAAATTTAATTGATTTTAGTGATAAAATTCTATATACTTGGTAATAGAATTAAAGATTATAATGATCAGAATCACATGCCATGTAATGATTCTCAATTCTGTAAACAGAGTGTGTATTGGTCTCAGTGACTGAGATGGGGACCACAGGAAGAAGAGAGAATTAGTTGGGTGGGACAGAGAGAATTTCCTACTGAACATACTATTATTATATTTTAGGAACCTCTAGTACCTCTAGTACCACATAATTATGTGGTGCTCAGGAATGAGATTGGACCTGGTGAAATGTGTTATGAATAGTAAACCATATTTATTAAAAGTCTTACCCTATAGAAGTATTCACAGATTATTTAAAATCCCAAACTACAACAAAAGCAAACCCCTCTTAAGAGATCAACCAGCGTTTCCCTGAACCATGACTAAACCACAGAACCGAACTCAAAAACACAGGCTGAGTACTGTGGCTCACTCCTGTAATCCCAGCACTCGGGGAGGCTGAGTCCAGAGGATTACTTGAGACCAGGAGTTTGAGACCAGCCTGGCAACATTAGCAAGACCTCATCTCTACAAAAAATAATTTAAAAAAATTAATAGTTTATAATTAGCTGGGCACTACAGTGCAGGCCTGAAATCCCAGCTCCTTGGGAGGCTGAAGTGGGAGCATTGCCAGGCTCTTGAGGTTGCAGTGAGCTATGATCCCAAGTGCTGTGCTGCAGCCTGGCTGGCAGAGCAAGGCCAGGAGTGAAACAAACAAAAACAAGAAACAAGAAAACAGAGATAGTTTAATGGAAATGCTTCATTTATTCCATAAACCCCTCTGGAAAGTGATCTGGAATGTATGTATTGAAAGCATATATATTTAATAAAGATATTCAAAAGTAATCATCAAGAAATAGAAAAAAAAACAATGTCCTCATGCAGATAAATAAATGTTTAAAACAAAAGTGGAGAGTCTGGGCAGATATTTTAGAAAGGAGAGCACATTTTAAGTTTTTCTCTCTCTAAATTCTCAGATAATGCCACATCTTCAATGATTATTGCTATTTTAAGTCTAAATATGGATTCTATTGAGCAAATGCCAATGCATAAAATAAGCTTATTAAAATGTTGACTTTGAAAAGAGCAAGGGACTAATAATAAAATCCTGATAAATACTATGTTGCAAATTTAGGTCATGTAGCGAGTAAACACCAGACACTAGCTGGGATGTATCTAGGGCTGTGTCTGTGTGTATGTGTGTGTGTGTGTGTTGATATGTTGGGTTTTTTTTCATTTTCATTTGTCTCAAGATGTTTTAAATTTCTCTTTTGATTTTTTCTTTGACCCATTGGTTTTTCAGGGGCATATTATTTAATTTCCATATATTTGTGAATTTTCCCAAATTCTTTCCGTTACTTTTTTCCAGTTTCATTCTATTATAGTCACAAAATATACTTTATATGATTTCAATCTTTTTAAATTTGTTAAGACTTGTTTTGGTGCACAACTTAGGATCTGTCTTGGAGAATGTTATGTATGCATGTGAGAACAATGTGTATTTTGCTGCTATTTGATGAAATGTTCTATGTATCTGTTAGGTCCATTTAGTGTAAAGTGTTGTTCAAGTCTGCAGTTTCCTTACTGATTTTGTCTGGATGATCTGTCTATTATTGAAAGTGCAGTATTGTGGTTCCCTACTATTATTGTATTACAGTGTATCTGACCCTTCAGATCTATTAATATTTGCTTTACCTATTTAAGTACTAACTTGTTAGGTAAATATTTATTTAAAATATTTGTATCTTCTTGATGAATTGACCCCCTTATGTAATATGATGACCTTCTTTGTCACTTTTCACAATTTTTCACTTAAAGTCCTTTTTGCTTGCTATAAGTACAACCCCCCTTTCTCTCTTTTGGTTACATTTTAATACCCAAAATATCTTTTTCCATCTCTTCACTCTCTCTGTCCTTACAACTAAATTGAATCTCTTATACGTAGCATTTTGTTGGAGCTTGCTTTTTTATCCATTTATCCACTCTATGTCTTTTGATTGGAAAGCTTAGTCCATTCACATTAATAGTAATTATTGATAGATAAGGAATTACAACTGGCATTTTGATAACTTTTTACTGACTGGTTTGTAGTTCTTTTGTTCCTCTCTTCCATTTGCTGTCTCTCATTGGGATTTTTATAGCTATATGCTTTGACTCCCTTCTGTTTATCCTTTGTGCATCTGCTAAAGTTTGTGTGTGTGTGTGTGTGTGTGTGGTTACCATGAAAGTACATAGAATATCTTACAGTTATAATATCTTAATTTAAATTGATAATACCTTACCTTCAATCATATGCAATGATTCCACACTTTCACTTTTCCCATCACCATTTTGTGCTATTGATGCCATATTTTACATCTATTTATATTTGTGTATCTTTTAAACAACTGTTTATAGGTATAGATTTTTAAAATATATTTGTCTTTTAACTCAGACTCAAGAGTGATTTATATAACACATATGCAGTATTAAACTATTTTGAATTTTGATTATGTATTTATCCTTAGCAGTGAGTTTGTTTCATATGTTTCTTTATTGTTACTTACTGTCCTTTTGTTCCAACTCTAGAACTCCCCTTAGCATTTCTTGTGAGCTAAAAAATACTAAAGGAGACAAATTAATTCAGCTTTTATTTGTCAGAGTATGTCTTCATTTCTCTTTTGTTTCTGAAGGATAGCCTTGCTAGGTAGAGTATTCTTGATTGAAGATTTTTTTTTTTAATTTTAGCACTTTAAATATGTCTTTTCACTCCTCCTGGTTTACACAATTTCTACTGAGAAGTCCACAGATAGTCTTTATGGGACACCCTTTATATTTATTCTCCCTTGATGGTTTCAAGATTCTCTCTTTGTCTTGAATTTTGGCAATATGATTATATTGTGGTTCAGAGTATTCTTTTTTCAATTGATCTTTCTTAATGTCCTATAACCTTCCTGAATCTGTATGTTCATATTTCTCCCAAGATTTTGGAAGTTGTCAGGAAGTATTTATTTAAATACACCTTCTACTCCATTGTCTTGCTCTTCTCCTTCAGGTAATCTCATAATTTGTACATTTGTATATTTGATGGTATCCTGTCGATCCCTTATGCTTTCTTCATTCTTGTCAATTTTTGTTTATTCTTTAATTGGCTAATTTAAAATAATCTGGTTTTGAGTTTAGTAATTATTTCTTCTGCAAGATCAAGTCTACTATTAAAGCCCTCTATTAAACTTTTCAGTTCCGTCATTGCATTCTTCAGCCTCAAGAGTTTGGTTTGGTTGTTTATTATGGTTTCTTTTTTTATTTTATTTAAATGTTCATTTTGCCCATGCATTGTTTTCCTAATTTTATGTAATTATCTATCTTTATTTTCTTGTATTTCATTGAACTTAAGATTATTACTTTGTATTCTTTTTCAGATAATTAATGTATCTCCTTTACTTTGAAGGTCAGTTATTAAAGATTTATATGTTTTCTTTGGTGGTATCAGTTTTCATGATTCTTTGTTATCTGTGTAGCCTTGCATTGGTATCCAAACATTTGAAGGAGCAAATCCATCTCTCAGGCTTTACAGACTAGTTTTGGCAAGTTACTCTTTTTTGTTAGGTCTCCAGGCTGATGAGATTTCATGTAGAATATCAGTTGAGTAGGGTTGGATCCAGACCATGCAGAAGATGCTGGGTCTACAGTGGAGACCACAATTGGAAATCTATCACCAAGGGCTCTGGTGGGTGTGGATCCTATCTGCATAGACTGGACTATGTTCAGGACCTTGGTCTGTGGGTTTGATTTTCAGACAATTGTCTGCTTGAGTGTTTAAAGACAGTGGGCCTGTTACCAGGTGTGCTTGCTGATGGGTGTGGCTTCCTCTAAGTCTCTGGAAAAACTCCTGTTGGATTACTGGATGGATCCCTGGGCTGGTCATACTGCAATGATCTGTGGCTGAGATGAGCTGGAACTGAGACATAAGGTTGTTTTAGGACTGCAACTGAGACTGAGAACTTTAGCCCTGTCTTCTAGGTCATGGATAGGCATGTCTTTTGGTGGATTCCTGGGTGAGCAGACCTGTTCCTGGACAATGGTTGAGAAAGTCTGGAGCCAATTCATAGGGCAATTTCAAGATGCATGACGGGGACCAAGGTCAGAACATCACTCTGCAGGGACACTTTTCTACATGACTTCCTTTGTATTCCCATGCAGGCCGAAATGCTCTTGGTCTACAAATGAGAGGGACCAGGACTGAGATCCAGGGCCCTTTGAGGATCCTCTGAGAGACAGAGGTTGGTAGCAAGCCTATCATGGGGACTCAGATGGGTATATCTCCCACTGGGACTCCAGCTCGGTAGATCTGCTCACAGATCACAGTTGGGAGGAGCTGAAAATAAGCTTTAGGGCTAATTCAGAATCTATTATAGGACCAACATTGGCAAACTTGACCTGATTGCATGGATGGATGAAAATCCCAGCATTTCCCTACATAGGCAGAATTGCTCAAGACCACAGTCAAGTTGAGATTCCGGGCTCCTTCGGGAACATTTGTAGGATGGAGGACAGCAAGACTGTCTAGGTGACACAGAAGTGCAGGTCTCCAGCAGTTCCCTGCACAGGTGAGATGCAGCAGAGAGAGGTTGGAGCACAGACAGGACCCCTTCAGAAACTGCTGTGGGATGTAGGATAGCAGGCCTGTCTATTTGGCACAAATGAATACATTTTACAGAAGTTCCCTGTGCCATAAAGATTTTTCTCTGGTTGCACCCAAGAGGGGCTGAATTTTTATGTCAGGTCACCTTCAAGCTCTGCTTTTGGATAGAGACTGGTAAGCCTGCCCCAATGTTTTATACAGGTGTGTCTTCCAGCAGATCCCTATGCCTTTGGGGTAGCTTTCTGACTTCAGCAAAAAGGGACTTGAGCTGAGACTGAACCCCATCAGTATCCACAGTGGGATGGAAACTGATAAGCCTGTCCCAGTGATACAGGTTAGTCTCCCTCTGAGACTAGACTGAGATAGGTTAGTCTCCCTCTGAGAATTTGTGTGTATAGTACTTAGCTGGGATCATTACTGAAGGAAATTTGAGCCCACTTACAGGATAACTCTTAGGTTCACTCCTGATACTGATGTTGGTGGGCAGACTAGCCTGTCTGCTGAGACACTGGTATATGTGATTCCCCGTGGACCCTTTGATGGATGGTTTTGGTAACAGGCTCAAGGACAAATGGGGCTGTAGACAGGCACTTCGGGGAACATGGCCATTTCCAGATCTGAACCTGGAAGCACAATCTGTGCATCTGCCATCTGCATGTGAGTTTTCATTTTCTAAAAGACCCTTCTAGGTCTCAGTTTGTACCAGGATTTCACAAACTTTTACCTGAATCTAAAGGATCCCACAAAGAGACTTTTTCCATGAATGAGTGAATAATTGTTATGGGGGGATACAAGCAGGTGACTTCCCATTATTCCATCTTGCTGACATCTGTAATAACATTTTTAACATTCTTTTCTGGTAATCCCATCATATCTGTTTCTATTGTCTGATTTGTCTCCTTGATATGTGTTGTGTTTTTCTTCTTCCTCACCTGTCTAATACTTTTACTTGATGCCAGAGATTGTGAATTTTATATTAGTGAATGCTGGATTTTGTTGTATTCTTTTAAGAAAAGTTGTGATTTTTATTGGTACACAGTTATTTGAACATAATTTTTCACATTTTAAGGGTTATTTTTAAACTAGGGCAGATCAAAATATTCTATTTTGTGGCTAGTTTAGCACCATTACTATGATGTGACTCTTCTGGGATGTCTATGAAATTTTTCATGTATTTAACAGTGTCTCTGAACTTTGGATATTGACATCTTCAACAACTTCTGGCCCTTTTTGACTTAGGGGAATTTTTCAGCTTACAGCTTGAGAATAATTGTTCTTTACTTGGAAGTTAATGTTTGTCTTATATTTTGGAATTTCTTGCTGCCTATTCACAGATTAGTAATCAGCCAAAGACTTAACTGAACCCCTCTATAGAATTTTGATAGCCTTTTTTCTGAACTGTTCCTTTTTTCATGATATTCTACTCCCACATTTTAGAATTCTTTGCCTTCTTGATATCTTAATATTTCTCTGTAATTCAACAAAACTGTCAGACTCTATTTGTCTTCCCAATTCCTGGAAATGCAGAGCAATTATTTTTTTTCTCTCAAGAATCATAATATTATGCTGATTTTTGCAATGCCTGAAATTTTGCAAAATGAACTTTTTTCACTGTCTGAATTGATTATTTCATGTGTTTTTGTCCAAATTTCTGGTCATTTACAGTGATAAAATAAGTACAGACTTTGTTACCCCCTCATGACTAAGAGAAAAATTCTCAATCTATTTGTAAGAAAAGTTAGTGAATAAAAAAATTATCTGCAAAGACATAATGTTATTTTTACTTATAAAACACTGCAAAAAAAGAGAAGAAGTGTAGAGGACTTGATAATTTTAATTTCTTTGTCTCATCCATATGCAATAAAGTAAGTCCAAGTAGATGTATGAATGGGTAATTATGATTAATTACTTTTGAATTCTAAGTCAGTAGGACTTTCCAATCCTTACATTTTTGTAGTGAGTTGCAAGAGTATTTATCCTCAATCTGTTGGTGTCCAGTTATGACAAAGAGATGCATATAATATCACATTACCTGCTTGGACATCAAGTGTGGTTGCTCACTCTTCATCTGTCTGTCTTTTTCATACATCTTTTTTTGAACCTGACTTTCTCCTTCTACAGTACATGAAATCATACATAGAATCACTTAAAACATGAAGGTGGCAAAAATAAAACACTAGGAGATGTCTCTGCTCAGATCAAAATTCATTATTCTTTAAATTATTGCATATGTTTTATGTAGCACTCACTTAGAAAATGTTGATTTAAGTAATGACAAATAAAATATAAAATGTATTGAATATATATTATTATACAGTTTATTTAAAATCATTTAAGTCTTCTGCAATCTGGTTTGCACTATTAATTGAATACTAATATTTGATACCAATAATAGGCAGAATATAAGAAAATAGTTTCTGAGTTTTCAATAATATAATGCTATTTTTAATTTACAAAGAAATTTAAACATCTTTTAAAAAATTTATGGTATGAAATTCACTTGATACAGACAGGAAACAGCCATATATTCAATATTTAAAATCCTAAACTCTTAATTAATGGCTACACTAAATCACATAAATTATATTTTCAGAGATCAAAGTAGAATCCATGCTAAATACAATTTTTAACTATTAATAAAATATTTAATTTTTAGCTCTTTGAGCTATCTCCAAATTCTTTTCCACAAAGGTTGCACTAATTTGCAGTCCCACATCTGAGGGATGCAGTGAGCATTGTGGAGGGGAGGGGCATACCTCTAACCCTTGCTAGGGAGAGGCAAAGATATAAAATTCAACCAAAATGTTTGCACTCCCATATTTTCTTGAAATAAAATAAAAAGAATACCAGAAAACAATAAATGCATTTTCACCATAAAAAAATATATTTAAGCAAAATGTACATCCATGGCTGCTTTTCCTTCTAATTTTTACATTGAAAAGGTCCCCTAACATTTTAATTTAATATTTATTGGGCATGTTAGGTATATATTTAATTATTCATTTTAAACATTCCTTTCTTTTGGTTTTGTACACAATAAATAAATATTTAAAACTAGACATATTGCAAAAATTTAATGTTTAGCTCATTGATAACATATTCTAGTTTTACTTGTCACTTTCTCTTTCAACTAAATTTCATTTATTAATATTTACCAGCATTTGTTTTATTTGTTAACTTGACAAAAGTTATAATAGAAAACCTTTTAAAATCTCATAATACATTGTCAAAAACACAGATGAAAAAAAGTAATCAAATTGCCATTCTTATCCTGAAGTAAGATTCATTATAAAATGCAATTTACTTTATTGTTTCTTTAAGATTTGTAACATAAGATATAATAATTCATGAATACCAATTTGTAAGCATTAGTGGCTCCTGGCAACCTTAAAAATGAATTATGTTTTATTTCTCTTCTCTGTAATCTAGACAAAACCTGAACACTGAAGTAAAAGAATGGAACCTGATATCTGTTTATACTGTGTACAGACATGACCTCTTTTTCTTCTTCTCTGTAACAATAAATTGCTATTAACAGAGCTGCTATGGGCATGGTATCATTCTTTACAGAGTCTTTGAATTGAAAAGGATTCATGCTTTGTCCCTTTTTGACATTATAAAGTGGACTATTTTTACATCACCTGAACTGAATGTAAGCTGTACTTTCCCCTGAGGTTACTAAATTTTGTATATTAAAAACTTTGCATAAATATTACTGAATTAATAAAGCATTTACATAAATTAGTAACCATGTAGTTAAGAAGAGCAGAAACCTTCTAGCAAACCATATGATGACAAGTTCAGAAAAAAATGAAGAGGAATAGTGATTATATAGTAATGCAGTTTTGCTTTTTTTTTTTAATGAAAGTAAATAAAATTGTGCTGTATTACACTCATCTCTTCCTTTAATTGGTAGCCTACAAGCAGAGATATACATATCCAGTTTACAATTGGTTGATACTACAATTTTTTTGCATATATGATCTTTTATTAATTTTTTTAAATTTCAGCATATTACAGGAGTACAAATGTTTAGGTTATGTGTATTGCTCTTGCCCCACCAGAGTCAGAGCTTCAAGCCTGTCCATCCTCCAGACAGTGCACACCACACGCCTTAGGTGTGTATATACCCATCTCCACATCCTCCCCCACCTGCCTGACACCCAATGACTGTTATTACTATATGTTCACTTAAGTGTTGATCAGTTAATACTAATTTGATGGTGAATACTCCTGGTGCTTGTTTTTCCATTCTTGGAATACTTCACTTAGTAAATGGGTTTCAGCTCAATCCAGGATAATACAAGAGGTGCTAGATTACCATTGTTTTTTGTGTCTGACTAGAACTCCATAGTATACATAGACCACATTTTATTAATCCACTCACATATTGATGGAAATTTGGGTTATTTCCACATCTTTGCAATTGTGAATTGTGCTGCTATAAACATTCTAGTGCAGACATCTTTTTTATAGAATGTCTTTTGTTCTTTTGGGTAGATGCCCAGTAATGGGATTGCTGAATCAAATGGTAGATCTACTTGTATCTCTTTGAGGTATCTCCATATTGCTCTCCACAGAGGTTGCACTAGTTTGCAGTCCCACCAGCAGTGTAGGAATGTTTATATCTTTCCACATCCATGCCAGCATTTATTATTTTGGGACTTTTTGATAAAGGCCATTCTCACTGGAGATAGGTAATATCTCATTACGGTTTTGATTTGCATTTCCCTGATGATTAGAGATGTTGAGCATTTTTTCATGTTTGTTAGCCATAAGTCTATCTTCCTTTGAAAAGTCTCTGTTTATGTTCTTAGCCCACTTTTTCATAGGTTTGTTTGATTTTTTTCTTGCTGATTTTCCAGAGTTCTGTATAGATTCTAATTATCAGCCCTTTATCAGGTGTGTAACATGTGAATATTTTCTCCCATTCTGTAGATTGTCTGTTTGCTCTCATGATTGTTTCCTTGACTGTTTCCTTGACCGAAGCTTTTTAACTTGATCAGGTCCCATTTACTTATTTTTGTTGTTGCTGTGATTGCCTTTGGTGGAAAACCATACCATGCTCATGGGTCGGCAGAATCAACATTGTTAAAATGCCTATACTTCTCAAAGTGATTTACAGATTCAATGCAATCTCTATTAAAATACCAATATCTTTTTCATAGATCTAGAAAAAATAATTCTACACTTCGTGTGGAACCAGAGAAGACCATGTATAGCAAAAGCAATCTTAAGCAAAAAGAACAAATTGGGAGGCATCAGTTTACCAGACTAAAAGCTATACTACAAGGCCATAGTAACTAAAACAGCATGGATGGTACTGGCACAAGAACAGAGACATAGACCAATGGAACAGAACTGAGAACCCAGATATAAAACCATCCTCATATAGCCATCTAATCTTTGATAAAGCAGACAAAAACATACACTGGAGAAAATAATCCTTATTCAGTAAATGGTGCTGGGAAAACTGGATATCTACATAGAGAAGACTGGAACAGAATCCACACCTTTCACCTCTCACAAAAATCAACTCATGGTGGATAATAGACTTAATCCTGTGGTGTGAAACTACAAGAATTATAAAGAAAATGTTGGAAAACCTCTTATAGACATTGGCTTAGGCAAATATGACCTTTTGATTTTGTTTTCAAACTCAGTATTTGAGACACTAACCATACAATAGATTTAGAATACTTCCTTGAAACATTTATTGAATCTATGTGACCTATAGGAACCACACTAGAAAAACTTAGAGAAAATGGATTGGTATAAATGAATACAAAAAACACTTTCTAGTATTACATAAAAGTATATGTGGTATATCTGAACCTGTACAAGACTTAATTTGAATTATGTGAAGACATAAATTGCTGCCTTCCAAAAAGGAGACTGAATATCTATGTTTTAGTATGAAGTTTAGGAATTTATTCAGATTCTTTTCTTGACTCATTGTCAGTTTTGAGGATTCAACTTCCTAGTGCTGTATGCAGAGTATTTAGATCATACGTAATTTTATGAACACAAATTCAGTAGCATGAATGGCTAAAACAAATCATTTCTATTTATATGGTGTCATTTTGAAAGTGACCATTATGCAATCCTAGATTCTATTTTTAATTATTTACAAATAGCAGTTTTTTATATCAATTATAGGAAAGAAATTTAACGAAAAATTAGGACTCGGAAATCTATTCTAAATTATTGTCTCATGCAAATATATATGCAATAAATATTTGCGAAGATGGTTGAAAATTTTAGAATAATTACTAACAGTAGTTCTACAGCATGTACATTTTGCCCCATTTAAAAAGTCTCTCAATATAATGTCTTCCAAATGAAATGTTTGTTTTCAACTGACTATATGTTAAACTCCATTGCTTCACATTCGACAAGGGAAAAAAAGGAGATATTTTAAGCAATCTTTTACGAACTATTTTAAGTTTTATCTTCTCATATTACTCCAGGAAATAAACAATACTCTAATGTGGGGTAACTGAGAAGATTTTTAATAAGTGCCTATTTAGAAGGTAATAGACAGGCTTAAATGAAACCTAGTCTCACTCACCTATATTGTGATTTCCTGCAAGTGCCTCTCATTTGCAGAAACTTTAAGAAACCTGAGGGCAAAGCAGTAATTGTTTCAATGCCAGTCCATAAAGATTTGCATCCTCCCCATTCATACAGCAAAGGAGTAAAAGGCAGAACTTGCAAGTAAAGGGACAAGTTGGAAAATGTCCAGAACACATGATATGATTAGATGAATCGCCTCTGTGACTATCTTCTTATCACCTTTATGCTTTTAATTTCTGTTATTTATAAAACGTTAACACTTTGATAAAGTCCTTTTCTCAATCACCAGTAAGTTGAATACAGAGCCTAATATTACTTAAAACATTGGTATTTCAAACTTTAAAAAGGTAAGAAAAAATGGCAGGAGAGCAGGTAGGAGGTGAAGGTAATTCACCTGCCCACACTTTATTGCTTTCTTTTCAGATATGAAGATGTTAAAAATTTTTGTGAAACTGTTGGGTTTAATATATTATGCACAAAATATTATTCTAATAATAACACATATTTATATAAATTTTAAGCTATTAGAATGGTCATAATACAGATGCCTAATTGTTTTCTTTCTTCTTAAAAGTACAGAACTTTAAATTGTAATTTTCTTTTAGATTATTGAAATTACTCAACCACAAAAAACAATGGTGAACTAGCACCTCTTGTATTATCCTGGATGAAGCTGTATTAAAAAATACTCAACGTTATTTTTCACTAAGGAAACACAAATTGAAACCATTAAGAAATACTACTGCAAACCTGTTAGAAGGCTAAAATTAAAAGACTGACCATAATAAGTCCTAGGAAGGACCATCTAGTCCATGATCTTGACCTTACAGGCTTTTAAGAGATTTCCATTCATTTATAAATTTATTCCCTCCTTATATTCAGCCTTGAAAATATTATTCTGATGTGAAGTTCACCTGGAAATTCTCATTTTTTTCTAAATCTAATTTTATTAACCACTGTATTTAGAACATGACCAATATGATGCACTATCAATTTTCATTTGTCTTGCAGAACTGTGGGAATTTTCATTTATTTCTATGAGTTTGTTAATATCCTAATAGTAAGTTTAGAGCAGAGACATAAAGACTTTACAGCCTAATGCCAGGTTGACTTTGAAGATCATGTTTATGTTTTCTTGTGTTTTTAAAGAGACTTTTAAATGACAATATTAGCTTAAAATAAGATATTCATGTATAAAAATGTATGGTAAAAAATTTAACCTATTAATTTAGCTACGTAAGCTTATAAAATAAGCTCAAACCATTATAAAATATTTGTTTTTATACACTTGTGAGTACACCAATAATACAACCATTTTTTAAATTTCAAAATATTAAGGTGGTACAAATGTTTTTGCTACATGGGTAACTTTTATAATGCTTAAGTCGGGGCTTTTAATGTGCCCATCACCAGAGTAGTGTTTACTGCGTCCTATAGGTAGGTTTTACCCCTCCCCCATCTTGAGTTCTAGTGACCTTTATGTCTCTTTTTGCCTGCCTGTGTGTGCCCATCAATAAGCTCCTAATTATTGGAGAGTACATGTGGTATTTGTTTCTCCATTCCTGAGATACTTCAGTTAGGATAATGGTTTCCATGTCCATCCAAGTTGCTGCAAGAGACATTATTTCATTCCTTTTTATGGCTGAGTAGTAATCCATGATGTGGTGTGTATGTGTGTTTGTGTGTGTGTGTGCATGACATTTTCTTATTTTCTTTCTTTTTTTATTTTATTTATTATTTATTTATTTTATTTTTTATTTCTTTATTTTTCTTTTTTAATGCTTTTTTTTGAGACATAGTCTTGCTCTGTCACCCAGACTAGAGTGCAGTGGCATCATCATAGCTCACTGCAACCTCAACTTCTGGGCTCAAGTGATCCTCCTGCCTCAACCTCCAGAGTAGGTGGGACTACAGGCCTGCACCATGATGCCTGGCTAATTTTTATATTTTTAGTAGAGACAGGGTCTCACTTTTGCTCAGGCTGGTCTCAAACTTCTGACCTCAAGCAGTCCTCCTATTCAGCCTCTCAGAGTGCTAGGATTACAAGCATGAGCCACTGCATCTGGCCATACCATATTTTCTTAATCTACTCATGAATTGATGGACACTTAAGGTTGATTCTACATCTTTGAGATTGTGAATTGTGATGTGGTAAACATTCAAGTACAGGCGTCTTTTTTATAAAATGACTTATTTTCCTTTGGGTAGATTCCCATTAGTGGGATTGCTAGGTCAAATGGTAAGTCAGCATTTATTTCTTTGAGAAATCTTCATATTGTTTTTCACAGCAGTTGTACTAATTCGCAGTCCCACCAACAGTTTATAAGCATTCCTTTCTTTCTGCATCCACATCAGCATCTATTGTATTCTGACTTTGTAATAATGGCCATTCTTATAGGGCTAAGGTGAGATCTCTTTGTGGTTTTAATTTGCAAATCCCTAATGATTAGTAACATTGGCATTTCTTCATCTGTCTGTTGGACATTTGTCTATCTTCTTTCGAAAAATATTCTCAGAATAAAGTAGCAACTGAAGATTGCAAGGAGACAGGATAAAGTCAACAGGCAAGCCTGATAAGAAGAAGACCAACCAATTCGTTACCTTGAAGTATTGCACAACAGGGGCAGAGAAAGAAATATCTAGGGCTTTTGGTTTTGGTACTTTTCTAGGGCCTTGGCAGTCAGGAGATAAAAAGATGTTCAATATCATAGTGATTAGGGAAATACAAATTAATACCACAATGAGATATTACTATACATCAATGAGAATGGTCCAAATTCAAAATAAACAAAAGAAAACAAAAATAGTAACATCAAATTCTGGCAAGGATGTGAGGAAACTAGGTCACTCATGCATTGCTGGTGGAAATGTAAAATGGTATATACAATCACTTTGGTAAACAATTTGGCAGTTTCTTATATTACTAAACATGTAATTACCATTCAATTTAGCAATTTCACTCTTGGAGAAATACAAATCCTATGTTCAAACAAAATCCTATGCAAAAATGTTCACAGCACATTTTATTAATCCAGTCATGTATTGATGGGCAGTTGGGTTGTTTCCACATCTTTGCAATTGTGAATTGTGTTGGCATAAATGTTTGAGTGCAGATGCCTTTATTATAGAATGTCTTTTTCTCCTTTGGGTAGATGCCCAGTAGTGGCATTGCTGGATCAAACAATAGTTCTACGTTTAGTTCTTTGAGGTACCTTCACATTACTTTCCATAGAAGTTGTACTAGTGAGATATTGAGTTGAGTCCTTCGGGCTAAGAAAAAATAAAAATTGGGGCATTGATGTTCTTGGCTCAGCTTTAGAAAAAAATAAAACATTGTTGCATAAAGTCTAAAAAATAAATAAGTGAATAAAAATAAGTGAGATCATGCAGAAAAAAAAATGTTCACAGCAGCTTTATTTCTAATAGCCCCAAATTGAAACAATCCAAACGTTCTTCAGCAGGTGGAAAGTTAGACGGATAAACACACAACTTGAAGGGATTTCCAAAGAATTATGTTGAGAGAAAAAAGCCAATTTCAAAGGGTTTCATAATGGATTTCCCACTTTATCTAACATTCTTGAAATGATAATATTATAAATAGAGAAGAGATTAGTGGTTGCCATGGATTAGAAGGGATTGGGAGAAGGGAGGTGGCTTGTCTCTAAAAGGTAGAATCCTTGTGGTGGATCTGCTCTGTATTCAGAATGTAGTGGTGGTCACATGAATCCACACATTTGCAAAATGTACAAATAATTAAACACACACAAAGGAGTTCATGTAAGATGAATAAAATCAATAAGATAAGTGGATTGTATCAAAATCAATTTCTTGGTTATGATATTGTCCTATAGTTATGCAAAATGTTACCACTGGGGAAAACTGGGTATATAAAGTCTCTCTTTAGTATTTCTTACCAGTGTTTTTGAATCCATAATTATCTAAAAATTCAAAGTTAAATAACACCCAATATAAAATATAACAATTGAATAAATATAACAAAAGATGAGTTAGAATATTGTGTTTAATTTAAGTCTTCCTACAGGGTATTAAAGAGAAAGAAAACATGCTATTAATAAAAGAAGAAAAAGAAACATTTGCTGGTTTAGGGATTCTTTTTCTTGAGTCTGATCTTACAAGGTCCTTCAGGAACATATGCTCTCTTGAGGTTCTATGTAGCTAATATAAAAGTATATTCCCGGCATTACTTCCTATATAAGAACGTTGCCCAATACATGGATGGGAAGGTCCATCTTAAACTAGATAGAAAAGCATAAAGGATTTTATTCTAACCCCAGGGGCTAAAAATGTAATCTTATCAAGTGTTAGGCAGATAGAAGTAATATACAGGAAGCTAGTTATATGAAAATAAGAAAAGGTGCATTCTATCTGAATGATCAATCAACATATGATTACGTTGGAAAAAATATTATTTTTTTTATTGTTTGAAAAGGCAACCTAAGTCTTTAGCTGTTCAAATAGTGTTCTGTGTATCTAGTTTTAGCTAGTTGCTTTCAGTTTCTGAGTTCCCTGAATGTTTAGCAATTTCACTCATCCTATCCCTTAATCCTGGGTATTGCCCTAACACTCTTCCTTGGAGCTTTTGTCATTTGGATTTGCTTGTTCTTCAGAATTTGATACATTAATATATTCTTCCTTTCTCTATATTTTGAGATCCATAGATTTTTTGTTTTATCACATTCCAAAAATTTAGCTAAATATTTTACCTATACAAAAAAATGTGATATTCTTGTGATACATCATATTCTTTTCCTTCCTGAATAAAATAATTTCAAAAAATATATATTATTTCCTCAAAGACTTTCTAGTATAGTCTTTGGTTTACCTATGTTGGCTCTGCCATTCTCACATCTGGTTTAGAAGACCTACCAGTTATCTTCCTTGAACATTCTAATCTTAGGCATATTTCATCAGAGCACAAGTAAAGCCTGAATTTGAGCCTACAAAATCAAGTCACCTTGAATCTCACCTAACAATATTTGACTACTGTATGGTGGTGCTTCAGGTCTTCTCCTCTTATATATATGCTCAAGCTTATATGTATTTTTATGAGTACCATAATCTTCATGAAGTATCTTCAATTGCTCTTATCATGGTCTACCTGGTTGCAGCTCTAAGAAGGTATTAAGCCATAGTTTTCTGATTCATACCTGAATTAGGAGTTATTTTAGACTTTTCCTGAAGATCTTTTTTTTATTTTTTTATTTTTTCTGTAATTTTTCTTTGGGCCCAGACACCTATCCTAACATGGTACATACCAAATACTATCTTCTTTTATAAAACAAGCAGATAATTTTTCATTCCCATAATGTCTAAACACCTGTCTGTGGAGATGCTCTTTTTCGGATGAGTATACCTTTTCCTCTGCCAAATTGCTAGCAAAGGACTTAATAGCACACCTACGCATGCAGAGGTTCTCATGGTCCTTAAGTTTATATGTTAAGTACAACCCCTGTGTACTTCAAGGTTGCATTGTAGCAAGATGCATCTGGAAGTTGCTTGAGATTATAATAGTCTTCACTGAAATCATTTTTGCTGAAGTGCACACCATTTCCAAGATTCAATATTGTCTTGCAAGAGTGTCATTCTTTTAGAGGTCAAATTTTGACCAAAAGTTTGTCTGCTAAGACTTTTGCCTCTTTTTATTATCTGTAGAAGCAACTCTTACAACAGGTGTTCATGTGGTCCTGTCTTCTTTGCCCATCATCTTCTCTATTTCAGCTGGGTCCCTCTCAGCCCTTGAACATTTTACTAGGACTGCAAAGATATTGCTTTTTTTTTTTT
>VBSM01002937.1:25153167-25231663 GCA_008086735.1 Cheirogaleus medius
TTATAAGTTGTTAATTCAAGATACTTAAATAAAATATCAAGAGTGATGTAAGTAAAAAAAAAAATATGTATGTGATATAATACATACAGTACTTAGCTCGATTTAACCATTCTGCAGTGTATATATGTATCAAAACATTTTTATATCATAAATATATGCAACTTTTACTTGTCCATTAATATAAATAAGTAAATGAATGAATGAATAAGCAAATAAATAAATAATTATAATGTTAATACCTGAAGAACTGAAAACTCATATGGTCTAATATAAGTCTCTACAAATTGCCAACTCAGAATGCTATGCTTTTACTCTAAACACCAAAACCAAAAACACTTCACTTGGCAATGCTAAAGGCCTTAACTCAAGTAAAGGTTGGTTTACATTTGCAAACAAGTAGGACGGGTAATACATATCCTTAAAATTAACCAATTTCAGCTAGCTTGACCACTAGTTACAGGCCTGTGGTTTCCTGCTTCAGTGCAATTTATGCTAGATTGTGCAGAAGATAATTTTTATTTTCTGTATGATTATCTCACTCCTAAGAAAGGGGAGGAGAAAGGGCATAGTTATGCATTCCAACTGGCTTACTCCAAATTCACCAATCAAATAAGAGAGAAGTTTTAGAGAGCGGCCAATGATATTACACCAATAAATGATGACGAGAACCATCTTTTTCCACCAACATAAATTTCCTCCAGTTGCTTATTTCCACAAATGCTTTCTCTTATTTTTTGTTTCCAATATTGTCCATAGCTATTTAATGATAGTTTGTTTATTATTAATAAAAGATTTTTCTGTCTGGTCCAATGATTCTGTTCATTCTGCTTTAGATACCAATTAAACCTTCTTATGATCAGAGAGGCTGTGGCTGGGACTTCCATTTGCCTACTTAGATAACCCATCTCCTTTCTTTTGTTATTTGTTTTGTTTTGTACAATAACAAGACAGAACAGCTGAGCACAGTACTATTTCCAGGTAAAAATAAACATTTTATCTTTCCTCACATAATAGTGGATTCCAATGAAATGTAAGAAAAAGTTGTGTGGAGTTGCAGCGGAAGCAACTTAAAGAGGCCTGACAGCTGATTCAACTGATAAACTCTTTTTTCCCTTTGTTTTTCTTTGTTCTTCTCCCTCCTTATAATGTAACTGCTAGAGTTTTAACAACCGGCTTTTAAACTTGAGGTGACCTTGAGTATAGGAAGTGCATGATATCTATGATAGACTAAATATAAAGATCCTGGGTTTCTGAGAGTTTTATTGAATCTCCTTGTAACAGCCCTAGATTGCTGCCTTAAGATTTGATGTAATATGAGAAAAAAATATGGGCTCATTACATTTATTAGAGAACTCTGTTACTATGAGCTAAATTAAAATTCGTTTTCATTTATTTCTAAATAATTATAAGAAGCAACAAAACCACATTTCTCTACTGGCAATCAAACTCATTGCTTTCTGTTTTTCTCTCTTTATTATTGAACTCTATGCAAATACCAAATCTTTACTGGCCCTATGATCCTTCTGGTGGCAATAACTTAACTCATCATCCAGGACCTCCATCTGACCATAAAAGCGTGAGTAAAGGTTTACACGTAATACATGAGGCAAGAAAGTATGTTATTTTAGAATAGAAGAAAACAGAAAATTTTATTTCTAATAAAAAATGTCAAACCATACAGTTGAAATAACATGAAATATAAAAATCTCTCTCTTAATTTCTTTGCTCCTCTTGATTCTGTTCTAATGATTTGATATTATTAGCATCATCATCATCATCATCATTTTTTCTCACTAGTAGAGGACTTCTGTCTCCTTTTTGGTGGCATCGTTTTTAAATGTCAATACTTTTTAAATTACTGCCTGTAATTATAATGAGCACATGATGCTCCTGCTCCTGGTCTAAGTTTTAATTATTGGGCAGGATCATTGCAAAATATTCTTTGAGGCTGTGAGGGGATTGATCATGCCTTGTGATTGAAGCAATGATAGTTCTGAAGTGCTTGCAGAGTGAGGCGTTGACAGTTACGTGACAGACAGTCCACACACTAATGTTTGAGAGCTGGATGTGCTCAGGCACAATTGACAATAATCCTTTAGCTTTGCTATTAATATTTGTTTAGTGATACCTTTCTTGATAAAATGTTTATATATATTTTATTATATTTTTAGTATTTTGGAGGAAAAATTCTAAATCACTGGAAGAATAAAGCTAAATGTATAGAACAAAAAGATTTTTGCCGTGGAAAAATATCCACGATGTGATAAGATGTGATCTCATTCTCTTTTTGGGTGACACTGGTAGCTACTAATTTTATTACATTCATATCACTTGTTATATCATATGACTTATTGTAAAATCTAATGCTTTCCAATGTGGCCGCTCTGCCATATAAATTATTTTTAATCAGAATCTAGCAAACCATGTTAGCTATAGAGCAGGTAAATTTCTTATAAAATCTTTTAGGAGAAAAATCATCAGCCAATATCTTGAAAAACCACTAATTAATTGTTTATTTTTTCTCTGATATAATATTTATATTAATTGATCCTAGCTATGAAAGTGTGTACTTTATTTAATTAATTTTTCCATGGCATTAAATTTATAAGTAGATGGTAAGACAATAATCCTTAAAGTGTTACATAATTCTCAAAGCTTTTTCTTTATTAAAATTACATGAATGAGAAAGTTAGTATTCATTAATTTTTGTATCGTTCTTATTAGCATCTTATGATTCATATTTCATTAAAATACCTTCCTAGAGTTTGAGAAAATTAAAAAAGAGATTTTAGAGACATATATTTTAGGTTATATTTGATATTTTTAATATAACTATATCATCAATGAAAGTGTAGAAGGCAAATCCTCACACAAGAGAAATGTATTTCAATTTAAAATTTCCATCCTATTTTAGGAGAGATTTTTAAGCTCATGAATTTGGGGACAAATTACAATTTTAACATCATTGTTTCTTCCAATGATTAAAATAATTTCCAAACATTTCCACTATGTGTCAATCTAGGAAATACTTTGTCATATCATAGAAAAGAGCTACTACTGATTTTGATGGGGGAAATAACACTATAACGCCATAAATGGTTACTCAAATAAATAAGGTCAAATTATAGTCATTTTTCACTCTTGGATCCCTTGATTTGTGATATCATTATGGATTTGAGTACTGACCTGAAATAAAGAATCAAAATGCAAAGTCCTCTGAGAAGTCAAGAATAATCCTTATAATAAGACTTAGAAAATTGAGATGACATGTCCAACCCTCTATCCATACTGAACCAATCAACATGTTAGAGTTAGTTCAAGAATCAGGAGGACGGCACATATATAGTATGTTTTTTTCCCTTTATCATTAGCTTTGGATGCTTACAATTCCTATAAAAGTGACAAAGTTTTTGGATTGAACATTAAAGTTACATTTAAAATGTAAATGCACTAAATTACTTTTCATCACGTAAAAACACTGGCTTTCATAAAAGAGAATTTCTCGTGAAGTTTTGGAGAGGGAAATATGAAATAACTTACACGTGTGGTAGCAAACAGATAAGCTACTAACATTGCCTAAAAGCTAGTCTTGAAGTGTTTATAGCCATGTCTCTTACATTATCTTAGGAATAAGTGTATAAGTAAAAGTAATATTACTAAAGAATATTCTGCAACTTTATTACAATAGTGATAGAATGTTCACACAATGATTAAACATATTTTCTGATCTTTTCAGTTGCCATGTGAATGTATTCATCCCCTTGCATGTTAGCCCTATCTGATGATGAAGAGAGGATAGGGGAAGGAAGGAGGGAAAGAGGGAGGAAGGGAAGAAGGGAAGGAGGGAAAAGAAGAATGAAGGAGACAGTTAATAAAATTAACAGTTAATAAAAATATACAGGGTGATTATATAAGATAAATAAATAGAATATTTTAAGAAAAGATTGTAGTTTTTTTAGTTGAAATATTCATAAAATTTAAATTAAAATTAGAATAAATATTAGATTATATAAATATAATGATTATTTAATATTACATGGTAAATGTAATGGGTTTTGGAATTTTTGCTGCAATAGCATTCAAATCATAATTTATTGCTTAATCAATTCTATTTACACATGGAACTTTGAAAGATAATCTTACTTTAGTCTTTTTTGTTTACTGAGAATCTGGATAAACAATTTCTTCAGGCAATGGAATATTAATCTTAAAAAGAATAAAAATTATGCTAAGTGAAAAAAGTGCAAAAATTATATATTGCATGATTACATTATGTGAACTATCCAGAAAATACAGATTTATATGGACAGAAAACAGATCAATGGTTGTGCTAGGACTGGAGTGGGAGTGGAGATAGATTGTAAACAAGTGTGGTTCCACAGTTCACATAATGTAATCATGCAATGAACGTATGCATTTTAATGTGTGTAAATTATATCTTAATAATGCTGTTTAAATATTATGTCAATTCTTACCTCAAAAATTCATCAGTATAGAAAAGCTCTGACATCATGTACCATGGCAATTTTGATAAATCATCTTTTATCCAGATATAATGAAAAATATAAAAATTAGGTAAAGGAAAAATCATATAATTGAACACTTTGGTAACTTAAACACACTTAGTTCTTACTAAATAAAACTTAAAAATGCATTACATGAATGTGATAAAAATAAATTTAAAAAGAAAAGCATTAAATATACAAAAAAATTAAATGACAACATTTGTATAAATAAAATTAATAAAACAGTCAGAGTTCGGAGCTTAGAAATGAAGAAAAAACAACAACATACAACCTAAGAGAAATGATTGCTAAAGATTGCTTTATTTCTTGAAAACAAAGAATTTATCTATTTGCCCAAAATGTGTATTGAGTATAAAGTTTCTTTAGAAAACACATTATTGAAACATTTTCTGAATGATATTCTATTATACGTCAACAAATTACTCATATTATTAATACTAAATGGACAATTAGAAAGTAAGTATAGATTAAATTGTAATTTGCAGTATAAGGATTACAATCAAAGATGATCAACATCATTAGTCATTATAAAAATGTAAATTAAAACAAAATAATGAAATACTACCATTCATTCATTAGAATGAAGTTAAAGAAGCAAATGCTATTGGAGACACTGACTGGCGATGGTATGTATTCTGGTGGGCAAGCAAAATGGCTGAGTGTCTTTGGAAATTAGTTTGTCAAAATTTTTTGTAAAATTTAAAATATAGTTGCCATACAACTCAACATTTTCACTCCTAGGTATTTTTACAAGAGAAATAAAAACATATGTTCAAACATTGCTTTCTATGCAAATGCTCTTAGCAGCTTTGTTCAAAATATTGTCCATCTATTAAGGAACAGAGTAGAATAGCCATGAAATGGAATACTATTCAAAAATACAAAAGAAACAAAATATCAGTATTAATATTTTGAATGAATATTAATTAATATTAAGAAAATGAAGCTAAATATAAAAGACCACGTAGTGAATGATGCTGTTTATATGATATCATAGAAAATACACAGCTAGAGTCTGAGAATGAGGGGAGAGAATTGAGTATTAAAAGGTGCAAAAAACATTTAGAAGGAGTGAAAATGATTAATATTTTCAATTTGTTTTGGTTACATGAGTGTATAAATTTCTCGAACTCATCAAACTGTGTATTTTATTATTTTAGCAATATTGTGATATGTGTATAAAGAGATATACACTCAGATAGGATTAGAATTTTTAAGGAACCGTTCTGTTTAGATGCTGTTTGCTGGCTATGTAATTTCTAAATATTTGATTCTTGTTTCCCTTTATAATAGGAAACCTCAGGTGATAAAATCATTCTCTAACATCAGAAATGATCTCTTGATCAGAACATTATCAGGAAGAAGAAAATATTATAGAATAATAATTGAACTTTTATATCCTAGCCTGAGTATTTAAAAATGATTATATTGGTAAATTTAATGTAAATTATACATGCAAATTTACATAACTATAAACATATAGTGTTAATTGGCAGTCCCTATTCAGGAATTGAGAAAAAAGATGATGCAAATATTTTCAATAAAGATTAGTTGTTATTATAATTAGATTCTGCATCTGTGGATTCAGCTGATATGCTTGCATGTGTCCCATGCTGCTCCCACTAGAGTGGTTGCAACTACTTTTCATATAAATGTTCAAAATTTGTATTTCAAAACCAACATTTATTAATGTTTTTAAAAAGTATTAACAACTTTAATAACTTCTTTAAAATGACACACAACTGTTTACCCTTAGAAGGGAAAATGTGCTTATTTATTTGCACATTGCTCCCTATCTAAGCCATAGTTCTCTCTTTGGAAGACTGGATGATGGTGCAACACTTCATATGTGATATTCTTAACTGAAAATTCAGTCATGGGTATTAACTACTGAAGCTTTTAGTATTTTTTAAAATAAACCTCAAATAGCTATAATTTCCTGAGTTTTATAAGCCATTATACATCCATTGCATGACAATAGTTTGTAGACATTTTAGCACAATATAAACTTGAAAATTATTTAATACTTAAAATCTGAATTATTTTTCCAAATATATGTTTAAATATCTCTATTACATTATAAAAATTATTTTCCTAGATTATTTCACATTCACTTTATTTAAATTTAGCTCCTCCAGATTATTTTTTCTACACTTCAAAAGAAGATGTAACTCAAGAAAAATTTCTTAAGTATTTATGGAGTAGATTGGCAAATATTTTTTAAAGCAATCCTATATATATATACATATATATATATATATATATACACACACACACATATAAACTAATTTAGTATATCTATTTGTTTAACTCTACTTATAATATTTGATATATTATGGTTTGGATGTATATCAATCATTGCCTATCAGTCACTTTCATGTACTGCTTGACTTTTTTCTATAAACCATTTTCTTGGGATCCCCTAATTAAGCCTTCCAGCTAGATTTAGCTAACGGGAATTGCTGCTGATAGCTTAGAGACAAGAGAAGGGAGAACCCTTTCTGCTCACTCATACCTCTGGCCCATTTCACTGGTGACTGCTTCTCTTCCACAGTGCTGGCTCTCTGTAAGATAATGCCTCCTTCCATGCTCCCAGTGGATTTATATTCCACAAGGTATAGAATATGTTGTGGATTTTATATTTCACAAAATATTAAATACATTGTAGATTTTATATTACACAAGATCATCTTATACTCTCTCTTTATATCATCTTCTACCATTCCAAAGTGTGCTAAACAGCATCTTGTTCTTGCTAATGTCTTATTTGCTTCAATGCTCTTGGTTTGATTTTGCATCTCTTGCATAACCTGTGTGATGAGTTCCCTGAATTAAGTTACTTATTAAAATACCCATAGAGGTTTCAGTGAATGTTCCAGAAAGCAGATCCTCATTATGGGTTGCTGGAATGACTTACAGTAGCCAGAGTAGAATAACTTTTGGCAGCTTTATTGGAGAAATCAATAAATTGACTAAAATCAAGGCAGAAGATTATCAAGCAGCAACCAAGAGGCTTGTGATGTTAGAAATAATCTAATGGCTCTGTTATTATTTTACTCAAAATTGATCAAGATTTAGAGTAAAAAATCACAATAGAGATACTTCACTTAGGATAATGGTCTCCAGTTCCATTCAAATTGTTGCAAAAGACATTAAGTCACCCTTCTTCAAGGCTAAGTGGTACTCCATGGTATACAACTACCACATTTTATTAATTCACTCATGACTTGATGGGCATTTGGGTTGGTTACACATCTTCACAATTGTGAATTGTGCTGTAATAAACATTTGAGTGCAGGTGTCTTTTTGATAATATGACTTCTTTTCCTTTAGGTAAATACCCATCAGTGGGATTGGTGCATCAAATGGTAGCTAGACTTTAGTTCTTTGAGGAATCTTCATAATGTTTTCCATAGAGGTTGCACTGATTTATAATCCCACCAACCTCATGTAAGTATTCCTTTCACTCTGCATCCATGGCAACATCTATTGTTTTGAGACTTTTTAATAAAAGCCATTCTAACTGGAGTAAGGTAATATTGCATTGTAATATTGCATTTCTCTGATGAACTCAAGCATTACAAAAACAATCTATGTAACCAAAAACATTTGTACCCCATAATACTTTGAAATAAAAAAAGTCACAATATAAAGTATTGGAAACAAAGGTATATGCAAAGCATGAAACTTTTGTTTGTCCAAGGTTTGTTTTATGTGCATGCTTAGCTATTGTGATGGGTTGAACGGTGGCCTTCCAAAAGAGATGCCTACAAAGAACTTGTGAATATGAACTTGTTTGGAAAAAGAGTTTTTGCAAATGTAATTAAGGAAATAGAGACAAATTAATATTGAATTAGAGTTCACCCTAAGTACAATTGTAATTGTCTTTATAGGAAGAGAATAAGATACGGAGGGGAAGGCCATATGAAAATGAAAGCCGACATTGGAGTTATGATGCCACAAGTAAAGGAAGGCCTGGAGCCTCAAGAAGATGGGAGAATCCAGGAAGTATTCTTCCCTAGAGCCCTTGGAAGGAGTGCAGCACTACTCACACCCTGATTTCTGAATTCTTACCTTCAGAACTGAGAATAATTTGTTGTTTGAAGCCACCAGGTTTATGGTAATTTGTTAAAGCAGCAGCCCTAGGAAACTAACACAGCTACTCAATGCTAGAACAACAAAGGAGAAGTATCCTTTAATTTTCCTTTTCAGAATTCCTAATTGTTGGAATGTAGGCTCAGTGTAAGATTTTGAACTGATTCTAGAACTGTGTCTTCAGACCTGTGAAGAGAAATCAACATATACCATTATGAAGGTCTACAGGCGCTGGTATGTAGTCATTCTCTCCCCCCACTCCTCTACCACCATTACTCCTTGAGACGTGAAGGATGAAAGAATCCCAACAGAATAATGACACAGCAAGAGGGGAGCAGCTCCCTATGGTACACATCCTTTCAATGACAGATTTAGACAACACTCAGAAACATTTGGCTTGATATTTACATCACACTAATCTTGCTTACATGTGCATTACTTCCTCTTCTAAAAAGATACCACTGTTCCTTTTTAGTAATTTAAAAATGTGACAGATAATTTAACCAAGTTATGAAGCAGTGTAGGGATACTGGGTGTAATTAAACCTGAAACAAACTGTATTCAAGAGTTCTTTAATCAATGACAGTTTCAAGGTCAGTTTATGTAACAAAGAACCTGATGAACAGCAGACATCCTTTTCCTTGAACATTTAGTTAATGAGCATGAAAGGTTGTCTACTCATCTCTTGTACAAATCTTTCCAGTAATAAGAAACAGGATTGTGAAACCAAACTGCCTGTGAGCTGTGGATTTGAATGATATGAAATGAACTATAGTTAAAAACAGCCAAATTATGCTGATACTTTGAATACATTGTGATAATTATATAAGTAGGGATATAACACTGTATCAATTATTTAAATGAATTTAATGTAATTGTTTTAGACCTGTTCTAGGAATGGAGATAGATAGTGTACCAGAGTCTTTAACATCTTTATCTTAGCCAATCTTGAGCTTTCTAACCATAAGAGATAGAGCTTCTGGCTTGCTACCATATTGACAATTAGCAATGTTTTCCTCACTGTTTATGCATTTTTCTTAGAGATCTTATCAGAGAGTATAATAAACTTTTATGATAAAATGTAGTATACTGTTAGATAATTTTGGGAATGAATAATTTCTTATTTACCTCAGATCTGTAGCAGCCTGTACAAATCTGATATATATCAGGACTTAATAATCTCTATGTTCTATGAATGGATGCTGGTGGAAAGAATAAGAAAGTACACAGAAATATGTTCTTTGTATGCCTAGTTCATTGAGGGTTTTTATCATGAAAGGGTGCTGAATTTGGTCAAGTGCTTTTTCTGCGTCTATTGAGATGATCATATGGTCTTTGCTTTGCTTTGATTCTATGTAGTGAATCACAGTTATTCATTTACATATTTTGAACCATCCTTGCAGCCCTGGATAAAGGTCACTTGTTCATGGTTGATTATTTTTTTGATGTGCTATTGAATTCAGTTTGCTAGTATCTTATTGAGGATTTTTACATCTATACCCATAAGGGATATTGATCTGTAGTTTTGTTTTTTTGTTGTGTCATTTACTGACTTTGACATCAAGGTGATACTGATACTGGATTTGTAGAATCAGTTTGGCAGAATTCCTTCCTTCTCGATGTTCTGTACTATGGGTACCAACAACTCTTCTTTGTAGGTCTGATAAAATTTGGCTGTAAAATTTACAACTGGTCCAGGTTTGTGTGTGTGTGTGTGTGTGTGAAAGATTTCTTATTGCTGCTTCAATCCCATTGCTCATTATTAGTCTGTTCAGAATTCTATTTCTTCCTGACTGAGTCTTGGAAGATTGTTTGATTCCAGGAATTTGTCCATTTCCTCTATGTTTTAGAGTTTATGTGCTTAGGTATTTTCATAGTATTTACAGATGATATTTTGTATTTCTGTGGTATCAGTTGTAATTTCTCCTTTTTCATTTATAATTAAGCTTATTAGGGTCCTTTCTCTTCTTTTTTAAAATGTCTTTTTTAATGTGTTACTATATATAGTTGTCTCTTAAGAATATGTTTATTGTTATTTGCTTTTGAAGATAATGTGGTGCCAAAATATCAGGAATTTTTTTTTCTTTTTCTGTGGTCTGCTCTTTTTTTGATCTTTTACTGTATGTTTTGAAACTCATCCATATTCATTTGTTAATAATCTAATTTTTGACATTATCATTTTTCATTTCATCAATTATAATGGCTTATCATATCCACTTTTGATGGACCTATAGACACTTTCCAGTTTTTGTTGTTACAAACAAGGCTACTGTGATCACATTTTGCGTGTCGCCAGATGTTCATATGTAAGAGGTTTTCTAGGGCAATGGTTGTCAGCTGGGGATGATTGCGCTCCTACTGCCAGGGGACATTTGAACAAATCTTAAAATATTTTGGGGTTGGCACAACTTGTGGTAGGGGTTTCTATTGGCATCTAGCTGATACAGGCCACCAGAAATGTTGCTCATCATCCTACTATGCATAGGCTGCACCACTCCCCAAGAAAGGATCATCTGGTCCAGAATGCCAGTAATATTGTTGCTGAGACAACATTACCCTAGGTTTAAAACTAGTAGGACAATTACTATACATATCAAGTTACTTAGATAAGGCTAAAATGTATTCTGGTTTAACTTTCCATCAGCAGTGGATGAGAGCTTCAATTACTCCATGTTCTTGCCAAGCTTTGGTATCATCAGACTTTGACAGTGTGGTGGATGTGCAATGCTATCATATTTTTTCTTTAAATTTGTATTTCCCTGTTGAAAAACAATATGAGATATCTTTTCTTATGTATTTTGGCTACTTGTATTACTTCCATAAATTTTCTCTTCAATTATCTTAGCCCCTTTTTTATTAAAACATACTCCTTTTAGTAATTAATCCCTGGATATATTTTATGTGTTACAGAAACTAATATTTTAGAGATATATGTATGTTGATTCTGTATCCAATTTTACAGCTTTTATATGCTTACACTTTCTTGTGAAGAACATATATTTTAAATTTTAATTCAATTGAATTTATAAATATTTTCTTTCATATTTGAAATTTGTTTGAAATTTTACCTTGCCATAAGTCACCAAAATATTTTTTATTTTCTTTTAAATAAATAAATAGTTGTGTCTTTTACATTTACATGTTTAATTCATCTGGAACTGTTAACTGGGGTATGGCGTACTTTTGGATTTTAAAATCATATAAGCCTTACACAAAATAGGAAAGCTTAAATGGATTGAATATATCCAAAAGATGGTTATTTTAATTCAGGCTGATAAATAATTAAAAAGATGGCAACTATGCTTGAGAGAATTGGAAAAGTTTTAGGGTATTTTAGAGAGTAGATATGTCAGGCTATGGTTACTTCTTGAATGTGGGAGTTCAGTGGAATGGGTTGTTAAAGATGGAATCGAGAGCTTGGAATGCAGCCAGTGGGGAAGTCACAGAGTCTTTAAATGAGATGGGGATAGAAAAGAACAGCCTTAGTGAGATCATGAAGATATTAATATATATTTTAAATGCAGGTGCTTACATAGTTTGGACTGCTTAATACAAAGGACTGGGTAGATGTAGAGATTATCAAGTTGTCTTCTTGAAAGATGATGACAACTTGATTTTTCCAATTGCTCAGTAAAAACTTGGTAATTATTGTTGACTTATCTCTTCCATTCATATCATACAGCCAATCTGCTGGCAAATCTTGTTTTGACCCTTTCTTCAAAATATGTCTAGAAACCCAGTATATTTAACCAGTTCTACTTCTAGCAGTTTGGACATAGCCATTATGACCTTTCCCTGAGATGCTGGAATATCTTCTTACCCATGCCTCCTCCTTCCACCTACCTCTCCCTACTCAAGTCTATTTCAATAAAACATAGATTTCTCTTTTTAGAAACAGAAGTTAGATCAGTTTAATAATTATCATATAAAACTATCGTGATACTCCACCTTACTTATAATTAAAGCCAAATTCCTTACGATTGTCTCTAAGGTCTTATATTTCTTCTGAACTTCTACCATTAATTTTTTGACATCATTTTCTACTAATTTCTCCTGATATTTAACTTCAATCTAATCACACTGGCTCCCACACGACTCTATTTTTTCTTTGTTACCTCTGATATACTGCATAACTTTTAAAATATGTATTAGGTTTATTATTAATTATCTACATCTTCCTAATAAGCTTTATGAAGTTGGATATTTTGGGTTTTTTTCCTATTAGACTTTGATGTATTCCAGGGACCTACAAAAAATACTTGGCATATAGAAAGCGCTCCATAAATATTTCTGAGTAAAAAAGTGATCTATTGGATGAAAAATTATTCATTAAATTTAATAGCATAGGAAAAAAGTTAGGTAAATTATTTTGTTCAAAATACCTTTATTATTACATTTAATGATATGTATTTTTTAGATACTGTAACTATAGTATGCTGCAATTATAAACGGTCCAAAATCACAGTGGCTTAAAACTACGATGGTTTAATTTTTGTTCACACTGCATGTCCAAATAGAATTAGGAATGGGAAGTTGCAGTGTACTGTAAATTAACATTCTTTCTCTGAAACCCTGGCTTTTGAAGCTTCCACTACCTGGAATATCATCATGGGTAGGGAGAAAAGAAGGATAAATTCTTACCAAGATTGTTAAAGGAGCTTCTGACTAGAGGTGACATTTCATAAGCCAAAAAAGTCACATAAATACAAAAAAACAGAGGGGGGAAATTCCATTTAACTATAAGGATATTATCATAGAGGAAGTATGAGTTATGAAATTATTCCATTGAGTTTGACTTCCTCTCACCTTTGCTGTTATCAGTAAGCTCGAGTTTAGATGAAAATACAAAATAGACATTAAAAATAAATTATTCATAACCATCTCTTGCGTACATTAAAGGCTTATACACCAACAATAGTTGTTGGACCAAAGAAGTTGTCTAAATCTCTAAAGAAAAAAAAACATAGGTGTTTTATATCAAAACATTTGCATAATCTAAAATTTAAAATATGAAATAACTAACTAAAAATAAGACAAAACCAAAGTATTTTAAGTTGTATTCAAATAAAATTTTGTTGCTTATCCAGACTACAAGGAAATAATAAAATAATTCAAAGCTACAAATGAATAATTTGAAGTATCCTACCAAACCTTGAAAAACATTTATATTTAATGATAAAAGAAAAAATTTATATTTTTAATTTAGTTTCCATATGTAGAAAGAAATATATGGCTTGAAATAGATGACATTTTGCTTTCAAACCATAAATTATCTCATTCTCTAAAAGTGTATCCTTGTCATTAATAATTTAGAGAGTGATGTTTTACTACTCATTCTAATATTTTTACCAAGCAAATTTAGGTCAAAGAATTATTGAATAAGAATAATGTTTCCCATGGAAAAGTTTCATAAGTCAAAATAATACTTGACTATTTTTTAAAATTTCTCAATGCATAGGCAAGGATAAATGAATCAGAAGTGCCCTTGAGATATGTCTATTGTTCTTCCTCCTTTGCTATCACTTGTTAGCCACAAATCAGTATGTGAGATGACTATGCAGACAGCTGGCCAGCAAAAGAGATGATGATCTCCAGCTGTGCTGAGAGGAAAGGGAATTAAAAGATAATAAATGAGAATCTACTCATTCCTGTGTCAAAGTATTTTTAAATTAATGCTATTATGATCTATTCTTATATGCATTAATGATGCTGGTGAGCATAGATCTTGGGCATGAGTCAAACAATTGAGATCATCAATATAAATGCCCAAATTTAATTATAGTAGACTCTGGGATGTTTGAAATAGAGAATTTCACAATTAAAACAATTGGATTGATAACGTTTTAAACAATGTAGATTTATTAGATAAATTTAGTTTTTTAAAAAAATATTCAAGAAAAAAAAGAAAAGGAAAGAGAAGAAAACCCACCAGGTCTGCTGTAATCTTATCAGAAAAATGTTTTTTAAGGTTCTTATAAGCCTTAAGGCAGAGGAATATTGCTGGCTCGGCTGTAGGAGCCAGATAGCGTAGTTATGGAGTTATGGCTTTGGATTGATTAGTTTGCATATCAAAGGCATGCTCCAGGCTGAGCCTGTTACTACCTCTCAGAATTGGCTAGCTCCAAGAGAGGCAGTCTCTCCCCAGCCAGAAACATTTTTAAAATGTCATAACATCATAATATGCAGAAAATAAAAATACATGTATAAATAATACAATAGGGTATACTCATTCTTACAAAGTTTGCATGTAGCCCAGTACAAGCCATTGAGTCCAGCTTAACTGAGGAAGCCTTTTGGCTATGGCATGATTATTCTCTATTATTTATGACAGAGGCTTCAAAAGTGGTTTTCACTCTGTAGAATGCCAGCTCTTTTTTCATCTTCTATGTTTTCTTTAGCAAAAAAAAAAAAAAAGAGAGAGAGAGATGACTATGTATTTACACATCCGTCACTACCTATTAAGAGAATGTTATTCCTCAGTCAAATGAAAAATTTCATAGTCTAAAAGCTGGTGAGACAGCTATATGATTTTTAGCTCATCAACCTCATAAATCTTTTTGGTTAATTCCCACCTCAGTACCCTATGCTTCGCAATAAGATAGTGTGCTTCTAAATGTATCTAACTATTAATGTGTTTGAAATAGAAAGAGATTAAATAAAATAATATATTATTTGTCCTCAAACACCTGCAGGAATTTAACGGAAACTATCATTCATGCTTCCCTGTAGCCATGCCCTTGTATAGTCCTTGTGTAGCCCATGTATAGTATGTATATATAAGAGGTCTGTACAGAAAGTATCCAGCCATGTACTATGAAAAATAGAGACATTTACTGAAGAAGATACAAGATACAAGAAACATTGTACATGGGACAATGATACCTCAGTCCCCTTCAAAGTAGGCACCTTGGGACTTAACACCATTCTCCCAGAGTCTTTTAACCTAACCCCTACATGTTCAACATTCTCAGGTGTTCTGCTTGTTGCAGGCCTTCCAGAATGTGGATCACTTTCAACAGATTCTTAACCATCTTTGAAGCATTTGTGCCACTCTTGTATTTCTGCTGCACTCATTGCATTGTCACCAAAAGCCTTCTGAATCATCTGAATAGTTTCCACAGAGAAATGTTCAAGCTTAATGCAAAATTTGATGCAGATTCATTGCTCTACTTGCTCAGTCATTTAGAATGTGATGGCCACGCAGTGCACGTGCTCACTCAGTGGCATCTAACACCCCACTGACCAGTACAGGGAGGCCGTCATTATTCACGCATTCCAGTGCATTTCAGTCCACTCTCCTCGGCTGCCAGGTTACGTTGATGTTGTGCAAACCATTCTCGTTATATCAACAATGGCTAGATATTTTCTGGACACACCTTGTATATCTGTGCATGATGTTTTATTATTATGATAATTACACTATGAAATATCATGCTGGTTTAAAATTCAAATTCCATTGTTAATTCTATATACAAGAGGCAGTAGTAAAATTTGAAGTGTATTTTTCTAAGGTAATTTATAAATTTATATTTTGTTGATAATTACTGTACACTTGAGTGTGTTTAGTTTTATTTGTTTTGTTTGTTTTAGAATTTGGTTCAGGAGAAGTTTCATCAATAAAATAGTGGAAAAATTTGCCTAAATAGGCTCATCAGTGGGAAACAGGAAGTAAAACTATTGGTGGGAATAAAGACTCCCCATAATGTAGAATTAAGTAATTTGAAAAGACTAAGCAGCATTCTTATTCTATAGTAAATGTTTCTGACAATTCAGGTGAATATGTAGGAAATTTGTATTAATATACTTAGAGAAATAAAAGATTGAGTACTAAGGACACTTTTGCCCATAAGGAGGCGTATGGGGGCCGCAGGAGCAGCAATAATGGGCGGTGCGTGGTCATGCAGGCTACAGCAAGTATCAATGGAGATCACAAAGCTTCATTATGTCTTCACTTCTATGCTAAGCTCAATAGGCAAGGAATTAGAAATTTTGCATGAAATATTTGGAAAAGTTTGCTCTATTGTGTGATAGTGTTAGTGAGCAGGGAAGGGTAAAACAGAATTTCCACTTGTTGGGGCCCAGAAATTGATGTTCCAAAATATAACACTTTGACATGCTGAACTGGAGAAGAGTCCTCAATGTCTTTGTGACCTTCCCTCCCCCTTCTGTTCCTCAGTCCTCTGTCACTCCTGTAGTACCGGATGTAGTCGTTCTTTGATGTTTCTTTAGCATCTAAAGTCTGAACCCACTCAAGAACCAAACAATTGACCTCTATTTCCTTCCCTGAGTTTTCACTGAATGAATCATATCACAAGAAGATGTCAACACTTGGGCAGACTTTTCTCACAAACCACTGTCTACTCTGCAAGGCCAACAGACATTATCCAAGGCCATTGTATAATATGTTCTCTAAGCCCACTGAATTCCACTAAAAATCATTTTATACCCCCCTAAAATCTTCCACACTCCCCCCTCTCATTTTCCACTTTAACCTTTCCTCTTACCCCATTGGATTATGGGGTAATCACTTTGTGGTATTTTTTCCTCATGCATGCTGGTAAACTTATATGTCATTTCTCCTATCAATCTGCCTTTTGTGAGTTGATTTTTCAGTGAATCCTCAGAGGGGAGGGGGAAGTTTTTTCTTGGCCCCTACACACTCAATAGTGTGCTACCCCATTCTGTATCTTTTTATATAGCGTGCTCCTAACTGGTGCCAAGTTGGATGATTGATATTGATGAGTGGGGTTTTGAATCCTGCCTGATGCCAGTATCATAGTTGTTCACCTTCTCATCTAAAGCATGATTTTTGCTACTTGTAGCTAAAAAATGCCATGAAGAAGAATGAAGAAGAAGAGAATTCCTCAGCCTAATCTAGCTTTGGACATTAATGGACTCACACATATATACGTACAGATAGAAAGAATGGGTATTCTTGATATGAAAATAACTTATGTTCCCTCTTACTGCATTGCTCTTTCTAAGGTAAGACATACTACTCACCATCACTACCATGATTATTTCTTCTTGTCTACTTCCCCTACCAGCTCCTAAAACAAGAACAAAACTTCAGAATCTGATTAGTGATAATGTGAAAATGGGTAGAGACCTGCTATACCAGTAACCAGGGTTAAATGCCACAGATCAAGACCATCTAGGTCTTCTTATTTTATTTCTGATCCAGTTGATAAAGCTTATCAAATGTGGTACAATTCAACTTTTATTTCCAGCTTCACTTTTACCTGCAATAAAATCATCTAGTTAAGTTGAAATTTGCTTCACAAATTTAGTCATTTAGAATCAAGGGAAAGAAAGAAGAAAACCACAGTTAAGCCTCCTTGACCTAGTTATATTCTCTAATTCAATATTTATCAGAGTTCTGTGCTAGATGATATATACTTACATAAATATTAAATATATGATGCTTTTATTTCAGCTTGAGGAAGGAATGGTGAAGGATATAGCAATAATAAAAATAAATAATAACCATCCAAACTGACATTATTGTGCTATATGATTAGGGCTGCTTTTATTTATATTCAAGCATAATACACATAATAAAAATAGGTATTTTTTACTCACATATTCTAAAGGAATTGTAACCTTTTATTTCATATTTAATAACCTGGCAAAACATTTCAATGGAACAGAATATCAATGTTCATATTCCTGAAAATATATTTTAATGAGTACCTGATTATTTCCAAATAATATTTTTAAAAGTGTTCTCAATCCATAATATTTATGCTTATATAACCTTCTAGAGGATGTGATTGTACCTCTATGTTGACCAAATAATTTGAGCAACAAATGAAAAATTCAGTTAAACATCTAAATTTTTCTTTAGAATTTAATATACTAATACTCTATATAGCCATCCATTTTCTTTTAAATTCTGATATCTCTTACATAGTATTTTTAATCATGGTGACTCTCTTATCACCTATGTTATCCCCACTGAACCTGTTTTATTCTCAATCTTTATACCTTGGTCGCACCTTTGCTGATTTTTTTTCAGGCAATTCACTGATTCCCAAATAAAGAATTCCTTTATCCTCTTTCATTTCTTGGTTTTTCTAAGGTGAGGTAAAACCTAACATCTAAACCTTTAAACCTAAGCTGCCTTTACTTCTTAAATTTTTGCTAAACAGCCTGACATTCTCTAATCCTTGTTTAAGTCTATCTACCATTTTATAACTTCCTTCTTTACAACTTTGGTTCTTTACAGTCCTTGTATCTAAATTATATCTCTCGCGCAGTATTATTAACAATTTCAGAGTCTTTGCTATTTTTCTGAATTTTACTCTTTCCTTTATCTTAAAGCAATAAGTCCTACACTTAACCCTTTACCTTTTAATTTTAATGCTCAATTATCTTATTGTCTTTGTCTTTTCTACTTTTTCCTACTTCCATTAGGAAAATTCACAGCATAATTATAAACCTTTAATGATTATTCTACTTCTACCCTCACTTATGAAAAAGTCCACATTCAACACAATCTGATCAAAATCACATATAAGAATCATAATGTTCTAGTCAAATCTAAGAGTCCTAAATATTGGATAAATAAGCTAGAAGGTACATTGAAATTTCAAAGTAAAAAATACATAAAGGTATAATGTGAATTTATCACTAGATAAATGTGTTGGGCTACTCTAGCATTAAAAATACCACAGTAGAAGAAAAGGATTGATGAAGAAAAATGGGAAATTTTATAACAATCGAAAGCAAATAATGAGGATGTGTTAAAAATCTATGTTTGTATACACCTTATATTACAGCATGACTTCAGATATTTAAAGAGAAATTAACAGACATTTGAAGGAAACTAGAAAAAATACAAAAAAAGATATTTAAACAATATGATTAACATCTTTATGTAATTGATATATCTCCAATATTTTCCATAACTAATATCACCCTAAAAGTTGAACTATTAAAAGATTTAGCCCTGGAATTAGAAAGGAGATGAGAATGTTCCATATCATCATCTTTATTTCAAATTGCTTTGGAAGTTTTAACAAGTATAAGTATAAAAGACAAAATAGAAGACACAATTTATAAAATTAAAATAGGAAAACTAAACTTTATTCTCAAATGACATAAATATATTTTATAATAAAATCTGTATAAGATTATACTAAATATATCATTTTTAGCTTTAGATTATGGTACTTGTACATTTTTTTACATTTGATATACATTGATACAAAAACAATAAATTTTTTATTTCTGGAAAAAATTTGTGTTTTCCATTTTCTCTTTTCTTTTAATTTTTATAAATTTAGGGGCTACAAAGTGCAGTTTTTTTATATGGTTATGCTGCATAGAGGTGAAGCTTGAGCTTTTACTGTGTCCATCACCCAAATAATTTACAGTGTGCTCATTAAGTAATTTCTAATCCTTCATGGTTCTCCCACCCTCCCACCCTTCTGAGTCCACTATTATTTCATTCTCTATGTTCCTGTGTCCACATTATTTAGATCCCACTTATAAGTGAGAACATAGGGTATTTGACTTTTGAGTTTCTGTTTCTGAGTTGTTTCACTTAAGATAATGATCTCCAGTTTCATCTGTGCTGTTGCAAAACACATGATTTCATTCTTTATATGGCTGAATAGGATTCAATTGTGTATATGTATGTCTGCACTTAAATTGTGAAATTTCCCCAGGCTACAAAACTCCCTTCCTGAGGCAAAAACTACAGCTCCCAGTCCACATCTCTCCTGGTCCATTCCCATGAAGGAGAGGGGATGACCAAATTCCATGCCTATGACCTTAGCCCACACCAAATTCACCTCCGTTCTGGCCATCCAGATTCTTCCCATACCACACTTGCCTCAGTTCTGGACATGGGGGCTCCTCCCTCACTCAAGATTCAATTGCAAATCTTAGAAGCCTCTTCCAACTAGTGCCTGCTGCTCAAGTTCGCAGGCAGATTTCTACACAGTACCCTGTTTGATAGGATCGGCAATGGCCTCCTTCTATCAGCACCAGGAGCTCTGAGCATGTGAAAAGTACTTCCCGATGTGTCTCCTTCTCAAAGACTGTTCCCCAAGTCATATCTAACACTCGGTAGGGTCAAGGAGAATCCCTGCGGCCTAAATTGTCTAAGTTCCCAGTGGGAATCTGTGTTGCAGAGACAGTCTCTTCCCCTCTCATGCTCTGGAAACTCACAATTGTTTGCTGAATCAGCAGCATGAGCTATTGCCTGCCATATTTTTCAAGGCATACAAAGTTTCTTTCACATTTTTGTTGAGCTCTTTTGTTCCTTCTTGGATAAAAGTTCACAGAGTTCATCTCTACACACTATTTTTCTATTTCTAAGTGGATGAAGCATACTAGCAAAGCCTCTAAAGGGCCATCTTGGATAAAAATAATAAACAACCGAAAAACTTGGAACCATTTTCTCTTTTCTCACATTCTGGATTTATAATAACACTAAGATCATCCAATACCATCCCAAGGGTGTCTGTGGTGGTGTTTGTTTGTTTGTTTTTCAGAGTGTTGTTTTTTTTTTAGCTATCTTTGCTTCAGTCTGGATTGCTTCTGTTGACCTGACTACAGATCTGATTAGGCTAACCCAATGAATTCCTCATCTCAAACATTGTATTTTTTTAATTCTAATGTTTCTTTCCTTCTTTTATACAATATTAATTTCTATTCTGAGTTTTCTGTAATTATTTATTCATTGTTCATTATTACCTTTAAAACTTCAAGCATATTTATAACAGCAGTTTTTTAAATTAACCCATAATAATTGTACATATTTATGGGGTATAGTGTGATTTTTGAAACAAGTAGACAATGTATAATGATCAAAGCAGGGTAATTAGCATATTTATCACTTCAAACATTTATAGTTTCTTTGTGCTGAGAATGTTCACAATCATCTCTTCTGGCTATTTGAAAATACACAACAAATTACTGTTAACTATATTTACCCCACAGTGCTACAGAACACGAGAATGTATTCCTCCTATCTACCTATAATTTTGCATCTATTGATCAATCTCTCATTACCCACCCCCTAACATTCCCAGCCTCTAGTAACTATTTCTCTACTTTCTACTCCTATGAGATCAACTTGTACAACAGCAGTTTTAACATGCTTATCTGCTAATTCTCTTTAGTCATCTATGGGTCTGTTTCTATTGACTTTTTTGAATTTGTAGGGCTACATTCTCCCACCTCCTCACATGTCTAATATTTTTCTTGCATATAGGAAAGTTGGGATGTTATATTGTTAGCAGTCTGAATTTTGTGGCTTTGTTGAGTGTGTCTAGAGTAGCCCCTCTCCTAGGGCAGTGTTTCTCAGCCTCACCATTACTTTTATTCTGCAAGATTCTTTGTTTTGTGGGTTGTCTTAATCATTGCAGACTATTTAGCAGCATCCTAGGCCACTACCCACTTGATATCAATAGAACTTTCCCAGTTGTGACAACCCCAAATGGTTCTAGACATTTCCAAATGTCCTGGGTGGACATAATTGTCCTTATTTGAGAACCACTGTTCATGGGATAAAGTAGGCTTAATTCTGTGATATGGTTTTTCTTGGGTCTCAATTAAATGCATAGTGTGTTCCATGAGATCCTTTTACTCTGGTTGACTAGAATTCTAACTTCTCTCAGCTGTGTTCATCCTCTTCCATCTCCACCCAGCTCACAGGCTGTCAGTAGCTATTTTCAATTAAAACCCATAGATCTGTGCATATGCAGCTTAGTATTTATTCAATGAGAGTCTCAAGGAGATTCCTATTCAGATTTCTTGAGCTATTTCTTTTTTTCAGCTTCACTTTCTACAGTACCCTGTTCTGAAAATTCCAGCTACTTCATCAGCCCTGAACTTGTATCTCTGTTTCCTCTCCCAAGCAATACTGCTGCTTTATAATATGGCTGTGTTTCCCTGTCTGGTAGTTTAGAAATTGCCTCTAGACATAAACCTGGAGTGAATGTGAAGCTCACCCTATGTATTTCCATTTTTCAAGAATCATAGTCCTGTACTGGATGTCCTTCAATGTTTAAGCATGGCTTCTGTATTCTACAGTTTTACAGCTGCTTACAGCAGAATAGTAAGGCTAATACATATTGCTTCATCATAGTGGGAAACAAACTTATATATAACTTCTAAATAATGCATTTACTTTACAAAGAAATCTGAAAACATTACATTTTTATCTCATCTATTCTACCATCCACTTTCTCTAGCCAAATTTCATACCACCAAAAAAGAAAATAGCCCAACTCAAAAATAAAACTTCATCTAAAAGAAATTTTCAGGTTAGTTTTTATGTAGCTATCTAAAGAGTTAATTTTTTAAACAGAGCAAACCAATATTCATAACTAACACACAAATTACTCTATAGTTTACAGAGTGCTTCACGTATATTACTTTATTGGAATTTTATAACAACCATGTAAGTTATAAATCACAGCCACTAGATAAAATATAAGAATATGATCATTATCACTTTCATAATTTTTATCATAATTCATATGGTAGAGGAGGAAGTTAGACTTGAAATGGGTAAATTACTTAATTAAAGGATAGAACTAAAGCTTATACCCAGTTTTGTCATGGAATGTGTAGTTTTCTTTCTCTGTATTAACCATGTATTATCATAGTTTTTCCACAAGCTAAGAAGCTATGACATACCTCTTATATTTTATATCAGAGTAGAAATATTTAATAAATATTTAGATTGATTGAAGACATGTAAGATTGTTTCACATTATTAAAAAGATTGAATACCCATTGCGCATTACTCTTAATATACCTTATTCATATATGTCTACCTTCTTCCCCAAAACATCATTTTAAATCCTAGAGCGGCAAAAATATTATAAAAAGACAGAAAGAGAGCAAGAGGAAGAGAAATGTTACAGGTATTTCTAGAGATTTTTTTTGTTTCTCAAGAGTTTTATGAAATGAGACATCTCTAGGATACATTAGAATGGAATTTCAATTAATTCTTAACAAATCATGTTGTCTGTCTACAGTGAGTGAGGAATGTACATTTCTTGATTTCTTACTATCTGCCAGTGTACTAAATGTCTACTATATATTAATTCACTTAGCCATAGGTCATAGAAGGCACTTTTACAAGAGACGAACAAGCTTTTGGCTGCTCTGTTTAATATATTACATCTTTGCATTTATTTAATCGAAATTATCATATTGTGTAAATAAATGAGGGTTATCATGAAATTAAATGTTATGTTGTAACTAATTCATTTTGAAATAATTTAACAGTCATTGGGTTTTACACTAATTGCTTTATGAGATTAATGAATTTACATAGTTATTTGAGTCTCATTACTTGGCAGAGTATAGAAAAATGAAGCTAATAAACTTGTCCAAGGAATTCACTTGGCATAAAGCAAGTGGAAAATAAAATTCTGCTTGAAAATGATGGAAGTTTTGCTCTGTTAAAATGAGTTGATAATAAAATTTCTCTTGTTTCAGCACTGTGAGGAAGATACAAATTAGACGCAACTAAAATCATATATAGAAAGTATTTACTTATGTAGCATAAATTATCAATGGTAACTGAGGCAGAATATTCTAGATCCAGGGCAGCAAGTTCCAGGCAGAGGAAACAAGAATGTAGGATGTTAGGCAAAAAAGGAGAGTTGGATATCTGAAAGCAAATAAAGAAGGCCACTGTGGTAGAAGCAAAATGAAACAGGGGAAATATTGTAATTTTTCCTAAAGATAAGGAGTCAAAAAAATGGATGGTTCTCGTAGGACACACTAAACAATTTTTTCTACTTATTTTCTTTATTTTTAATTATTAGGGTTATTTAATAGTTGTATATCTTTATAAGGTACATGTGATGTTTTGATACAGGTATATAATGTGAAATAATCAAATCAGGATAATTGGAGTATTCATCACTTGAGGCATTTATCACTTTGTGTTAGGAACATTACAGTTCTACTTTTTTAGCTATTTTAAAGTATACCCTAACTTATTGTTGATTACAGTCACTTTGTTGTGCTATCACACTAAAGAATTTGGATATTATCCTAACTAAAATAGCCAGCCAATGAGGGTTTTCAGCAAGATAGTGATATATTTCAATTTATGGTTGTAAAATAAATATCTGGTTGTTTTTTATACAATGAGCTGAAGAGGGAAGAGAGGAAACAAAGGAAAATAACTTGGGTGGTTATAATATTTCAAGTTGCAAATATTGAGGGTTTCACCTTGGGTGGTAGTGGCAGGGGAGGAGTAGTTGAATTTGGAATATTATTTGGTGGTGGTACTATTTTGCTCATGGTTGAGTTATTTCAGGTGCATGAAAAAGAAAGGAATTAAGGATGTTTTTTATTGGAGTTACTGGATGAATGGTGCACCATCAGCTGAGACTGGGAAACAGGAAGAACAGATATATAGAGAGAATTGCAAGGTGAGAGGTGTTGAAGGGAATCAAGACCTTTTTCTTTATAGATTTGTCAAAATTTAATCCCCAGCTCGAAATCTAAATGGAGATACCGTGTCTGCAGTGAGGATCAAGATCAGGCAAATTAATCAATATAAGCAGAATAAAGGAATTATTGCATGTGTGTAAATATGTGAAATGATTAAGGGAACAAAATCTTTGAGTGCTAATTTATCCAGACTTATTTCCACTATTATCTTTGTGTCTGTGTGCGTGTGTATGTGTGTGAAAAAGATCTAAATATATCATTTTTAACAATAGATAGAATCTAATGGCGGGGCACGGTGGCTCACGCCTGTAATCCTAGCACTCTGGGAGGCCAAGGCGGGAGGAAAACTTGAGCTCATGACTTGGAAACCAGCCTGAGCATGAGCGAGGCCCGTCTCTACAAAAAATTGAAAAAAATAGTGGGGCATGGTGGTGCATGCCTGTAGTCCCAGCTACTCGGGAGGCTGAGGCAGGAGGATCGCTTGAGCCCAGGAGTTTGAGGTTGCTGTGAGCTAGGCTGACACCATGGCACTCTAGCCCAGGCAACAGAGTGAGACTCTGTCTCAAAAAAAAAAATAAAAAAAATAACAAAATTTATTGATAGCACACTTTAAATAAAGTCGTCACAGAAGATTGCATATCATCGACATTTTATTTTTAATTATATTTCTTAAGGAAAATGAAGAGACATTAATTATTAAAACTGTATAGTAACTTCTAAATATAATAACATGAAATGAGCTCATTAATGATTAATCATATTTCAGTAAGACGATATAATATCATTTCATTTGTTTTTATAGTATTCTTACTTAAAATGTGGATTTAAATATTTGTCATTTTACCAAAATTCTTGAATTAAAATGTTTGGATTGAATATTAGTGAAATATCTGTATTAACATTGTTAGATTGCTAAATTTGAAAAACATGAAAAATATAACACTAATCTCTTTGGAATTGTAAATTGCATACAGCGGATTTAATCTTTAACATTTAGTGTTTACTTTATTATATATTATGTAATTCTGTAACATGGATATATGCCATTTTAACATTAATCTTTATTTGAATAATTTAAACCCAATAGTGGTAAGAACTATGATTTTTTTATGATTTTTGCCTTCTTCAGTCACTGGTTATCAAGATTTTAAAATTTCTATTAACTTAAATCTCTTCTGTTCAAAATAAGTCAGTAAATAGAAATAAATACTTTGCCATGTTACTGATAACAGTTTGTTTTTCTACTGTACCATTTATTTTGCTATTCTGCCACATTTATGTTATAGGAAAAATAGTGAGAAAGAAATGAGTTTGACTATTGAAAGGCTGTTAATTTTATATTTGCTCTTTCCCTTCACTCTTCTACTCTATTTCCTTACCATACATGACTGTTTTGAATTGCTTGCTTAAGTATTGAAATTGCTTATTTCTTAAAAATTAATTTATTATATTTAAGCTGATTTAATTCCATAAAGACATCGTTTGCAACTTTTTATCATTCATTTGGTAATATTTAAGTTTCTCCCAAGAAAGTACAATGTAGTTAATACAATTATTTTATTAGCTACAAAGATGAAGTGCTGTCATATGTCTGTTAAGTTCAGAAACACTTCAGTAAAATTAGCTGGGCATGTGGCCATTTATGAACTGATCGATTTCTTCCTAACTTGCACTAAGGGAAGGTACAAAACCCAAGCTGTGATGTGTTCTTCAAATCTGGATAGCAGGGCATGAAAATTATTCTATGCCTTAAATTCTTTTATTTTCTCTACCTATATTTAATCACTCATTGAGAAGGATTTTTATTTTACTAAGGAAGTGATAATTTTCACAAAAAATAAAAATAAATAAGAGTTTGGTAAATATATAAATAAATAAAAGTTAAAAATAAATAAAAGAACTACTAATATTCTGACTCTCACCTTCTATTTGAAGCATTTAAAAAGCTAAAAATGATATTTCTCAGACTTCCTTGAAGCTATAGTTTAGGATACAAATGGATACACAAGAGCAGGGGTGACAAATTAGATTCGTGATCCAAAGCTGGCTCACCACTTATTTCTATAAACAAAGTTTCATTGGAATCGACGCAAGCCCACTCATTTATGTATTGTCTGTGACAGCTTTTGCACTACGCCAACAGTTGACAACTGCACCAGTAGTTGCGACAAAGATCCTATGAAACTTAAACTAGTTACCACGTGTTTATTTACATATATATGCCTCTGCACAAGAGCAAATTTCGGAAAGTGTAAATTAGGGGAATGCCTTCTTTCTGGTGCTCCCATGGCAGGTGAGCATGTTCAGATAGATTTCAGTAGCTGCACTGGCTAGAGATCACTCCAGGCTCCAGCATGTAGTCACCACTTTGATGCCTGCTTAGCTATTGTAGAAGAAACAACAACATCATCCATATCTTTGAATTGCAGGTGAGTTTGATATTAATAGTTTCGTGGCTTCCATCAATTTGTACCCCTCCAATCCTTCCAAAATTGTGTAAACATCTAATTTCCTATGTAAAACCTATTTCTATTTGAAATGCCCAGAGTGGTTTCTATTTCCTACCCTAAACACTATCTGGTGCAAGGACCATCTTTTTGTTATCCTTAGATGGTTATTTAAGACATGAAATAATGCAAATCTAATTTTGAACCATAGTTAAGTATGGACACAAAGAGACTATACACTGAAAATTTATGTGTTGTTAGAAGTACTAAATCCACAGTAAATTGTTTGACACTATAATTTTGAGAGTTCTTCCTTTTATTTAATCATGTTATTAAAAATCTTTGACTGATAAATTGATACATCCAAGATGAATTTTCTCAACATACTCAATGGCTACTTATAAAAAATATATTCAGTAATGTTTTTACTTCCAAATCAATTTAGCTCACAAATAAAGAGCTCTTGAAATTTTTTTTTGTTTCTCAGTACAATTTAGTATTTTGGTAGAAAATTGAGAAATTTCAAGGCTAAGCTTATTGATTTTCATATCACATTCAGATATTTCACTCAGCAATGCAACTATTTTCCCATAACACCAGGGATCATGCAGTAAACACATAGCATACTCTGTTTAATAAAATGACTATTTACAATGATTCAAGCAGGGTACAGGGAAATCACCTAAGGAATAATGCAACACATCACACGTTCACAACAGGGATACCGTTGTACCCCTAAACCTGAAGAGGCAAAGAGAGGATAGTAACAAAACCCAAAAAGGTATGAAGAATGGGCAACTTGGGAAGCGCCGTCGCCTTTGGTGGAGTAATGCAGCCTGCACATAACGAACTGACAGGAGGGAGCTTATGGAATAACCACTTCAACCTCACTCACCTCTCAGTGCCAGAATCTGCATTGGTGCTCTCCAATTTACTGAGCCAACGGGAAGCTGAAGGGGACATGAGACGTTGATTGCTGGACAGAGCCTTGCAGGGCAAGGACGACATCGATGGAGAGAGAAGAGTTTGTTGAACATGAATATGGATGATATTCGGCAAACCTTATGTATTTGCTTTCTATTTCTGCCGTAACAAATCACCACAAACTCAGTGGCTTAAGACAACACAAATTTATTGTCGGACAGTTCTAAAAGTCAGAAGTTTAAAATGGCTTTCACTTTGCTAAAATCGAGATCTCGGTAGGATTGCATTTTTTTCTAAAGTCTCCAGAGAAAAATATGTTTCCTTGCCTTTTCCAGCTGCTAGGAGATAACTCCGTTTACTGGCTTGTGGTCCCATCCTCCGGCTTCCTGCCAGCAGCATAGCATCCTCAAATCTCTCCCATCCGTTTGACCTCTGCGCCCATCCTCACATCTCCTTCTCTGACTCTGATTCTCCTGCTTTCCTCTTTCCCTTATGATTTTGTTGGGTCCACCAGGATAAAATTACCGTGTCAAAAACATCACTTATTTTAAGCACACCTTAAAAGTACCTTTTAATGTATAAAGTAGCCTATTTACACGTTCTAGGAATTAGGACTCGGATATCTTTGAGAGGGGTTATGATTCTGCCTACTGCACTGTATTTGAAAGTAAGGACGCATGCTTCTATAATAAGCAACATGTTTTAGAAGAAAAATAGTATACTCTGCAGTCAAACATGTCTTAATTCTCATCTGAAATAGATTTGCTTTGTAATTTGGGAATAAGTTACTTTACTTTTTAAATCTCTCTCTATATATACATATTTGTATTTATATTATATATACACACATATATAACATATACATATATTTATGTAAATATATGTGTGTATATATTGGTATAATGATAAATTTAGGTATAAACCAAGAGAGTAGTAATGATGATAATAATAATATTTGTAATGATAATTATCAAATGTAAATTTGTGATATATGACATAAAAATATATATTTGGGCTATATAAAATACATATGTATGTATATAAACATATATGGCTTTAACAATGCATTTTGTTGAGACAGGATCTCACTCTGTTGCCATGGTCAGGGCTCAGTGGCATGATCATTGCTCACTACAGCCTCAATCACCTGGGTTCAAGTGATCCTTCTGACTCAGCCTCCCATGTAGCTAGGATTACAGGTATGTGCCACCACACCCAGCTAATTTTTAAAAAATTTTTTGTAGAGATGGTGTCTCACTATGTTGCCCAGGATGGTCTCAAATTCCTGGACTCAAGCGATCCTTCCACTTCGGCCTCCCAAAGTGCTAGGATTACAGGTGTTACCCATTGTGCCTGGCCTGCATGTTTTCTTTATTTACCCATGTATATGATTTTTCCATAGAATTTGGCATAAACTATGTGCTTATTATGAAATATAATTATTATTATTTCTTCTGCTTATATATAATAGTTTACAAATGTAGACATGTATTAGCTTTTATCATTCAATTTAGATTGTATATTTTATACTATTACATTTTTACTGTGTACTAAGTGTATGTATGTAGTAGAAACAAAGACTGCTGATATTAAGAGGAAATAATTTTCTTACTGACAAGACATGCATACTGCATCTGCATTTTAAAAACTGTTGGCACCTGCCTTCTTGAGGGCCACAAATTTCATGAAAGGGATTAATGTATATGTGTGAGTGTGTGTGTGTGTGTGTGTGTGTGTATGTGTATTGATTCTGCTGGAAAAAATTAAAAATAAAATTTCTACCAAGCCAGAACACCTCTCCATAAATGTAGGAAAGAGAGAAACCAGTATTATTTTTGAATAAACTCTTAACCAGACTGTTATGTTCATCACGGGCAATCTGCTAACGAGATTACAAAGAAAGAATGAAACCCTACTCCTTATGTAGCCAGAAGATACCATTTATTACATGTATGTTCTTAAGATAAATGATAACTGTCTTCATGTGAAAGAACTTGACAGCACTATTTACTATACAAAGTTCATCTAAATTTCACCTGGTAATTAGGATGACCATCTGTGTTAGTTAATTGTCTTTAGCCAAAGGAACATAAAACATCTCCTGTCTTTATGACAAGCAGATAGTTACAATATAGGGGTCCTATTTTTCTTGATGTTTGCATTTTGTTTAGATTATAAAAAGAATTACCTATCAAAGAAATGTAGAAGTGATTTGTAATTACAAGTTGTTTCAAGAATATACTTGAAGAAAATAAAAGGAAAAAAGACCTCTTTCTCTTTGGAGACCATGGAAGATTTTTTTTTAATTTACTCTTACAATTTCAATACTCATATCATTGAATTAACTCTTCTTAAAACACTTTGCTAGCCTAACGTACATTAGACGTTATACTCTATAATACAGTGAGTTCATGGTTGGCATTACCACTGTTCATGCTAATACTTACCACCATTTTTCTTCCAGAAACACAGGGAGATCGCATCACTCCTCTCTGTTTAAATTAGGCACAGTCATGTCATTTTTTAGCCAATGTTCTATGACTAGAGACTATATGAGCTGTTTCGTGATTTACAAGATTTTCTTCCCCTGCTTTATCAATAGCTGGTGTCCAGATGGTGGGGGCTTCTCTGAGATTTCATGAGCAGATAAAAGGGTCATTCTGAGGACTGCAAAGGTCACAGCCACCAGCAGACAAAGCACGGTCACAGAATATGAGAAGAAAATGACGCTTTGTTATTTTAAGCCATTAATATATGAAGATGACTTGTCGGTTATTCTGACTGCTACAGGATCATTCAAGTTTATCTTTACATAAAATCACTTATCAGAGCACTGTACCAGCTTTTGCCAGTTGCTCTGACTGCATATCAGTTTCCATTATTCTCATTAGTTGCAGGGCCATTATGAGATAATAATGTAAAAAATTTGTCTTTATTTTGCACAGGCTGCATCTCTGTATGTATAATTTTCATCTATATTCTTTCTTAAAATACTTCTTGGATAGCTCCTTTGGCTTTGGGGAAAATATATGTATATGTATATATATTTAGGTGTACATATATACACACACATGTGTATATAGAGGAGATGTCATAACTTTCTTTACAGAGTACAGAAGGAAGAAACAAAGAGAATCAAGCTTCTTAGATTGTTTTTTCTATTTAATAACAGGAAAACTACAGTCTGTCTCTGATCCCCAGAAAGCCGCTCCACTAATGCTGTAAAATGTGATGGGCAGTGCTCTACCATTGTTGAGAAGCTCACTGTGGGCTGTCCTGTTTTTGGTCGTCTGTCGACAGTAAGAATTCTACTATAGGACTGGGCTTTGTAAGAATAGGACTATGAAATCTAGGAAAGGTGAATGTATTTATCACAGTGAGCCGCCAGGCCAGAATGGCAATCTGGTGTTGTTATAACCTATATATTGACCTATGTAACCAAAACAATCAAAATTTCATGAACAGAAAGTCAGCACTAGCTTGCAAATCCTTCCATTTGAAACAGCACTGCTTTTTAAAAAGTCAGCACCGGTTTAAAATATCGCAATTCTTTGGACAGTTTTTAGAATTAACCTTATTCTCCTACCCAGATCTCATCCATTGAAATGGAAGTCAAATCTCCAAAATTAAAGACTGCAGTTTCACAATATACAATAAATCTCCCTTCGCTCCTACTGTAGAAAGATATATGGACATTTATATGCGTATTAGGTAAAATATTGCTTCAAGGGATATATGGTCTGAAGTGACATTGACTGCAAAACCATCAAATGGGGGAATGATCCTGTCTCCCCTCTCATATTGGATATGTACTGATATCCTATCAGAAGTCCATCTCATAAAAGTACATATACAACAATATTCATATAAACTTTGTTTCTGGAAGAAAAGACTTGTAATCAATCAAAAGTCCATCAATTGTACAATCATTTCATAAATTGTGGTGTTTTCATCCCATAGATCATTTTGTAGCTAATACAAAGAAAAACAATATGCACATTTAAGAAATATATTAATAACATTATTTTTGAGAAGCAAAATGGAAACAATTATGCATGTGTTTAGCATTGGGAAATTATCAAGTGATATTTTATGCTTAGGTTGTATAACTCAAAGTACTATAGGGATTTTTTGGTGATTATTATTTTTTTAAGCTTGTTTATAATTTTCTTTTTGAAAAGAAAATTTGAAAATACAAGTGTGAACTTAAAAACTGAAAGCTACCAAGCAATGTCTCAATATACTAGCAATTTTTATCCTTTAAAAGCACAAGCATGTGCAAAAATGCTATTTGTAGTGAAATTTGAAAAGAGATAATAAAGATCATAAAAATAGTTATCCATACATTGAATTATCAAATTTCATAAAATAATTCAAAATTTCTTTTAAAAAATTTTCTAAATCCTAAAGATTTTATTAAAAAACTGTTAAAACTAATAAATAAATTCAGCAAAGTTATAATTTATGAAGTCAACACACACAAAAAATCAGTTGTGTTTTCATATGCTAACAATGAACAATCAAAAAGGAAAATAAGAAAATGATTCAATTTTGATAGCATCAAAAAGAATAAATACTTAACCAAGGAGATAAAAGACTTACACAATAAAAACAAACTCTTGCTGTAAGAAATTACAGAAGACACAAATGAATGGAAAGACATCTCATGCTCAAAGATTGGAAGAGTTAAGATTGTCAAGATGTCAATACTACCCAAAGTTGATCTACAGATTTAATGTAATCCCTATCAAAATCCGAATGGCACTTTTCGCAGAAGCAGAAAAATATATTTTAAAAATTAATATAGGTTCTCAAGGGACCCCCAATAGCCAAAAGCATCTTTAAAATAAACAAAAGTAGGAGGTTTCACATTTCTTCATTTTGAAACTTAATACAAAGCTACAGTAATCAAAACAGTGTGGTACTGGCATAAAGGCAGACATATCAATGGGATAGAATAAAGACCCCAGAAATAAAGCCTTGCATACAGGGTCAAGTGATTTTCAACAAGGTGGCCAAAGCCACTTAATGGGAAAAGGACAGTCTTTTGGCATTGGATTTGACAATGATTTCTTGTATTTATCACCAAAAATAGGCAGAAATAAATAGACAAAAAATAGATAAATTAAACTACACTATTATTTTTTTATGAAAAAGTTCACATCAAAGGACACAATAACAGAATGGAAATGCAACTTATGAAATGGGAGAAATATTTAGAAGTCATAATATATGATAAAGGGTTAATTACTATAACATAAAAAAGTCCTACAACTCAACATCAGAAAACAAATAGCCTAATTAAAAAATGACTAACGGACTTCAAAATACCTACAAAGAAGATATTCAAATGGCTAACAAGCACACGAAAAGATACTCAACATTATTAATCTTCAGAAAAATATGAACCACAATGAGAACTACCCCACATCCATTGCTACTATCAATTAACAGAAAATAACATGTGTTGGTGAAGATGTGAAGAAATTAGAACCCTTGTGTACTGTAGGTGGGAATATAAAATGGTGCAACCACTGTGGAAAACATTATGGTGATTCTTCAAAAAATTATTTACAGAATTACCCTAAGATCCAACAACTTCACTTATAGGTGTATATCCATAAGAGTTGAAAGCAGAGTCTCAGAGATGTTTGTACACCCATGCTAATAGCAACAGTAATCACAATGGCCAAAAGGTAGAAGCAACAACATGTCCATGTCCACCGATAAATGAATAGATAAACAAAATGTAGTATATACATACAATGGACTATTATTAAGCCTTAGAATTGGATGAAAATTCTGACATATGCTGAAATCTGGAAGACATTATATGAAGTGAAATGCACTACTCACAAAAAGGCACATATTGAATGATTTTACTTATAGGAGTTACCTAGAGTAGTCAAATCCATAGAGACCCAGGTTAGAAGGGTGGTTGCCAAGAGCTGAGGACAGGAGGGGAATGGGCAGTTGTATAATGAACTAAGAGTTCTAATTTTGCAAGATGAAGAGTTTTGGAGACTGGGTATAAAACAATGTGAACAGACTTAACAATACTGAACTGTATACTTTAAAATGGTTAGGATGGTAAATTTGACTTTATGCATATTTTAAAATAGTTATTATACAATAACTTAAAAATAATTTTAAAAAATCTCCCCAATGACTCTTATAAAAATTCTTTGAAGACCCTTATGACCTGGATAAATGTATTCCTTTAAATTAGATTTGTTGTTGCAAAATAAGTTTGAATTCTTAAGGTATAAGGCAATATTTTGACTAGTAAATATGTATTTTAAAATACATTTAATATCACTTTATAATTGTTGTTCTATTTAATTAAAGTGCTATATATAATTTTCCCCATAATTATTTTTAATTTATATGGTAAACAGAAAATTCTAATTCACTATTTAAATAATGCATTGAAAAACAAGATGGACATCCAAAATTTGTTTGCAATTTAAAATATCATTTCCTCCAAAAATATATTTTCTGTAAAAATGTATTGAGTTCTTTTACTTCTCACATAACTACATATTCTGGTTCTTTCACCCAGGCAAGAAGTGTCACATGTGTGTGTCAGTCACAGGCTCTAAATTATCAGTTCATCCCATAAGAATTTATATAAAAGAATAATGTAGACGCATGCTAGAAAATGCATCTAGCACTTAGATTGAAGTGATAAGTGATACACTGCTAGAATGAATCTTCAATACTGGGAATACAGAAGAGTCTGCAAAGATTTGCTAGATTCACAGATCTTGAAATATATTTAGCTAAGATGTGTAGTGTAGCTGACAGTAGCTTTATTAAGTTGTGTCCATAGGAAAAAGTGCAGTGGTACTTATGCTACCTTATGGTTTCATTTTCCTGGATATAGTGTCTCATCTGTGTCAACATGTATGTGAACAGTCTGTAAGATCACTTAATGACACTATACCTGCTGGTCCAATAAAATTGTATATCATTGTCTTTATTACCATGAAAGTAAAATATTGTTGAATGTGGCCCAGAAATGTTAAAATCCCTTATCCCCTCACAGACTCTTGTTTTGTACAAGGAAAATAAGAATACATAAAATCTTTTAATGTTCCTCTAATTTGGGGGGAATTAATATTTAAAGGATAAATTTTAAACTGGATAATCCCTTAGCATCATTTTGTTAAGTAAAGAGACATAGAGCTGGTTGGCAGTTTGTTTTATTTGGATAGTTTCTTGTTTTTCTTTATTAAATAGCTTTCATCATGAATAATTTCCATCCATAGACGTGTTCATGTGTTGTCTTTTAGTTTTTAGGGTGAAAGTAAACACTGGAATTTTTATTATTGTAACTGGCAACATAAACAAGAAAATGTTTTCTCAATAGTGTTTTTAGTTCCCTCCTACTTCAAATGAGTTTCCGGTGTTCACATTCTGGCTAGAGCTGGCTGCTCTAAGTGGCCTTGAACTGGCGGGACCATGGCAGTGGGAGTTATTTCAGCTCTGGTAGCTTGGCAGCTGTAGTCTCAGAGTAGGCAGAAAATAGAGAGTTCTCAGAATTGATGATCAGGTTGTTTCAAAACATACTAGCTCACCATATTTTTTATTGCGGAGTAGTGCTTCATGGTATACATATACCACCACATGTACTCAATATTAAATTGGAACTAATCAATCAACACTTATGTGCACATATAGAAGTAAAACTCAAAGGAAATCAAGTAGGTGAGAGGGGGAAGGTGGGGATGGGTGACAGATACACCTAACAGATACAATGCAAACTAACTGGCTGAAGAGCCCACTTATAGCTTTGACTCAAACTGTACAAAAGCAAATTATGTACCCAAAACATGTGTACCCCCATAAAATTCTTAAATAAAAAAATCAAATTAAAAAGTTTAAAAAAATTTTAAATTTTAAAAAAAGTTGATGACCCAAACTTTGTAATTGTGTTGTACTAATCTATTACTTTGAGTTTCTCTCCCAGAGACACCAGAACCTCCTTGCAGCCACGAGGTAACTACAGAGTTTTACACCATCTGTTTGTTCAAAGAAGACAAGACAAGCAACACTCCGCCACAGAAAGTGCCCAAGGACCCACTGAGCCTGCACACAAGGCTGCAAGAATGACAGATATTAACCCCTAGCTCATTATAATACTAAAATCTCCACCCTGGGAGGGACTTACCTGCCATTTTTTTATTCATGGGATGTATGTACTAGCACAATTTCTCACTGTATTTGTGTGTCCTGAAATCCACCCCAAACACATAATAATGTTCACTCCCCTCATGCACTATTCATTTCACCTCCAGAAAACCCCCTGACCCTATCGGTCAGGGAGGCAGATTTGAGGCAGTCCCTACCTCCCCCTCCCAGTTGATGCGTCTCCTGCAATAAACCCTTTCTTCCTTGACAATACTTGTTGTCTCAGTAATTGGCTCTCTGTGCAGCTAGCAGCAGTGAACCACCCTTGTGGGTTTGCTAAAATTGTCCTCATTTGAAATGTTGAGCAAATTATTAATATATTTGAATTTTGTCCTTTCCCAGTCATACCTAGCCACAAAACAGAAACAGATGTTATCTAAGTTATATCCTTTAGTGCCTTGATGTTGGGACACACATCCATTGGGAAATTATCCAATGCTAATGGGGTATAGTTACACACAATGATCCTAAGAGTCTTCATGAAGATGGATATTTAGTATAAATTTTTTTTAATAGAAAGTAAAGCTCTATTCTAGGACGTCCATCCATGGTCTCCTAAATGACTCCACCATTGCTTATTATGTAATGTGGGTTTTTATGATAATGGGAGAGCTATAACTAGGACTTTACAAAACATTTTTAACATAAACAAGAGACAGAAAAGAAATACATTAAACTTTTGTCAAAATTTGCTCCACACATGGCTTGAAATTTTGTGTTTCATGATGCCAGCAAACTTGGGGCTGCAGAATACTGGATTTTGTTGGTTTGTCTGTTTGTTCTTAAGTTCCTACAGTGCAGAATGACTTCTGTTCTTATTTCATTAACCTCAGATTCTATGGAGGTAATAGCTAAAGCAGGAGTCAGAGAGAAGGGAAAGAAGACGGGAGGAGATCTTGAAAACAGTAACTCAGCTTATTTCTCAGATTAACTTGATTCTGTTCCTAACTGCAAACCTGGCTGTCACTACAAACAAAGAAAATTTCTGTAAGTTTGTTTTCAGGAAACAGCATAAAAGAAACAAAGACATATATCTGAGTGATAAAAATCTAATTCCTAGCATAGCACAAATCAGTTCTCCCTATAATCTTTTTTCTCCCATATGGGTAAAATATTTAATTTCATCTGTATCAAAGGAGATATTCTCCTAAACTTCCACAATAACTACTAGGTCATTTATTTTTATTAATATTTAGTTATCATCTCTTTGATAGCTGAATGAAAATTTGCCTAAAGCTACAGTGTGTTGAGTCTCTTCAGAATTACTCAAAGATCTTTCTGAACAAGTACTGATGTTGCCAGATTGCCTATGCTCAAGGTTACCGGTTTTCCATTTGAAAGGCTCCAGTGGTCACTAAAAATTGCCTTGTGACAGGAACCATATGTGTTGGCTGTCTAGAAGCAAAGATGGAGAGTGCCTGGCTGTTTCTGTAATCCTTCAGCTCCTGATGATACTCAAAACGTCACATCCTCACAACCTTGAACTACAGGCCCATGGGGAACTGGAGGCTGGCACTTCGACATGATGAATTATACATTTCAAGGTTGCAAATTGCTCAGTGAGTTACTTCAAGAAGTTACACACAAAAAAAGTTTGTCCTCACATGGGATTAATGTGTCAATCTTGAAACTTTTGTAAAAAGAAGTATTTTAATTAATAATTTTTAAAATATCTATTATCAAGAAAACAAAACAAGTAAACACATGCAATTTAAAAATTTCGATGAATTTAAAGTTTATAAAGTAGAAGCAATTTCAGGTCATGATATTCATGGGATTCACAAAGGATTTGGTTTGCCTTCTAGAGAAAAAATGATCTGCCATTCCATTATTTATTGAAACTTCCATGTCTCCTGTGTCTGTATATATGCATGTGTATGTGTCTTTTTGTGTTAAATATATAATACAAAATGAACAGTTTTTACTTTGTTTTGCTTTTGGTTCTTTATTTTGAAACATGAGCATAGGTTAATCTCTATGGAAAGGATGGGTTAAACTAAACTATGTAAATCCTTTTTCTTTAATTTCAAGAATTATGTTAAAATATTAATCTTGTGAAAGTATTCATTCAGTAAAACATTTATTTTTCTCCTGAGTAGCACCTGTATTATATGCTTTCAAATATATTTTTACCTTCATACTCCTTAACATCCCTGTAATTATTAATTATCATGGTAGAAACTGAAGTAACTTGCCTAGGGCCATACAAATAGTAAATGGCAGTGTTTTCTAATGTAAGCTTCCTGACCATTCTAATTCACATCATTCCATGAATTAGATTGGTATATGTTTTTTAATCTATGGATATAATTAAAGGATAAAAATTTCTTGACTATCAAGTCAAGGACAAGAAAATACTTATATAAAAATCAATGGATAGGTCTGAGAGGTAGAATTAACTCAATATTTCTTTTTGTTAATTAAAGTAAAATATAGGGCAATGAAATCAAACTGTCAATAGTGCTAATTCTTACTTTTAATATTTGGGAGCTGATGGGACACTTGTGACATTTTGCTGTGGTAATTATAACTGACAGTGCATTAGTTCTTCCTGATTGACATGCTTTATCCTTGACAGGTGAGCAACTTAAGGACAAAGTCTATCATTGATTAGATGTCACCTCATCTCCTTGTCCTATGAAAGACTGAATCATGTTTGCATTTCAAATAAGTTAATGCTGGCCAAAGTAATCACATAATAAAAGAGCTTTTAACAAATATACTAAATGAAAAAGCATTAATAATGAAGCTCATTGATCCATTGATAATAAGGAGAAAACAATAATGAAATTATTACATTTAAACAAGCAACCTCAAGAGGACAAATAGTAAATGTGTGCACTCATAGAAACTCAAGGATGTCTGGGTAAATTAAGTCATTATCCTTATCAAATTATAGAACAAAGGGCTGAGAAGGGAAAATAAAGACTTTCCCATAGATTTAACATTTAATTATGAGATGAACTCCATATTTGCAAATAGAAAATACATCTTCCTTATTTTTAGAATAATTTGCTTCTTTTAAAATTATTATAAACAATAATTACATAATACATAACTTGTCATGCATTTTGCCAGTAGGAATCACTAAAAATTGTTCTTTATTCATTGTCATTGTTGATATATTAAAGTATACTGATATGTTTCATTAACTAATGTATTATAATGAAAATATAATTTTTAAAAATGTCATTGATATTTAAAAACTTTTTTCTTCTGAGTTATATTTCATTCAGCTTTTTAAATAGATACAAAATATGTTCTTAAAAATGATAAAGATATGTTGCTTGTCAGAATTCTTATAAATTAAAACAGTAGAATCCCATTAACCTTAGTTTAGTTCACATTTATTACAATGGCCTGATTTAATGAGTTCTTTTTATTTTTTATTTCAGAATATTATGGGGGTACAAACGTTTTGGTTACATGTAATGCCTTTGCCTTGCCCAAGCCAGGGCTACAAGCACGACCTTCCCCCATACAAAGCTCAACTACAAAAATCAGTGGTGATCTAGCACCTCTTACATTATCCTGGATAGAGCTTGAGCCCATCTTTTGAGGTGAAGTATCACTAGAATGGAAAAACAAACACCTCACGGGTTCTTCTTTTAAAATGAGCATTCATTTTTTATTTGTCCATTCCATGATATCTTAAACTTGACTCACCAAAATCTAATCCAGAAGTTAGAATTCATGTACAAGTAATTTATTAAGGATCTGTTCCATACTGAGACTATTAAGGGAGTGTGGAAAGCAGGACAGGGAAGAGTCCAAGCAAGAGTGCAAATTCAAGCTAAGTCCCATCTACAAACTGATATCATGGAGATATAATGATGCAGCTCTAGAGCATAAATTCCATCTCAAACTTTGACTTGACTCAAGTCCGCTGAATTTCTGTAGCCAATCAGTAATTGGGTATGAGCAGAGACAGTGGAATGCAAAGTTCCAGGCAATTTCATCACCGTGTGCATACAAGTGAAGCAGTTGCACTAACCAAAGGTAGTCTTCAACAGAATATTGTCAACGTGGGTTAGACACAAAGCACAGCAAATGTAGGGGATCAGTGCATAGAAACAGTAGAAGTGATCTGAGGAGATCTGGGTGCAGCGTCAATAGTATCTACCACACATGGTGTATTACCCATAGTCAAGATCAGTGCAAATTATTTGCGAAATGTCTTAATACCAAAGTCAGCTCTATTGGTAATGATGAAAATACCATTAGCATTATGGAACTCATTCTCAGTATTGCCTATTAGAAGGCACCTGGACAAACTTTGGGATTTATATTCTATGCTGAGACTGCTTTACCATTTCAAGTTTAATCAGCGACCCTGAACAAAACTGCAGGCAATGCTAGCTAGCTAGCTAGCTCCATGGTAGACATTTGTATGTAGGTATGTCTATAGATATGTAGATGTATTAGAAGGATTGGATTTTATGCAATATGGGAACTGTTTAAATAGTTTATATACAGCTGTTACTTTTGCATTTGATACTAACCCTCAGTAAGTGTGGCAGATAGTGGGGAGGGAAAAATTGGGCAGTGGGGGGTGCCAAAAAAATTAGAACTGATAAAAATGATCTGGGACTCTTTTTGGCCACTTGCTGCCTCCAAGATTCCAACTTCAATGATGTATGTGACATACAGGAGAACCTGGAACCATGAAACTAAATATTCATCTGTTCCAGGAGTAGAAAAAGACTTTTAAAAACTTCCAGGGGGAGCAGGAGGACCTGAAGGTCTGGCTGCTGCCAATGGCAGCAAGATAAGCCAGAAAATCAGGCAGAACGAGTGTGAACTGCATGGAGCATCCTGGTGTAAAAAGAATCTTGCTGATGTTTCAGTGCCACATTTCAAATCTTACACAAATCATCTCTGGCAGAATTGAATTATGGGAAATGTACTTCCAACGTAGATAACTTGTCACAGTACAATCCCACACACATTCTAACTTATGACAGTCTGAACTTTAGAAAGAGAATAATTTGCCAAATAATCTCTTATATTTTAATGTAGTTTCTCCAACTGTACTATTAAAGAGAAAAACCTATACAACTTAATATTGAAATTATTTTAGGAAAAAATGAATATACATTAACTAGCACAGGAAGAGAAGTAGGGACAGCTGAAAGTGAAGGTCAGGTAGGCTCCAGGACTGAAATTTTGTAATGTAATACTTGAAAGTTATATTTTCAAAATCATTATCTCCATTTGCCTATGAGAAATTAATTCACATGGTCTTCCTTGATTCTTATTTATAAATTTCTATGCATTTTCTTGTTGTCTTGAATGTATTTGTGCACATACATTTATGACCACATCTCACAGAGACTGCAGCCATATGCCTCAAGTCTTGTGAGAACACAGGGGGAAGCAACACTCAGAGGAGAGAACTTGCAAGAATAATGAGGACACATCAGTTTAAAAAGCAGAAATACTAGTGCTTTAGAAGTCAGAAATATGTTAATAATATTTCCAATATCAATGAATACATTTTTAAATAGAAAAATTTTATAGAATAAGAATATAAAGAAAGAAAATATTTTTGCATAGCTGTGATCAATAGGGCTGACATGTGACATTTTTTTGCCACAAATCTGAAATGTTTCCAACCCCTAGTAGAGAAAACAGAAAAAAAAATACCCTTGGAAGTATAAAGTTCCTGGTAATTTGATTTATTTTATAATAGCTAACATAGCAATATTTTCATAATATTTGAACATTTGTGTGTGTGTGTGTTGAATGTTTGTGTGTGTGCATGTATTGCACATTTGTGCTTCATGCGTATGCCTCTTGGCTGCCACACTGCTTTCAGATGAAAAATGGAAATGGAAACTATTTATGTGATATATTTTATAAAATAAAAATTAAAATAACAAAATAAGAAAATACTTATAATTTTATATATTTTACATGATACATTAAGATAAAAGACATTATTGCTGAACTTTGATAAGATAAATTTAAGACTTTAAAAAATAATATATCAATAAAGTTACACTTGATTCTCTAATACATTTATATACAGGAAGAACATTAAAGTAATTTTGCTGAATACTATGTTTTTAAGGAAAGCAAAATAATTTTTAAAAGATGTCTTAGTTTCTTAACATTATATAGATAATTCATTCATAACTTGTTTTTCATGGAATTTATTAACGCCATTATTACTGATTTTTGATAGTTGTGAAACAGAATATCTCCAATGCCTCAGGATTTTTTTCTACTTAGTAATTTGGTTCCTATAAAAAGTGTTTCATATTTCTGTCAGTATTTAAGCATACATGAATTTTATAATACTGTATACTGAAATGAACTCCTGGTGGATAATTAAAATATCCTTTAAAATTCTGTAAACACACAACTTAAACTGTATATTTCTTTTATATAATTAAAACATGCAAAATTTTAAAAATTCTGTTGCAACATAGAAAAGTTTACATAATTGTCTGTTTGATCTTGTAGTTTTCCAGATGTAGCTGCTTAAACAGGAAACAATTTGTAAGTCACTCAGACAGATTGGGTTACTAAGTACCTGGAAAGTTGGTGGCAAAATCAGTTTAAAACTGGTGAAAATTAGTTAAAATTGGTGAAAAAATATTTATGCCATCATGAGTTGAATAACAATGTTTCAGTCAACAATGGATGATGGTCCTATAGGATTATAATGTGGCTGAAAAATTCCTCTCACCTAGTATTTATAACAGTGTACTTTTTATCATTTTAAAGTGTATGCCTTCTGCTTATAAAAAAAAAGTTAACTATAAAACAGCCTCAGGCAGGTCCTTCAGGAAGTATTCCAGAAGGCATTGTTGCATTGCTATCATAGGAGATGACAGCTCCATGCAAGTAATTGCCCCTGAAGACCTTCCAGTGGGACAGATGTGGAGGCGGAAGACAGGGATATTGATGATCCTGACCCTGTGTAGGCCTAAGATAATGTGTGTGTTTCTGTCTTAGTTTTTAACAAAAATGTTTGAAAAGTAAAATAATAAAAATTATTAAAATATAAAAAAATGATAGAATAAGAATATATAAAGCAAGAAAACATTTTTGCACAGCTTTAAAATGTGTATTGCTTTAAGCAAAGTGCTATTACAAAACAGTTAAAAAGTTTAAAAAATTATAATGTTTATAAAGTAAAAGAATTACAGTAAGCTAAGGTTAATTTATTACTGAAGTAAAATATTTTTTATAAATTTAGTGTAGTCTAAATGTACAGTATTTATAAAGTCAATAATAAAGTATAGTAATGTCCTAGGTCTTCACATTCACTCACCACTCTCTCACTGATTTACCCTGAGTAACTTATACTCTTGCAAGCTCAGTTCCTGGTAAGTGCCCTATAAAGATGTACCAGTTTTTAAAAAAAATATGCTATAAAGCATATTTTTACTGTACCTTTTCTATGTTTAGATTTGTTGATGCAGAAATACCATTGTGTTTATGACTGCCTACAGTATTCCATACAGTGACATGCTATGCAGGTTTGTAGTGTACAAGCAGTAGGTTATACTATGTATTCTAAATGTATAGCAGGCAGTGCCACCTAGATTTGTGTAGGTACACTTTATGATGTTCACACACAGTGAAATCGCCTAACAAAGCAATTCTCACAATGTATCCCCATCATTAAATGACACGACTCTCTCTATATAAAATACATATAATATATATTTGTAAAATATATAAAAATTCTTAGAGTTGAAAAGAATTCCTGTTATAACTGTCTTAGAGATGCTTGATGTATGACATGATCTAATATGATCTAACATCATATATGACATAACATGATATGATATGGACATTTTCAAAGGCTTTTTCCTGCAAATTTAAAGACACAAAAGGGAGCTGGATTTTCATTGTGGGTTAATTGAGATAGCAAAGAAAATATTTTTAGACACATTTTTAAATAGGGGAAATGTGAGATGTAACATTTCCCATACATTAAAACAAAACAAAAATACAAAGCAATAATATTCCTCACTATTTCAAAATCCAATGTATTTTCCTAGAACACTACACACTCTGTCTGCTGTTGCAGAGTACTTTTTGTATTTGCATATCAATACGTTTCAAAATACAAAATGAGGTTTGATCATAATTTCTGACCTACTCAAAACTTAATAGCCTGGCTATGAGGTTATTCACTAAGCCTACTGTGAATCAGATTCTTTGTTATAAAATAAACAGATTGGATTGAATGATGCCTACTATTCATAATCTATTCCACATTTTACAAAGCAGATTTTAGAATAAACAAGGGTTCTTAGTGATTCTGAAATTGGTTAAATTTGGCAAGCAATTTAAAGTTCTATGACACTTGATGCATAAACCCTAAAAAGGGAATTATCAAGGAGGTAATGCCATAATAAACATATGTTGAATTTATTTTTACTGAATTTTTCATTTAGTCCTCATGGAAACCTTAAAGTATGAGTATTGTTAGCACAATTTTGAAACCGTGACTTAAAAATAGTATCTACTTTTCAGTACCTAATTACCCTTCTTTCTGTCTCTAAAGTAATTCTTTTACCAATACACAAGATCCATTATTTACCTAAAGGATCAAATAAAGGGAAAATGCTTTACAAATATAATCCACTGTTCAAACATTAAAAAGATAATTTATGATTATAAAGTTGAATTCATGCTACTAAGTCTATAGAAAATGATGTAGTATTTTCAATTTATAATTTTCTGATAAAATAGTATCAGGTCTCCTAAATAAATAAATAAAAGGTAACATACTCTATAAAGACTGGCCATGTCATCAATGTATTCTGTGTATTAAAGTAATACACCAAAAATAATAGACCATGTGATAGTGTCCCAGCATCTTTCAACTTATGTCAGATTACACCCCACAAGTAAACTTAAAATATAGTAATTTAAAATTCAAAACATGGATCACATAAAGGCTTGTGTAAGACTTCCAAATGCTTCAATAAAGAATTATATTTTGAGGATTTTAAACTGTGTTCACATGACATGGTTTGTAAATGTCACATACTGTTAGAGATGTGACAGTGAATAAAATGATCAAGTAATATAAATGAAAAATATCAGCCTCAAATCAGCAGTAGTGAGTAACCAATCTGGAACACCAGATGGAGAATTAACTGCAATTCAATTATCTATATTAAAATGACTCCTAGGTGCAATAGAAAAATATACAACATAAAAAAAGAGAAATTGACCATATGTAGATGTTAAAAAAAAAGATTTGTCAATGCAAAATGAATGATTGTTGCACATAAGGCATTTGTTTTGTCATAGGCAATATTTATGAGTGTGATTCTATTCACATTGTGTTGCTCTTGTGAAACAGACATTGTACTGTTTGGGTGAATTTGTGATTTGTTCTTTCCTAATTCAAACAGATTTTAGACAAGAAAAAAATACTCTTGTACAAAACAAATTTTGTTTCCATACATATTCAATTTTTTGTAGTGATTAAAGGAGATTGAAATAGAGTTCACAAAAAAAAGGAATATAAACTATATAAATATGGCCCGGAACGTTTCAGATTACAGTAATCAGAAAATTCAGACTGAAGCAGCAATGAGATGCTTTTATTGCCTATCATACAGATAAGAATTAATTGGATTTATAGTATTCATTGTAGTATGCGGTATGGGAAAACTGGTACTGGTACTATTATATAAAATTAATGGAAGTATGATTTTTAACAGCATATCTGAGGGCAGTGTGAAAGTAATGATCATATTTTAACATGTTCATTTACTTTGGATCAGCAATTCCAATTCTGGGAAGCTATCTTTCAGGAGTATGCCTAATTGCCCATGGTGATATATGCTCAGAGGTGTTCATTGTAACATTATTTATAGTGGGGAAAGATTAGAAAAATCTGGGCTATCTCCCGATAGTGGTGAATGTTTTAAAATAAAAACTAACAGAAAATAACACTTCCTAAGGGGAATATATATATAAATATAGCAACGACAACCTTATAGTGACTGTGACTTAAAATTTGTAACATTTCTTACTTCCAAAATATGTTGAGAATACTTAATAAATATTTGCTTTGTGAACTCATTAAATAATTGGTATAATTATGAATGCAACATGCATATAAAAATGAAAGGAAAAGTTATAAACAAAAATGTAACCGACATTTAATTCACTGTTCTGATTATCAGGGGACTTATTTTTATAGGTAATTAAGTTTAGATTATGTGCACGCATTTTAGTTTTTTCTGTTCTGTATTTTCATATTTATTTTCAATAAATATGTATTTAAGTGTACAGCATGATACTTTGATATACACATACATAGTGAAATTATTATTACAGTCAAGCCAATTAACATATGCATCTTTTAATATAATTTAGGTGAGAACACCTGAAATCCACTCAGCAAATTTCCGGTATATAATGCAATATCATTAACTATAGTCACCATTTTGTGCATTAGATCTCTAGATATATTCTTTCTATGTCAGCGGTCCCCAATCTTTTTGGCAACAAGGACCAGCTTCATGAAAGACAACCCTCCCACAGACTGCGGGGGTGGGGATGGTCCCAGGAGGACCCAAGCATACCACATTATTTGTGCACTCAAACCGTTACTCCCCGGCGCCAGCACCAGCGCCAGCTCCACCCAGATCGTCAGGCACCCCACCCTCACAAGCAGTGCACAGCCTAGACGCCCCCCACGCGCGGTTTGCGGCAGGCTTGGCACTCCCATGAGAGTCCAACACCGCTGCTGATGTGACAGGGGCGCCCGGCGGTGAGGGGGGCGTGGGGAGCTGGGGCAAACACAGACGAAGTCTCGCTTGCCCCCCACCCCCCGCCACCTCCCGCCATGCAGCCCGGGGTGGGGGGTCCCCAACAGGCAACGGACCAGCACGGGTCAGCGGCCCGGGGCTTGGGGTCCGCATTTCTGTATAACTGGAGCTTTGTACTCTTTGACCAACAGATCTCCATTTCTCCTATTTCCCTGCTCCGGGCAACCCCCTTCTACTCTGCTTTCATATACTGGACTTTTTTAGTTTCTGCATTAATGAACCCTTACCTCTTTGCTCATTTTTCATGAAATTGTGTATTTGTAAGTGAATTTACATTTTAATCAAAAAAATGCTAAAATAAGGGAGGAAAAAGCTGCAGCCAGTGGGATAAAAATTTGGATATTTAAAAGAACTAACATATTGATTGACTCGTTACCATAATTCGAGATTTTGTTTCCTCTAAGAAAACGAACATCATTGCATATAGTCCTGGGTATGCATTTATTTATCCAGAAACTTAAGTGAGTAATACTATGAACTAAGCATTGTCCATGGCATAGAAAATATAATAATAAACAAAATAAGCAAATTCTTTTTACCGTCATGGAGATTTTATTGTAGCAGGAAGGAACAAAAAATAAAGAAATAGTTCAAATATATTCAAATTTAGATGACCAAATGGGCTATGGAGAAAAATAAGACAAGGTATGGAGGATGTTTATGGTCAGAAAAGTACCACTTAGGTGATATTTAAATACAAACCTGAAGCAGATGACGGAGAGAGACGTGTGGGTATCCGTGGGAGGGGCATTCCAAGCATGGAAACGCAATCCCAAAGCCTAGCGGGGAGCATATTCGACATTTATCACAATCAACAGAGTGAGAGAGAAGAACTGGGTGGAGATAAAGTCAGACCAAGTATGACCTCACAGGTCATAGGAATTTGACCCTTATGCTCTAAATGAGGTAAGAAGCCATTTGAGAGTTTTCAACAGAAGAATGTCATAATCTACCCAATGTCCTAAAATGAGTAATAGAATGTTATGTGACAGGTTAGTTAGCAATATTGCAGGTGAAAATGGTGATTAGTGCAGGGTTGTATTTGTGGAGACTGTGAGGAATGTTTCAGAATACGTTCAGAAGGCAGAGCTAAACATTTTCTGAAGTATTGAGCGTAGAAGTTATGCAGGACTAAAATTGGACCACCATAGACCATTGAAAAACACTGGTGATTGTGTTTGTTTTCCACTTACTGCCTCCAGCTCCAAAAATATTTTTCTTTTTTCTTTATCTTTTTTTTTTTTTTTTTTTTGACTATGTGAAAATGGATCTGGGTTCTTACTATAGTTTTTTCTTTGCCATCTGGCCCTAAAACTTTGACCCTGTGGGGTGCTAGAGTAACTTTGAAGGAGGAAAAAGTTTTGCTTTCTGGTTCTGGTTCTCGAATGCATGGTTTTTGTACCAGTATCACTCCCAACTTCTCCAGTGCTAGATCTTACAATGCCAGCAGCCAGCAGGACCAAGCAGCCAGCAGCTGCCCCCAGGACCTGCTCTCAGCTCATAGCTATCCCCGGAAGGAGGTTTTATAGCCTTTCCATGGACGGCTTTCCCCAGTACCCTGCAGAGCAGACTTCTTGCAAATTCCCGAAGGTAGAATTCCAGCAAGTTCTGTCAACGCAAGACCACCACAACTTTTCTGTCATCCAGTGAGCCAAGGTCCAAGAAGATAGGGAGCTCTGTTTTGGGTGTATGATAGCAAAGAGTCATTTTTGGCCCCTATCTCAGCCCTAGAGGTATCGCCTGCTCCTTATTTCTGTTATTCCTACATTCTCTAGAATTCTTTTTACTTGTTAATAGCCAGTATCTTGCTATTCCAATCCTCAGTTATAGTTAATATGCACTTTTTATTTTAAACTTGTCCTGGTCACATTACAGTGTATTTTCTATCTCTTCGTTGGAGCCTGATTGATAAGAGAAGTTTTGCTTGAGTGGGAGGAGAGAAAGCTTAATTGAAATGGCTTGAAGAAAGATTGGGACATGAGGAATTTAATAACTGAGTATAAGTAACTCTTCTAAGGAAAAATATTTTGATGTAAAAGGAGCAAAGAGATGGGGCATGAGACACAAGAGAACGACAGCTCAAATGACAGAATATTTTTTAAGATGGGAGAAATGGCAGTACTTACCATGCTGTACAGTAAAAGCTCATAACCACTTCTCATATAATTTAAATATTTGCATTAGGATATTAATGTAACAGGTGAATAAGATTATATTTGTTGAAATTGAATACTAAGGATATTACTGTCTATAGAAGTTTCCTTCTATTCCTCCCTGGCTGAGAATTTTTAAATCATAAAAGCTGGTTAAAGTTTATATTACCTGATTTTATTTTCACCTGTTGAGATAATGCTTGTTTTATTTTAATTCATTTTGTTTGTGTGGTGAATTGCATATGTTAAAACAAACTTTCATGTCTGGAATAAATCTATATGAAGGATTCAATTGGAAAATATAGTTTTAGGATTTTTCTTGTAAATTTAGACTGAGATTGCTCTATAATTTTCCAGTTTTGTAATGTTCGTGTCATGTTTTGGGAATTATTTTACGCTAATCTCTTAAAACAAGTTGAGATTTATTTCTTCTTTTTTAATCTTTTTTCTGATTTTTCTGGAAAAATGTACTACACTGGTATTTATTATGTGTAACAAAAAAATTGGCAGGATGTATTCCCTTTCTAATATAGGTATTTAATGCTACCAATTTTCCTATCAATACTGTTTTCATTGTATTCCACAAGTTTTGATATGTGGTGTTTTGGTTTTTTTTACAAGATGTTTTCTAACTGCCCTGTGATTTCATTTTTGACCTATGAGTTGTTGGGGGCTGATTCTGGCGATTACCTGCCTTATACTAATCATTCACTGTGGTCTGTAATGTACGTGTGCTGCATGATGCAGCGGTAACCAGTATTCTCTTCAGACACGGTTACTGCCTTGGGACATAACAAGAGGCCTGAGTTTCTGCACGTAAGCAAATGCTGCCCAGCTCCCACACGGTGGGCTCCTGTGGTGGGAGTCTGGAGGCCATAAAGATAAGAAGAACATTCCCAAGGTCTGGCCCCATAAGATGGTTGGTAGTCAAAGACGGGTAAGATCCCTCACAGGGGGGACGACCTAAGACAGGCACAACCGTGGGGGCCTGCTACTGACTGGGAGAGCACACAAGAAGTTCTTCTGATGACTGCATTGTTTATTGTTGCTTATTTCGGCCTTGATTTTTAAGTTATGTCCGGCGCTGGTGCCTCAAGTAACCGTTCCGAGGTCTGAGATCATGGGAAATTGTTCCCTTGTGATACAATTCCAAAATTGATGGTTATCGCTGCTATGCTCAGATGCTCATGTACAAGGAACTAACCCTGGGTCTGGGGGGTATAAAAATAAAGCGACTGGTGCATTGGGCACTCGAGTCATGTGAAGTCTTTATGTGTGTCCGTGTCGTTCTTTATGTTCTGTGTTCATCCCCAGTCCTGTAATCGGGCCACGTTCAATGAGTTACTTATGATTTTCCAAATATTTGAGGATTTTCTAGGTATTTTTCTATTATGGATGCTAGTTCAATTCCACTGTGCTTAAAGAACATACTTTGCAAGGTATATATATATTCTCTTATATTTATGGAAATTAGTTTTATATTTAAGAATATGATTTATCTTGGTGAATCTTCCATTTGAAAATATAAACAATATGCATTCTGTAGTTTTTAAGTACAATGTCCTAGATATGCCTCTTAGGTCACATGGGTTGATAAACATTTCATTGCTATTCTTCTTTAGTTCTTTGAATTTATTTTTCTGATATTCTTCAGATTTTTACTTGATATATATGAGGTTTTCAATTATCCTTTTATTTATTTTTTATTTTTGGAAACATAGTCTCGCTCTGTTGCCCTGAGTACAGTGCAGTGGCATTATCATAGCTCACTGCAGCCTCAAACTCCTGAGCTCAAACAATCTTCCTACCTCGGCCTCCCAAGTAGCTGGGACTACAGGCCTGTGCTACCATGCCCCGCTAATTTTTCTATTTTTTATAGAGACGGGATCTCACTCTTGCTCAGGCTGGTCTCGAACTCCTGATCTCAAACAATCCTCCTGCCTCAGCCTCCCAGAGTGCTAGGATTTCAGGCCTGAGCCACCATGCCCAGCTTATTTTTTTTATTTTTTATTTCTAAATTACTTGCATTGTTTCCAGATAACTTACTCTATGCAATTTCAATCTTTAAAATATATTCAGACTTTTTAAGCACATCAAATGTTCATTTATCGGTTAATAATCTGCATATACTTGAAAAGACATACAATATACATGTACATATATAAGTGCCAATTAGTCATGATTATGCAGAGAAACAGAACCAATAAGATATAGACAGAAGATATTTATTATGGATACTGGATTACACAGTCATGGAGGCCAAGAAGTACCACAATATGCTGTTTGCAAATTAGAGATCCAGGAAAGCATGTGGTATAATTTAGCCACAATCCAAAGACCCGAGAACCAGAAATTCCGATGTCCAGAGGCAGGAGAATATGGATATTCCAGCTTAAAAAAAAAGAGAGAGTATTCACCCTTTCTCCACAGCCTTTTTCTTCTCTATTCCATGGGGGCGAATCTTCCTTATTCAGTCTACTGATCTAAATGCTAATCTCTTCAAGAAACCCTCCAAAGACATACACAGAAATAATGTTACACCAGCTATCTGGGTATCCCTTAACACAGTCAATCTGTCACGTAAAATTAACCATTTTAAAATATAATATGACATACCAATATATATCAAATTAATGAAAATATTAAGTTGTTCAAATATTCTATATCCTTAGAGTTTTTTTCTCTTTTCTCTATCACTTTTAAAGGATATATTCAAATTCTTCAATGTAATTATAGATGTGTACATATTTTAGTTTAATTTATGCTTTTGCTATCTTGAATTTCATAATATACTACAAAATGTCTCATATCTTTCTGGTGACTTAAAATTTGTATTAATGTGAGAGTCACTCTTTCTTATGAGTAATGATTTTAACTATAAGTGTATTGGCTTTTCATAAATGGCATTTATTTTTTGAAATAAATTGCTTCTACATCTAGTTTTTGAGAGTTTGAATTTTGCCAAATGCTTTTTCTTCATCAGCTGAGATAATCATGTGATTTTTATCCTTCATCATTTTAATATTTATATGTCGAACTACCTTTAGAATTCCAGAATCCCACTTGCTCACAGTAAATACTCTTTTTACTGTGTTGTTGAATTCAGCTTGCTAGTGTTTTGCTGAGTATTTTTAAATCTATGTTCATCAGGGATATTGGCCTATAATTTTCTTTTCTTGTAGTATCTGTGTTTGGCTTTGTTGTTAGGGTAATACTGGCCTTGCTAACTGTGTTTAAATTGTTCTCTCTTCTTCAGTTTTTCGGAAGAGTTTGAGAATGATGGGTGTTAATTCTTTAAATGTTTAGTAGAATTCACCAGTGAAGTAATTTGATATTGGGCTTTTTTCTTCGTTGGGAGGTGTGTGTTTACTGATTCAATATCATAACTCATTAATGGTCTGTTCATTTCTTTTAATTTGAAAAAAAATTTTATTTGGAAATAATTTCAAAATCACAGAAGAGTTTGACAAAGATAGTGTCAAAGAACACAATAAACAGAGTGAAAATGCAACCTACGGAAGGGAGGAAAATATTTGGAAATGATGTGTCTGATAAGCAGTTGATATCCAGAATATATAAAGAATCCCTAAGCTTAAAGATAAAAAAAATTCAAGTAATTCAATTAAAAATAGGCAAAGGACCTGAATAGACAATTCTTCAAGGAAGACATACAAATGGCTCGCAGATATATGAAAAAGTGCTCAACATTACTATCAGGGAAATGCAAATCCAAACTACCATGACATACCATCTCATGTCAGTTAGGATAGCGATTATTAAAAAAAAAAAAGCAAAAAAACAAAAATAACAAAATATAAAAACCCATAAATAAATATTGTTATGGATGTTGAGAATTAGCAACCCTTGCACGTTGTTGGCAGGAACGTAAGATGGTGCAGCTGCTATGGAAGGCAGTATGACAGGTACTAAAAATATATTTTTTAAATTAAAATTACCATATGATCCAGCAGTTATAATTCTGGGTATACATCCAAAAGAATTGAAATCAGAATCTCAAAGAGAGTGCTTTCCCATGTTCATTGAAGTATTAGTCACAATAGCCAAGATATAGAAAAAGCATAAATGTTCATAGATGAATAGATAAAGAAAATCTGCCATATGCATGCAATGGAATATTATTTAGCCCTAAAAATGAAGGAAATGCTACCATAAGCAGTGGCATGGATAAATCTGAAGGAAATTAAGCTAAGTGAAACAAGCCCACTACAAGACAAATACTACATGATCTCACTTATATGAAGAATTCAAGGTAGTAAAACTCATAGAAGCAGAGAGTTGAAGGTGGTTAACAGGGGCTAGGGAGAGTGGGGAACAGGGAGTTGTTGCTCAATGGGTACAAAGTTTCAGGTATGCAAGGTGAATAAGTTCTAGAGATCTGTTGTACAACAGTGCCTATCATTAACTATACTGAATTGTACATAGAAAAATTTGCTAACAGGGTAAATCACAAGTTGGGTTCTTTCCATAAAGAAGTAGGAGGGAATTATTAAGCCAAAGGATATGCTTATTATCTTCATGAGTTATGTTAAAACCTGTAAAATTGCATACATAAAATATGTACAGTTTTTTGTATACCAATTATACCTCAATAAAGCTGTTGTAAAATGTTTCAGTACTCTACTTATTACCTCTTTGGCTTTATGCAAATTACTAAAGTGCTTAATAATAATTTTAGAGTGACAGGCTTGATGTAATGATTAAAGTATTAAAATATATATAAATTTCTTAGAATAGTATTTGGCTAGTAGGTAGTGCATTAAATATTGGTTAATATTTATATGTATCAAAATTAGCCTTAATTCTATGCATGTTTAGCATTAACTTGATAAACTAGTTTAAGATTTACCTGGGTTTTTTCCTTTTCCTGTAACAAATCTTCATCAATAAGCTTTTTCTTAGTTAGAATAGATATACAACATAGCACAACGTGAATAGTCTTAGAAAAAAATTAACAACTTTGCTTTAGAATTTGTCGATATTAATATATTACCATTACCATAACTACAAATAGATAAAATAATTCTCATTGATTATATAAATCACATTATGCAAATAATGATGTTTATTATGCTCAGGAATAAAAGGTCAAGCAGTATCTCTACGTCTTAATTTTTACAGCAGTCCTGACTGACATGATTTGTGCTAGTAAAGACAGTGTACAATGATGCCAATATTTTTTGGATTTTTTGTTGTAAGGAAAGCAAATACCACCTTGGATTAGTGAAATCTTCAGTGTTTAATATATTTTTACATATTTTAAGAATATATTATAATTATCATCCTTTAAATACCTAATACCAGGAATCTAAGAAGAAACAATGATTAATCAGACTGTCATAATCTGCATGTTCATATTTAAATCATAATAAGTATTGATGAATGTCAAAAAGTGGAATATTCTTAGAGAGTAAAAGGTTGAATGTATTAACAGTAAATATGCATTATTAATGGTCTCATTATGCAATTATCAGAATTCTCAAATATGTCATTATAAGTAAGGGATAATGTTTAAAAATGGCTGCTTTGGATTATGATATTTCTATCATAAACATTAAATAGCAGTGAAAGTTGAAGAACTCCAAATTCTCCAAAATGCTTAATTTTCTGACCCTTTGAACCCATTGATGCATATAATTTTATTGGATATTAAATGCAAATGCTCAGATAATTTAAGAAAATCAATCATGTATGCCAACTTTTTAAAGAATATTTCTGCTAATTATTAATATGTATACTCTAATTTTACTTTTAGTATTATTATGACTGCAACACTGCCATAAAATACACTATATGGCATTTAAGTTAGACAGAAGTTAGTCAGTGTGTTAAAAATAGCAAACACATTAGCTCTTTGCTATATGTAATTTAGCAGAAAATATTTTTAAATGATTTTTATTATTGGGACTTCAACTACTTGAATTGTGAACAAGATTTATATCTAAAAGCAAGATTGGATGCATTGAAGTTGAGAGAGTATAAATACAGTGTTAATTCATTTTAATGGTAGAGATTAACCCATTTAAAATAAGTCATCCTAATACAGTCAATCACCACATAAAGTAGTTTAGTCAACAATGGATTGCATATTATGAAGGTAATCCCATAAGATTATAAAGAATCTGAAATATTCCTCTCTCCTAGTGATGTCATAGGGCAGTGAATTATTTTTCTATGTTTAGATACACCAATACCTACCATTGTGTTACAATTGCCTACAGTATTCAGTACAGTAACGTGCTGTGCAGGTTTGTAGCCTGGGAGCAACAGGCTATACCATATTGTGTAGGTGTGTGGTAGGCTATACCATCTAGGTTTAAGTAAACTCTATATTATTTGCACAATGACAAAATTGCCTAAAAATGTGTTTCTCAGAATATATCCCTGTTGTTAATCAACACATGACTGTACATTATGTTGAACTGATGTTTTATAAAAGAGAAGGTAACTTTAAGATCAGTGATTATTTTAGAAAAAAAATCCTATAATGTTATCATTTGTTTAGTGATTCTTTTTTTGTGTGTGCCATTTATTTAGTTTTTTATTTCTTGTTACCCATGGAGCAAAGTTTTCTAGCCTTTAACTCTGATTGCTTGGTTCTAACTTCATATATGAATATCTCTCTTGAACCAAAAAGGAGCCAATCCAGCTATATAACATTGCCTTTCTCCTTTCAAACTTGTTCCATTTGTTAACTTCAACCTCATTCATTTCAGTACCAGAATGTGCTTATTTATATAGAAAAAGACAACATTAAGATAACGCTGTGATTGTCCTTCAAATTATTTGAGAACGCTAGGATGGACAGTGACAAGAGGGATCAAAAGTGACCAAATTCAAGAAACCACAAGGATATATTTTATTTGCTGATAGTATTAATCATCTAAAGGTAAAAAACAAACACACAAACAAAATACCAAAACAAAACACCAGGAAACTGGATAATAGTGTCTCTGTGGACAGCTGGAAAATGATATTATTCATTTGTATGTTTTAATTGGTATAGTAGATGTTTTTCCTGTTTAAACTTATTTTTATGTATAAATTAATGGGGTTCAGGTGAATTTTTTTTACATGCGTAGACTGAGTAGTGGTCAAGTAAGGGCTTTTAGTGTATCCATCACCCAAATAAAGTACCCCTTAAATAGTATCTCATGTGATATTAGATTATATTCAGTTTGTAAATAATGATTCCTGAATTTCAGCTTTCCTTCCTAATCTACAAACATAAATAACCACCAAAATGTATCACTATTAATCCCGAACTTGTTATTTAAACATGTCCCCTTGCCATTGTCAAAAACATATTTGGTAATACTACATATATTACAACATTTTTCCACCCCTGCCATCCTAATCTGGGCCAATAAAGTAACTTACTTGGACTCTTTCTTAGCCTTCTAATTAGTCTCTGTTTTCCGTTTTGTCTCTTACTTTCTATTCTTTCTACACCAGTATAAATTTACTATTATTTAATAATATAGAATTCAAATAATGTCAATTCTCTGTTCAAAATAGTTTGCCATCGCACTTAGAATTATATCTAAAGGTCTTGCATGACCTAAAAGACTCTTTGAGATTATATTTCTATAGTCTTTCTTCCCTTATCTTTTACCAACCTTCCCTTTATAAGGATGGATCTCTTTCCAGTTCCCCAAACACAAAATCATCCTTTTTGAAATTATTTTTAACTGATACATAATAATTGACATATTTATGGGACCTAGAGTAATATTTCAATGCATGTACACAATGTGTAGTGATCAAGTCAGGATAGCTAGCATATCCATCACCTCATTATCATTTCTTGTTTTGGGAACATTCAAAATCCTTTCTTAGAGCTATTTAAAAATTTATAATAAACTATTGTTAACTATAGTCACCCTACAGTGCTATAGAACACTAGGACGTATTTTTCCTATATAGCTGTGATTTTGTGTCTATTAACCAACCTTTCCCTATCCCTCCCTGCCTCATACCCCTCCCAGCCTCTAGTAACAACTATTGTACTTGCTACTTCTATGAGATCAACTATTTTAGCTTCCACATTATGAGTGATAACACGCAGTATTTATTTTCCTGTGCCTGCCTTATTTCATTTAACATAACGTCCTCCAAGCTCATTCATGTTCTCATGAATGACAGGGTTTCATATTTATGGTTGAATAGTTGGCTGAATAATATTCCTCTGTGTATATACCATCCTATCTTTATCCATTCATCCATTTAGAAACACTTAGATTGATTTCATGTCTTGGCTAACAACAAAAATCATTCCTGTGCCTTAGAGCAATGGAACTTTCTGTTCATTCAGCCTGCAAAACACCTTCACAAGCATCATCATAATATGCTCATTCACTCTAATCAAATCTCACGTCAAAAATAGTCTTGTCAGAGAAGCCTCCCCTCAATGGTTAACTGAAATAGAAAACCCACCCTTTATCCACATCACTCCTTCTCTTCTTGCAATCCTTTATTTTATTTTATGGTCCTTATTACCCTTACCACATTATTTTTCTTTTATTTTATATGTTGCTATTACATTTTATTTTTAGGTATTGATATATTATTATTAAAATTAAAGTTTCATAAGGCCTTGAATATTTACAGTACACAGAATTTGGTCTATCAATTAATATATGCCTGTACATATTATATGAGTTGGTTAACCACTTCAGTACCAGTGTCGACTATAGTCAACAGCCATAGATGAACGCGCACAGCCGAGCGTCAACTTTAGCCGACAGCCAAAAGCTTTTACTTTTACAGCTTTTATTTCTGAAGTTGCAGTGTGTACGAATCTGTGACCTTTTAACAAGTCCTTAGTAGGAGTTATTCTAGTTATTTTCCTAAAGCTGCCTGTGAAGTCAAACAAGCTTTCAGTGCTTTCAGGCTTTCTTCATCACACAAGAGCAAAACGGATCCGTCGTCAATGCACAGCACAAACTACCGTGCGGACAGCGAGTGCCGGCTGTGGGCCAGGCTTCGCGGCTGGTGAGCGCAGGACCCAAGTGGTTAAGTAAGTGAACTATTTTCCTATTTCCAAATACATTGGAAGTTACTTCACGAAGAGATACATTAAAATATTTACACATATAATGTATTTTCATAAACTCAGGACTTCAAATAAATTATAGCAAGTTAAAGGGATTTAAGTAGTAAAACTAAAGAAATGAGAGTATTCAATATGAGATAATAGAAACTTTATAATTTTAACTTTTAGAATTAGTTCTGTGATTCATTTAGTATTAATTTTTTTGTATAGCATGTGGTAGGGATCGAGATAGATTTTTTCCTTTATGGATATGCAACTATTCTAGTACCAGTTGTCGGAAAATCATCCCGTACCCTTTTATTTTATTTGACTCATTTGTCAAACATAAATTTGCCTTAAACAAGTGTGCCTCCTCTGTGATACTTTTTTGTTCATAGCAAATTTATTTTCTCTATAATTTGAGCTTAATAATTATGACAATTTATTATATAATTTAACATATAGTCTACCTTGCTTAGTCATGCATGTGCACTTATAAAGAATGTGTATTCTGCTGTTGTTGGCTGTAGTATATATGTTAAGTAAACCAATTTGGATGATAGTGCTTAGATTTTACATATCTTTACTGATATGTTGTTCAATTTTTCTATGAATTATTAAGAGAGAGGAACTATTATTTTCAACTCTGATTGTAGGCTTGGCTATTCTTCCCATTAGCCCTGACATATTTAAGTTGTATATTCTGAAGATCTGCTATTATAAGTATTTAAGATTATGCCTTCTTAATTAATTGAATTCTTTATATAATTATAAATATTTATCACTATAAAGTTTATAAAAGCCCTTGTTTTGAAGTCTTTTCTGTCTGTTATTAATAAAGCCCTTCTAGATTTTTTATGGTCATAATTGGCATGATGTATCTTTTCAGATCTTTTCTTTCAACCTACCTGTATCTTTATTTTTGAAGTGCATTCCTTGTGGCCAGCATATAGTTGTGTCTACTTTTTTTTTCTTTTTCAATTTTTCTTTATAATTGTCCGTAACTTTTCATTTTTTCTTAATATATTTAGTAATTTTATTATATACTCATAACTTTGAATGTCATATTATTTTGTATATAAATATTGTCATCTTTCTTCTGAAAGCCTTGTATTTAGTACTTAGTACTACTAGGCAATTATTATAATTTATTGGCTGAATTTTTTGATATTTTCCAAACTTTTTTGAACTTTACTAGAGTGGGTCTAGATAAATGCTTACTCTTAAATTAGAATATAGTTCTTCATATATGTCTGGCCTTTCTGGTGTGTCAATGAAATTACGGAGAGGTTCAGTGTAGTCTCTCCACACTGACTTGGTAGGACTATTGTATCATCAAGTGTTGTACAACTTCTAGAATCTCATTTCTGTTTATACATCCAGGGCCCATAAGTAACTAACCTGTCTGGACTAAATTAAAGGAACAGAGAGTGAACAAAATAAGCATTTAGATTTATTTTTTAATTGAATCCCTATGTTATAATTTTTTAATACCCAGATAAAAATGTTGAGAAGACAATTGGTTATATGAATCTGGATTACAGGGACTTATTTTAGTCTAACATAAATCTTTAATCTTTAAGCTTATAGATAGCATTTAAATATATAAATAGGCAATTTTCTCTGCAGATGTAGGCAATCATTTTCTGTAAAAGACCACACAGTAAATATTTTATGCTGTTGGGGGGGTCACATATAGCCATTGTTGCATATTCTTTTTTAGAAAGATATCTCCTAACTAATTAACAATAATAATAATAATAATAAAACCATTTGTAGCTCTTGGACCATACAAAAGCTACAAAAAGGCTCTGGGTCAGATTTGGCAAATGGACCATAGTTTGCTGTTCCTTGTTTTATTACATCTAACCTTCAAGTGGAAAAGATGGACTTAGACTGTATACAATACAGTTTATCAATTATAATATCAGGAAATATTATATCACCACGTGTATACAGACTGATGTATGCTAGTAGATAGGGTGGTAGGAACTGGTGAAAGTTCTTTAGTGAACTTTCACTGAAATTTTCTTAGTGGGAGTCATAAAGAGGGAGGGTAAGTTTATATTCCAGGAAAGCATAAAAGGCATAAAATAACCACCTGGGCCTATGAAAGAAGAAAATGGTGTAAGGGAGAATAATATGATTATCCATATATCTTAAGGGATCCACCTACTATTAGTGCTCATGAATTTTGATTTTATATCATTGAGAACATGAGTTAGTTGATAGATAGCAAAACTGTAGTACAAAAATAATAGTAAATGTGGGTGGAAAAAATTATTGGAGGGGTGGTGGTTGTTGAAAGATGATGCTTAATATTAAAATTTTAGAGAAGAGTAGATATTGGTAATAAAGTTCTGAGCATGACCATAGTAATGGATTGCTGTGGTAGGCAGAAGCTAGGAGACTAAGGGGCAGAAATTGTAAGAATCAATAATAGGGGTATTAATATCCAAAGGAATTATGAGAACAGTTGCAGTGTAGTGAGTAACAGTGAGCTAGCTTCTAAAATCTTAAAGGGAAGTCTGTAGACGACTACTGTAAGAAATGATAGTGTACTACATAATTATATGGATGGAATTTCAAAGGACTTACGGGTGTGCATTTTATATATTTTAAGGTATAAAATTAATTAATATTTGTCTCTACTCAAAGTTATTCTGGGTTATAGAGAGTAAGGAGAGACAATTGCTGTTATTCTCATAGACAAATAGGTCAGCAGCACTTGGAAATTAGTCCTCAAAGGCTGTACAGAGAACCTTGACCATTCTCCCCACTATGCTGCTTCTTCAACATTCCTCAGGTTCACTGTGTCCAGGCATCCATTACTTGCCAAATTTCAGTGGAGACCTTCTAAAATCTGTGATGCAAACTTTTATTGTTAATTAAAGGCAACATTACTAATAACATTATACTAATGATTTACTAGACTACAAAGAAAGAATTTAGTTAGGAAGCTATTTATAGTAACAATAGCATTCAAATAACGAGAAGTGTTTTGGACAGGCCACCGCAGTTTTCCATATCACTCTGTGATTCTTCATCCAGATGTAAAGATTAACTTTCTTTCTGACAAAGAAAATAGTGAAGTTTATTTGTTTAAAGTCCGCTGACCTCACTATTCACTTTGCTCTGCCTCACAACACTCCAGAAGCTTTATCCCCACAAGTTTAAAAAATGTCTTCACCAATACATAGAATAGGAGACAGTAAAAGTTGAATTCCATGGTAACTATTTTGGGGCCACTGTTCTTAGGAAAAGTGTCCATGAACAGTGAAATTTATGGTAAACTTTGTTGCCCAGAGTAGTCTTCTTAGTTGAGATAACACATGTGACTCGTGGACACATGAGCTCAATGCTGCTATTTGAAATTTGTTCTCTACATGTGTAGTAATGAACTTATCACTTCCATAAACACCTATTGCAAAATGTCAACTTTGTGTATAAATCCATTTAGGATTTGGTTCATACCAAATTGTAATAAATATTGGACTAATTTCTGTTACTTTTATGCCAGCTCCTAAAGTTGGCATCCACACTGGGGTATTGAGCAGCAGCAGCCAAAGGATGTGCACCTTTGAAGAACCTTCAAATATAACTGACATAGTCAAGCTCAGTTTGAGCCATAGGGGATAAGAGATGAGGTGATATTAGGTGCCATTTGATTAGAAAAATATCTCAATTCATACTCCGTCAATCACATCTGCCCCATGTGAATTTACAAAGAAAGAAGTGCCTATATGGAATAAGATAAGATAAGGGTCAATATCTATTCTATTGTTAGTTTAACTCATAGTGCCACAACATAAACCTATGAAAAATTTGGAGGATTTGATTTTTATATCCTTACCAGAGTTAAAAAGGAGTTGATATTTTCCATTAAGCATGTATCTAAATGTTTTGATTTTACTCATGTTTTGTTTTTTTTTTGTTTTTTTTTTTGCTGTTGCATAATATACAATTTTGAAGCAATGCTTGAAATTTCTGGGTGCACATGGTAGTAGGACAGACACATAAGGTTGAGTTGGGAGAAATGGAATAAATAAGGTAAGAGGAATTAATACCAATTTGATGGTGAGTACATGTGGTGCTTGTTTTTCCATTCTTGTGATACTTCTCTTAGTAGAATGGGCTCCAGCTCTATCCAGGATAATACAAGAGGTATTAGATGGATAAAAAGATTAAAAAGAGAGTGAGGGAGAAGGAGAAAGAGCCAGCTTCAACATATAGAGAAAGAAAAATAAATGATTTTAGCTTAGATAATGGTCTAGGCTCCAATTATGTTAGATAATCTTCCCCTTAAAGATAAAGTGCACAGTGAAAATGCAGAAAGGAGTAGAGCCAATTTGATACTTTGTCTGCACTTGTCTGTAAGTTTACTGAGTGTTTTTACAATGTAATAAATATACTGCCTAAGTTTTACTCCATCAATAAATACTTTTTAAATGAATGAATATATATGTGTTTAGATGTATTTCTACTTTATACAGTACATAATTGGCCGGGCGCGGTGGCTCACGCCTTTAATCCTAGCACTCTGTGAGGCTGAGGCAGGAGGATTGCCCAAGGTCAGGAGTTCGAAACCAACCTGAGCAAGAGCAAGACCCCGTCAATACTAAAAATAGAAAGAAACTAATTGGCCAACTAAAAATATATAGAAAAAAATTAGCCGGGCATGGTGGCACATGCCTGTAGTTCCAGCTACTTGGGAGGTTGAGGCAGAAGTATTGCTTGAGCCCAGGAGGTTGAGGTTGCTGTGAGCTAGGCTGACACCATGGCACTCTAGCCCAGGCAACAGAGTGAGACTCTGTCAAAAAAAAAAAAAAAATATATATATATATATAGAGAGAGAGAGTACATAATTTAATGTCTTAGTAACTCAAAAAGGGAGGCATTACTATCTCTTGTTTTACAGAGGAATAATTGGAAACTCATCCATAAACTATCATAAAGGTCTGCTAAACAGTAGATGTAAACTTCAGACTCAAGTCTATTCAATTCCAAATCTGGTAGCCTTTTCATTTCCTATTACTATTCACTTTGCTACTACTATGAATACTTGAATTCATAGTTTTCTGACTATGAATCATTTTTCTGACTTCTACTTGTGTCATTTTATAACTATTTTTAACTTTGTTACATACATAATCCACTAAATAATAGGTATATTAGAAAATACAGATAATTAAAAATAAATATAAAATAAAAATTCCAGACGTTCCTCATTTCAGAATCAACCAGGTAGTTATGTAGAAGGTGCAAGGATAAATTAAATAGGGGGTGTCTTAACTGATCAACACCTAAGTGGACATATAGGAATAACATTTATCTCGTGTCGGGCAGGTGGGGGGGAGGGGACTGGTATATACATACATAATGAATGCAATGGGCACCATCTGGGGGATGGACACGCTTGAAGCTCTGTCTCGAGGGGGAGGGGCAAGTGCAATATACGTAACCTTAACATTTGTACCCCCATAATATGCTGGAATAAATAAATAAATAAAGGGTGTCATGTGATCACAGAGAAATATCACTATTAACAGGCAATGAGGAAACATGGCATGTTTCCCAAAAGAAGTAAATGACATTAAATAATTAAAGATGAAAGGATCTTATCTATGCATAGAGTTGTAGAGGGTGGGGGCAATGTGAAATAGCTATATATAAGGGAAAGTCTGGGTATTATCCTTGACTCAAGAGAAAGCAAGATAAATGAAAAAAACAAAAAATGATACACCATCAGTTAGAAAAAATGGCTAGTGGTTAAGTCCAGGTATGTAGTCAGATACATTTTAAACTGAGAATTCAAGGAATTTCAGATGTACTTGAAAATTTTAAAGAAAATGAATGACTTTATCAGTTTTGAATTTGGAAAAATTACCAATATTTTAATGTGGACACTGAATTGAAGAAGAGTGAATCCATTCAAGGAGACTAATTAGAAATTATGATGATCTGTCCAAGAAATTATATTATCTTAAATTAGAGGGATTGAAAAAATGGGATATACTGAATGGATAGATTGGTAACATGAGATTGCCATGAAAGTGAAAGATGAAGAAAAGTCAAAGTTTCTGATACTAAATAAACTTAAATCTTTCTATTGCATGGTGGCATAATATTAAATTTTATAAATTAACTACTATTGAATATTCTATTTTTGAATTTTTTATATTTTCCATTTTGTCATTATTATAATGAGCAAAATAAGTCTTAACATCTGCCAACATTTACATGTATAATTTATTTTCTACAACTTTTACCATCTGCCTTTAATGATCTATAGACTACTTCAGATTTAAAATTAAATTGGAATACCTGAACAATTTTCAACTTTTTATATTATTAAAAATCATATGTGTAAATTACTCTTCTTATATAATTTTGCAATTATGTTATTCTGATTCCATTCCTACTCCTTGCTTGTGGTAAGATTGCTTTAACCATTTAACTTGCAGATCATTAAAAAAAAAAAAATTCCTGCCTACATAATAGCTGAATTCAAATAAAGTTATGGAAGATTCAGAATAAAGAAAAAATGTATAATCTTCTATGGGTATTTTAATTTTATACTTCACAGTCGACATCATGAAATAATGTGCAAAAATGTTCAAAATTAAACTATTCTAATTATTTACATTTTTACTATGTTATATCACATTTTTACTTTTGATTTGTTCAAAAATAAAAAAATATTTAAAAAAGACAGGAAACATTATTCAAATATAAATGTTGAATAGAAAACAATTGTGCATTAGTAGTAAAAGTAAAGATAATGCAAATTTATATGTACATCAATATTTAAAAATAATCACCAGGGTTTCGGGACGGGGGGCAAGACCCACATCATAGGGATGTGGCGAGCATTGTGGGGGGGAAGGGCAAACCTCTAACCCTTCTTAGGGAGAGGCAAAGCTATACAAGGTATCCAACATGTAAAAAAAAAAAAATCTTATGTTGGATGGAGGGCAGGCGGGAGGGGGGAAGTAGTGTAGAGTTACATAATGTGTGCCATCCGCACCACCTGGGGATTAGACTCGCTTGAAGCGCAGGCATGTGGGGGGGAGGGGGGGAGGGGCAATGTATGTAACCCAAACAATATTTGTACCCCCATTACAAGATGGAATAAAAAAAATAAATAAATAAATAAATAATAAAAAAAAAATAATCACTTTAATATAGAGAGAATACTCTTCTTGTCCTTTTACACTTTCTCATCTATGTTATATAATATTATTATGCAATGACACGTATTGAAAATTGTCATACAAGTCCTTTCACTAATGATTCTATTTGGAAGACAAAGTATAGTATACCTGCAATGCTTTTGAAAGAAATATTTTGGCCTCGAAATGGATGGCAGTGAAATTATGCATATTGTCAATTTTTTTATCTTTCATTAAATATTAATCATAGCTTGTAATAAGGAAGTAAAATGGGAAAATAAGACTATATTTTTCCATAGCAAAGCTTAATGGGTAGTATAAAAATCACTAGACATAATTTTTATAAAAATTCAATTGTTTCTATGAATTTAATAGTAGATTATTATATTAATGGAACACAATTAGTATACTCAGTCATGTAAAACAAATTAATAGTCTTTTTAGAGCACTAGCATATTTCATATACAGTGCCTTTGTAAAAGGAACTATAAAGAATGCAAATAGGTTTTAAAAGCACAGCTCTTGTCTTCCAAATGCTTCAAATTAAATGTGTTCATTTTGAGAAGGATCATATACAATAATTTACAAGTATGGTTACAACAGAGAAACAAGGGTTATTCGTGCATTTTTCTGGGACACTTATATATTAATTTATAATACCAAATCATCCAAATAGAAATATTATTCTTCTCTCTGTCTTAATCAAAAATGGACCATCACAGTGAATGGGAATAAAATTTACCTAGTCATTTAGCCCAAAACTTTTGAGTAATTTTTTTGATTAGTTTTTGTAAAACACTCTGCATATATGCTAGCTCAGTAATTCTTATTGATGTTTTTTGCAATATATCTCAAACTCAACCACTTCTAGTCATATCTGCCTTCTAATACTGCAACAGGTTTCTAATTGATCTCTCTGCTTCCTTCACATAGTAATGCCATGAAGCCAATTCTACCCCGAGTTTGAATCTTTCTTTTTTAAATGTACATCTTAAATATATGCACTTTTATGCAATTATATCTCAATAAATCTGGAAAAAATATAAAATAAATTAAAAAATACAATGTAAATCTTGTTTCCATAATGCATTAAAAATTCCATTGGTTTTCCATACCATTAAAGTAAAATCCAACACCCTAAATATTGCATGAAGACATGTCTGGTTCCCGTCTTCTATCCCTGATCTGATCTGCTATCATCTCTCCATTTCTTACTCCTCCTATCTCCAGAAATACAGTATTTCTGTTGTTTCCTTTATTAGAACAAACTCAATTCCAATGCAAACGCTTGTCACTTGCTATTTCTTGTTTCTGAAATGTTCTCTCAAACTTTTCAGTATATTTATAATTCTGCTTAGTTATTACTATTAATATTTCAGACTCTCCTGCCCACCCTATCAAGAGCTGTGTCCCTATCCTTAAGCTCTATCCTTAAACCATGAGGTGGTTTTCTCTAGAGCAAGCATCAGCACCTGAATTTATGTTACAGAACATTTGCATCTGTTATCTACTAGAAAGTAAGCTCTATGAAGCTAAGAGCTAGTTGTTGTTCATGAAGAAGAGTTTAGAAAAGTGCTCAATAAATGCTAATTGGATGATTTAATAAATGAATAAAACCTGCTGACAACCAATCATTCAAGTGGATTAGTGCTGACAACCAATCATTCAAGTGGATAATTAACATAAAAATTATATTGACCAAATAATTTCTTTTTACATAAATTCAGACAAACTATTTCACTGGAAAAAAATGAAAATAGTGACATTGATTTTTATGTAAAAGTTAATAAAAACAAAGAAAGGCTTTTAAGTTATTTCAAAATTATAATTCTAATTATATTATAACTTAAAACTTTATGTTCTGGATTTTGTTGTTGTTTTTGTTGCTTAGGTAAAATACAGGTTGGTGGAATTTTGTGGAATTTTTCACAGTGGTAATTTATGTATGTTTAGAGCTCCTCTGCTCCATGCATTTTTATGGAGCTGAGCATAAAAAATTGAAGTAAAAGTTAAATATTTTGAAAGAAAATCTCTCCTTAGCAGAAAATACTACCACAGTGGGAAGAAATTTAAAGTTACCTATCTGAAAAAGCAATGTGGAATTATTTTAATGCCATTTCAATTTATGAATTTTAAATTATCAAATATCTTTTTTTGTTTAAATTCAATTCACTTACAAAAATAGTTGAACAGCTATGTATTGAACTATCCCTGAAAAAATTGTTTCTATTTAAAAACAACTCAGGAACAAAAGTTCTATAATGACTCCAATGAATAAACACAGAGCCCTCCTAAACCAACTGTCTTCATTTAATCAGACAGGAAAGAAACATATTTCACAAATCCTATTTTATATAGATTTGTTTTATGTAGGTTATGTTAATGTGTTGTTGCCTTTCTCCTTCAAAGGTAGTTTAAGGCTAGAATGAGAGCTCAAAAGGCCCCGATTGATGGCCTCTGCAGAGGTTTTTGAAATCTTTGTCAGTAGCACAAGGCAATAGATCAGCTGTCTTTGAATAAAACCACACTATACTTTGAGAAATGACTACCACTTCCACTGCACTGCTATATATTTTTTTTGACCCTGACTTTTCCAACCATTTAAATGTACTCACTTGTCCTTAGTTCACTATGTTGTTCTTTGAGATTCAAGACAATGCAGCACAGCCTGCTTAAGTTTTCAGGCACTTAGTATGATGGTAATGGTCACGATGATAACAACATAGTTACCATCATAATCACTGCAAATGCAATAGAAACTCTACCTCTAAGGTTTTTATCAGTGATGCCAGGAGCTAATAAAGGTGGTAAATTGTTTGTAATAAAACTTTGAAAGTAGCTTAGTTTCAGCTCTGCAGTAAAATCTTGACATAATGTTTATCTGCTAATTTGTATATGATTTTAAACATTCCATAATACATAAGGATTTTGAAGATTACATCAGTAAATTTACAAGGTTTTATCCTGACAATGTGCACTTCTGCATATTTTGATATGTTTTTCAATTTATAGCATTATAATATTTTTGTAGTATGCAGGTGGCTATGCTCAATTCCATGCTTAAATTAAACACAATAAAATGATAACATGCTTTTCTAAACATGTTTTTATTATTTTGATGGCTTTGTAGCTCGTGAATATTTCTCATTTCCTAATGTGTATTTTTCGCAAGGCAATTATCTTGGAATTTTCTTATCAAAATATTTTAAAGCTATACTGAAACACTAAAAACTACTTTATTAATATCCATTAATTCTAAAGCTTTATTGAGTTCCAATTATATCTTGATAAAATTGGCAAAAGGGAAAGTACAAATATGAGTAAGATATTTTTCTTTGCGGAACACAGAAAAAACTTTATACATTTATGTTGTTTTTGAAAGATATTTACAAATACGTTGAATCTTCAATATAAATCAGAATATGAGGTTTTCTGTTGTATGGCTAAAGAGAGAGAGTCTGAAACAGACTGCCTAGGTTCAAATCCTTACTCCACTACTTGCTATCTGTGAGGCTTTCAATATATTTCTTAACTTCTCCGTACCACACATTCTTTATCCTAAATAAAAAAAAGGAAAATAATAATATTTGCTTAATAGAGATACTATGAAAACAAAATGAATTGTACTTAGAACTATGCTGGTACAAAGTATACGATATGTAAATGTATTCCTTTGTTATTATTAATATTATTACTGCTCTCATAAGACAGAGATTTCCATCACATTTTATAAATAAGCAATTTTATGATCATAGAATTTGGCTTATTCAAAGTCCATTGCTAGGAAAATACTAAAATCCACACTTCATTTTATTTATGTAAAATCAGTTTTATGTGAGAAATTTTTCTTTATATTTAATGAGATACTGTCATTAGCAATTCATTTTTATGAATTATATTAGTGACTTCTATGTATTGCTGACCTTTTTCTTTTAAAATAATATCATAAAATATGGTAAGTATCATTATATGTGATTACTATTGGAGCACAGGAAAAAGTTGAGAAGATTTCATAAAAAATCGGCATCAGGTTTATGTGGAACTACAAACTGCTAAAAATTGGGATTTTTAAATCAAATATATATTTTTCCATGTCATGCATTTGCCATTTTCTAATAGATGAATTTGGGCAAGATATTTAACTTCTCTAATTTGTAGTTCTCTCACCCCCAAAATGAGAATAACTAAAATATATTCCTTGTAACTTATTAATTAACCAGTGTATTTCCCAAAAATGCATTTATAATTGGATACATAAACATGCATGAGAATATTTATGGCAGTATAATTTATAATAGTGAAAAGCATTGAATAAATGAATATATTTCCTTCAATAGGGAAATAAATGTTACTTTATTATAAAAGAAAAAGAATTATTCTAGAAAACCAGAAAGAACATGTTTTATCTTAGAAATAAAAGCAAATGAATATTTTTAAAATTGACTTAATTATTCATCTTAAATAAGAGACAGAAAATAATGCCCAGTCTCATCAATATCATATGACCTTACGTTGAGAACCTTCAGGTTATTAACAAATGTAGCATGGTATAAGTAGACATATTAAGGAGATGATCAATATATAAATGATAGAAACATAAAAATATATGTATCAGAAATGTTTTAAAAATTTACTAATTATCTAATTATTCTAAAATATTTGTGGTTTTCATGTAGAGACCTTCCTGAATAGGATGTCAACATTTACCACAGCAGTGATAAAAAGAGATACAATGGGCAAGTGAGTGAGTTCTCAAGAAGGAACTACACAAGGAAAGGACAAAAGGGTGTGAATTTCAGGTAGGTGGGGGAGAAGGGGTCACTGGCAGCCATCTTGAAGACTGGCTACCACATTGCTTCACAAAATGAAATGTGAATTGTGTTTTCAAAAAATGTCTAAACTATAGTTTTTTAAGAGAAGATTCTGTTCTATTTTTTATTAATGTGTAATAAAAAAGTATCACCCAGAAAATAGTTTCTTTGTTATATAACACTGGCCTTTCAATGTTAAAAATTATAGAAATTTGTTACAAAGAAACTCATTTTTATTTCTTTCACTGCATGTGCTTAAAACCAATTAGAAAATAGTGATTGAAAATTTATGTGATGCATTTATTCATATTAACTAGTGTTGGAATTTCACAAGCAATAAAAATAATTTTCTTCAAGTTTTAGCTTCTGAGGCATTTAAAATAGATGGCAAAGAATAACCAAAAAGTCCAAAATATTATCCTATTTCTCAATTATACTAATATTAGAAAATCAATACAGCCAAGTGGGTTTTTAATTCTTAACACTGTATGTAAACAAACTTGCCCATCAAGTGTATTCTTACACACATGAGGTGAGGTTTGAGATAGCCATCTGATGAATTGGAATAACAAAGAAAACATGTACTTCTTCTGGATGACTTTTCCATGACAGAAGGGGCTACTAAATATAGAATGGTAGACATTGTCTTATTAAATAAATTATTTACCTCTGCCTCAGGAAAGTCTATGTCCTACCATTTTGTTAGGGAATGTACTCTCAGAGAATATGAGCATGGGACAAAGGAATGGAGCCAGGGAATAAAGGTGAGACTAATCTATTGGTTCTACTATCCTACTCTTCAAAGATCGATTTCATGGGATGTTAAATCACTTGCCCTTCCAGAATGCGTATGTGTAACCCCTGAGTGTGAATGCAGTATCCCATGCCTAAGTGTCAACAGGAAAGGTCCAGGTGGAAAGCATGATACCTGTTGAGCATGTATGGGACTAGCTAACTGCCCTTACTACCTATCTGTGATTTTTATCCTACTTTTGCTAAGCAACCCCGACCTTGAATTTATAATAACCATCCATTATACTTACAGTGAGCATCTTTTATAATTGGGCATAAAAACTGTTCTTTCTTTTCTGATTAATTTTCTAGATTCCTATTCTACTCTTTTTTTTTTAAATTTTAAGGTAATTAAATAATTGACTCATGTCTTTCAAACTTTGCATGGTATCACTCTAAGGGAAAATCACAGTATTTTTCACATGTATCATATATTTTTGGTGATTTATTTTTGCAGAAAGAAAGAATATATCATTATGGTTCTTAGTAAAGAAATATTATATAGTCATTTACCTTAAATTAGATTATTTTTAGCATTTAATAACATTAAAATATAATCTGTAAAACATTATGATCAGGTAGATTATGCCAAAGAAAATGTTTTAAAGAGTTAGTCTAAATACTGGAAAAAATGATATTATTCAGCTAAATGAATGCATTTAACTTTTATTGGAGAAATTAAAAACTTTTTCAATTTTTTTATTTTTAATTTTATAGATATGTAATAGTTAACATATTTATGGGGTATATAAGATATTTTGATTCAAGCATACAGTGTAGAATGAGCCATTCAGGGTAATTGGGATGTCCACCACCTCAAACATTTATCATTTCTTTGTGTTAGAAATATTCCAATTCCATTCTTTTAGTTATTTTAAAATATACAAATAATTATTGACAATTACAGTTGCCATATTGTATACTGAACACTGGATCTTATTCCTTCTATCTAACTGTATTTTTGTACTTGTTAATCAATCCCTCTCTATGTTTCCCTCCCCACTACTCTACCCATCTCCTGGTAACCAATATTCTACTCTCTATTTTGATGAGATCAATTTTTTTAGCTCCCACCTATGGTTGACAACATGCGATATTTGTCTTTCTATGCCTGGCTTATTTCACTTAACATAATGACTATTCATGTTGCTGCAAATGACAGAATTTCATTCTTTTTTTATATCTGAATAATATTCCTTTGTGTGTATGTACCACATTTTATTTATTAATGCATGTCTTGATGGGCATAAGTTGTTTCTACATCTCGATTATAGTAAACAGTGCTGCAATAAACATGGAAGTGCAGATATCTCTTCAGTATACTGATCTCCTTTCTTTTGAATATATACTTAGCAATGGGATTGCTGAATAATATACTAGTTGCATTTTTATTTTATTGAGGAAATTCATACTGTTTCCATAGTGGCTATAGCAATTTACATTCCCACCGACAGTGTATGAACATTCCCTTCTCCACATCCTCACAGGCATCTGTTATTTTTTTGTCTTTTGGATAAGACCCATATTTTACTGGGGTGAAATTATATTTCATTGTGTTTTTGACTTTCATTTCTCTGATGAGTAGTGATGTTGAGCATTTTTTATATACCTGTTGGCCATTTGTATGTCTTCTTTTGATAAATGTCTCTTCAAACCTATGCTCATTTTTAAATCAGATTATTTGCTATTTTGCTATTAGTTGCTTGAGTTCCTTATATATTCTGTTTATTAATCTATGCCCAGTCCAATGCCCTGGAGTGTTCTCCAATGTTTTCTTATAGTGGTTTTATATGTTCAGGTCTTATATTTAAGTCTTTAATTCATTTTTATTTGTTTTTTTATATGATGAGAGATAGGTGTCTACTTTTAATCTTCTGCATATGGATACTCACTTTTCCTAGTAACTTTTATTGAAGAGAATGTTTTTTCTCCAAAGTATGATCCCATAAATGTGGGGACCTATTTCTGGGTTCTCTATTCTGTTCCACTGATCGATGTGTTTGTTTCTATATCAGTGCCATGCTGTTTTGGTTACTATAGATTTGTGGTATAACTTGAAGGATATTTTTTTCCTGTGGAGAAGGTCCTTCTTATTTTGATAGGATTGCATTGAATCTGTAGATTCCTTTGGTAGTATGGAGATGTTAACAGCATTAATTCTTCTAATCCATGAACATGGGATGTTGTTGCATTTTTGTGCGTTGTTGTCATTTTAAAAAATTTTTCATAGTTTTCATTATAGATATATTTTACTTCTTTAGTTAAGTGTATTCCTAGATATTTTATTTCATTTGTAGCTATTGTAAGTGGGGTTATTTTTTTGGTTTCTTTTTGAGATTGTTTGTTATTGGCATATAGAAATGCCACTGAATTTTGTATGTTGATTTTGTAGCCTGCAATTTTCTGAATTTGTTTTTCAGTTCTAATAATTTTTTGGTGAAGTTTTTAGATTTCCTAAATATAAGATCATATCATCTGCAAACAAGGATAATCTGACTTTTTCCTTTGTGATTTGGATGCCCTTTATTTCTTTCTCTTGTGTAATTGCTCAGGATAGGACTTCCAGTGGTATGATGAATAAAAGTGGTAAAATTGGGCATCCTTGTTTTGTTCCGGGTTATAGAAGAAAGGCTTCTCATGTTTGGAGAAACATTCAGTATACCAGCTATGGATTTGTTATATATGGCTTTTATTTTTATTGTATCAAATTAGATTTCTACTATATCCAGTTTGATGAGAATGTTTTCATGCAGGCATGTTGGATTTTATTGAATGCTTTTTTGGCATCTATTGAAATGATTACATGTGTTTTGTCCTTCATTCTATTGATGTAATAATGTATTATATTAATTGAGCTCATCACATATCTTGAACTATATTTGCATCCTTGTAATGAACCCCACTTCATCATGATGATCTTGTTAAAATTATGTTAAACTCAGTTTGCTAGTATTTTTTGATGATTTTTGCCTTTGTCTTCATTGGTGATATCAACCTATAGTTTTCTTTTGTGCGTGTGTATGTGTCTTTGGTTTTGATAACAGGGTAATACTTACCTCATAGAATAAGTTTGGAAGTATTTCCGGCTTCTTGATTTCTTTGGAAGCATTGCAGTAGGACTGGCATTACTTCTTCCCTAAATGTTTGTGTGTGTGTGTGTGTGTGTGTGTGTGTGTGTGTGTTTGTCAAATTGAATCTCTTTATTATCATCTCAGAGTACAATTGGCAGCACAATAGGCAGGTCCTCGAATAATATCATTCCATTCAATGTTGTTTTGTTATAACATTAATGAGAAAAAATACAGATTTCCAATTGGGGACCCTATCTGTGTGGCATTCACATTCTTCCCATTTCTGTGTGAGTCTCCTCTGGGTACTCCAGTTTCCTCCGACTTCCCCAAACTGTCCCTGTTAGGTGAACTGGAGTGTCCACACAGTCCCAGTCTGAGTAAGTGTGGGTGTGTCTGAGTACGCTCTGTGATGGAATGACATCCTGCCCAGGGTGGGTTCTTACCTGGCACCATGAGCTGTTGGGATAGGCTCCAGCCATCATCGACCCTGAACTGGAATAATTGGGTCAATAATTATCTTACTTATTTTTATTAATCTTTTTTAAATGTATTTGTTTCAATGTTTAATATTAGAAGTGTTTTGGTCTTTCTATAGAAGTGTGGTGAAGTTTTCGTGACCAGAAATCTGCTGTAGGAAGTTAAATTTGTTTACTTCAATTAGCCTGTGGTCAAATTGGTTTTGTTAGATGTAGTTTCATTAAAGTCATAGTTTTCCAAGAACCTATCCACTATATCAAGTGAGGACCTCCTGCATCTCCCCATGGATATGTTTATAAGTTTGTTTCATCAGTTTTCATCTTCTTTTTTTGGTCTTTAGTGTCTGTCTTTGCTGGCTCTTCCTACTGCCTTCCCTTGAATATTCTTTTTCTTTTTTTTTTTATTTCAGGATATTATGGGGGTACAAACATTTTGGTTACATGTTACAACTTTGCCACACCCAAACCATGATTTGAGGCATGCCTTTTCCCCCCTACAATGCTCACTGCATCCATTAGTTATGAGTTTACCCACCCAACCCCCCAATCCCTGAAGAATATTACTAATACGTGAGCACCTTAGTGTTGATCAGTTAGTGCCAATTTGATGGCGAGTACATGTGGTACCTATTCTTCCATTCTTGTGATACCTCACTTTGGAGGATGGGCTCAAGCTCTATCCAGAAAAAGATATGATATTAAATGTTTGGTTGAATTCAGCAGTCCTGGACTTTGTTTTGGTGTGAGACATTTTTACTACAGCTTTATCTCCTTACTTGTTATTGGCTTATTCAGGTTTTGAAAAACCCTAGTCCAATTTTGGTAGATTTTATATGTCTATCCATTTCTTCTAGGTTTTCCAATATATTGACATATATTACAATATATTAGCTCATAATGATTTCTAATGATCCACTGAATTTCTGTGATATCAGTTGTAATGCCTCTTTTTTCATCTCTGATTTTATTTATTTGAATCTTCTTTCTTTTCTTCTTAGTTTGGCTAATGGTTTGTAATTTTTATCTTTTAAAACAGCCACTGACCATTTTGTTGATCTTTTGTATTTTATAGTCTCAATTTTATTTATTTGTGCTCTGATATGTATCATTTCCTTTCTTTCACTGCTTTTGAGTTTTGATTTGCAATTCCTTATCTAGTTCTTTAGAATACATCATTAGGTTGTTTATTTTAAGTCTTTCTATGAGTTTATGTAGGCATTTATTGCTATAAACTTCCCTTGTAGTATGCTTTTTCTGCCTCCCATAGGTTTTGGCATGTTGTGTTTCCATTTTAATTTGTTTTAAGAATTTTTTAAATTCCTTTTTAATTTACTCATTAATCCATTGGTCCTTCAGGACTATATTCTTTAATTTCCATGTATTTGTATAGTTTCCAAAGTTCCTTTTGTTTTTGATTTTTAGTATTATTCCATTTTAGAAAGAAAAGATACTTGATATGATTTCATTTTTAAAAAATATTTTGAGACTTGTTTTGGGACCTAACATATGATCTGTCCTTGAGATTGTTCCATGCACTGAGAAGTATGTCTATTCTGTAGATATTGGATGAAATATTCTATACATGTATATTTAACTCATTTGGTCTTTAGGGTAGATTAAGTCCATCCAATGTTTCTTTCTTGATATTCTATTTAGATGATCTGTCCAATGCTGAAAGTGAGAAGCTGACATCCCTAGATATTGGGTTTATCTCTTTTTTTAGCTTAATAATATGTGTTTCTTATATTTGGGTGCCCCAGCATTAGGGGCATACATATTTATAATTGTTATATCCTTTTGCTGAATTAATACCTTTATTATTATATAAAGATCTTCTTCGACTCTCTTTTTAGATTTTGTTTTAAAATCTATTTTATCTGATATACTTAGAGACAGTCCTACTCTTTTTTGACTTCCATTTTCACAGAATATCTTCTTCCATCCCTTAATTTTCAATCCATGTGTCTTTATTGGTGAAGTAACTTTCTTATAGGCAGCATTCTTGTTTGCTCATCCATTCAGCCACTGTATGTCTTTTGATTGGAGAATTTAGTCCATTTTCATTCAATGTTATTATTGATGGACAAAGATTTACAACTTTCATTTGTTATTTGTTTTCTGGTTGTTTTATTAGTTGTCTCTTCCTTTCTTCCTGTGTTCCTTTGTGTACAAGTGATTTTCTCTGGTAGTGTACTATAATTTCTTGCTTTTTGTCGTGTATAGCTATTATAATTATTTTGCTATTATAAATTTTGCATTGTGGTTTCCATGAAGCTTGCAAATACCATCATATAACCAATTATTTTAAAGAAAGTAAAATTTAACTCTAATCATAAGAAAAGAGAAAACAAACAAGCAAAGAGAAAAATAAAAACCTCCTCAATTTAACTACATTCCTCCTTTTTTTGACATTTTAGTGTCAAAATTTTTATCCTTTTATGTTGTTTATCTCTTAACAAATTGTTGTAATTATTATTTTTGATAGTTTTTTCTTTTAGTCCTCATATTAAAGACATGAGTTGTTTATATACTACAATTACAGTATTGGAATATTCTGTATTTGTCTGTGTATTTACTGTTACCAATGAATTTTATACTTTCAAATGATTTCTTCCTGGTCATTAGTGCCCTTTTCTTTAAGATTAAGGAATTCCCTTGAACATTTCTTGTAAGGCAGGCTTGTTATTAATGACATTTTTCAGCTTTTGTTTGTCTGGGAAAGTCTTTATTTCTCCTTTATGTTTGAAGGATAATTTTGTTGGATATAATAGTCTATGTTTGAAGTGTGTATTTTTTTCATTCTGCACTTTGAATATGCCATCATACTCCCTCCTGGCCTGTAAGGTTTCTGCTGAGAAACCTACTGCCAGATATATCTGAGCTCCTGCATACATAATTTACTTCTTTTTTCTTGCTTCTTTTGGGAACCTTTCTTTATCCTTGACTTTTGAGAATTTGATTATTTTAAGCCTAGATTTGGTCTTCTTTGGGTTGAATTTTCTTGATGTTCTTTGACCTTTTTGTACCTGGATATTCCTATCTTTCTCTAGGTTTGAAAAGATTTTTGTTATTATTTCTTTTAATAAAACTTCTATCCTGATCTCTTTCTCTATATCTTTTTTAAGGCTAATAACTATTAGATTTGCCCATTTGAGTCTCTTTTCTAGGTCTTATAGTCATATTTCATTCTTTTTTATTCTTTTTTTCTCCTCTATATATTTTCATATAGCGCATCTTTGAGCTCACTAATTCTTTCTTCTGCTTAATTAATTCTGCTGTTGGGACACACCAAGGAATTTTTCAGTTTGTCAGTTAAATTTTTCAGCTCCAGAATTTCTTCTCAGTTTTTAAATTTCTTTGATTTAATTCTGAATTCCTTCTCTGTGTTATCTTGAAATTCACTGAGATCCCTCAATACAGCTATTTTGAATTCCCTGTCTGAGAGGTCACATATCTTTGTCACTTTAGGATTGGTCACTTGGCAAGAGAGCAAACAGACAACCCCCAGAATGGGAGAAAATTTTCACAAGCTACAC